>WBMV01007844.1:220114-362714 GCA_013396655.1 Campylorhamphus procurvoides
AATATGGTTTTATTACAAGCAAATAGTTCATTAACTCAGGAATTATTTTCTTTAGGTGTACCGTGGGAGTTGTAAGGTACCAGGTCCTGTCTGGAACTGGTGCCAGGGACAATTTGCGTTTGGGAATAGGGAATTATGAAAGTAGATAAAGATATGTCCGAAACAAGCCTTTGCCACGTGGCAAGTCCTTTGCGTGCAGTGGAAAGTGGTCATTCTGACCAGCAGACCCCGTCTCCCTGTACAGGGGGGCATGCCAAATCCAATCAGAAGAAGAGGCCCACTCTTCTCATGCTAACAAGGCAGGACTCTAGGGATACATAAAAAGCATGATTTTTGAGGTGTGGGCATGCTTTTTGGACCTCCTTGGCCAGGGCACCCAGCATGTGCTGAAATAGAAACTTTATTTTTCTGCTAAACTTTATCTCACAGATATTTGTATCTTAACTAAATTGAATTAAAAAAATTTTTCTCAAATTTATCATGGAGTTGCTGGGATTGGAAGAGACCTCTGGCATCACTGAGTCCAACCTTTGAACCATGTCAGCTAGACCATGGCACTGAGTGCCACGTCCAGACTTTGCTTAAACACCTCCAGGGACAGTGACTCCACCGCACTGCTGGGCAGCCCATTCCAATGTTCAGTCACCCTTTCTGTGAAGACAATATTCTTGGTGTCCAACCTAAACCTCCCCTGTCACATCCTGTCACCCATAAGGTCACTTCTGAGCCTCCTTTTCTCCAGGCTAAACAACCCCAGCAGTTCCTCACAGGACTTACAAAAACATCATGTAAATCTTCAGGTGTTTGCTCCCTGATGCGCAGGAGTTCCACATGCTAAAGCTTAACACAAGTCCAAAGGCTTGAAAACCCTTACAGATACTGAAAACAAAATCCTAATGGTCCTAACTGGTGACACTTTTGGTCTTAGTTTTGGCTAACTTTTAATCTGTGGTGGTTACCTGAATTTCTTCCTCACTCATGGCAAATCAGTGCACTCAGAAAGGTCTTGAGTTGCCCAGTTTAAGACTCTTAAGTTTCTATGCCTGTGTCATATACCTGTATCACTTTTTAGTGAGGTTTGTTCTTTTCTGTTTGCAGATAGAGGAGGGAAATGCAAGTAGTGATTTGCTTTAAAGAAATCACATTCTATCAGCATATTTGTTTCTCACAATACTTCTACGATAAAGGTATAGCTGCTTTGTCATTAATGATATTAAAATGATTTAGCTGTAGGTTCAGAAACGGAACATTTCTTCTTTTTCTAAGCCAAGATTATCAAATAAGCAGAATGCAAGCAAAAGCATGGCTTTGTGGAGTGGTGTTTTGGGAGGAAAATTTGACAATGCCACCAGGAATTTTTAATGCAGTCCTGTTTATTTACAAACAACAAAAAAGACCTTTTTTTTTTCCTTTGAACTATAAAGAACCAAACTATAAGAAATAATTTATTTGCTTCTGGCCTATGGTTTGATGGTTCCACATATCACTTAAATATGATGCAGTCATACGAGGAAGGCCGTGACAATTGCTTCTCTCCTTCACGAGGAGATTCGGACCACCATTTTTATTTTTTTTTTTTTAATTTGGACATTCACCAGACACGAATGTCTTTTTCTTTTCATCCTGCAGACCACTTTGACACTGCAGAACCTATCAGTTTAACTCACCTATTTTAAGAGACCACACAGCATCACTGATCAGTGAGAGCTAGAACCTGGCTCCAGCCCAGAGCCATCATGATGAAGATCACACGTGCCTTGGGACTGTTATTCTCAGGTGCTGCTGCAGCTCCGGCCTCGGCAGACAGACTGGACCTTTCTAGAGTCCAGAGAGAAGCCTCTGAGTACAGCGTTGTTACAGAGAACTGGAGGATCTTTGGCCTTTCTGTGCAAGTAGAAAGTATGAAGATAAAGTATCTCAAGCCATCTGTTAGGGTCTGTAGTACCTGCTGTAGAGCCAGCAAGTCTATTGGTCCAGGCAGAGGATGTGTGTCTGTGTAGGTATCCCACTGTTGGCCTCTCTTACAGGAGGAAAACTAATCTCCCTTTTGTCCACCACTGGCTATGTTGGAGTGAGAACCTTGTGAACAACAGAAGTCATTTAGTTGTGCCATGCTTCCCATCAGCTTTTCAGCCTTAAGTGACAGGTATTGGGAGGTGCCAGCTTCCAGGTGCAGACAACCACCCTCCCCTTAGTCACACTCCAGTGCAGGACAGCTGAGAATGTGGTACAGGTGCAGCAGAGGGGCAGCAATAAACAGCCCAGACCACAAACTTTTGTTGCTGAAAAGCAGCAACTCTTGGAAGTGCAGGCTCCGTCTCTGTAGGGATTTCAGGGTGGCTGATGACCTCACAGCTCTCAGCAATATTGCTGTTTGTAATGCACAGGCAGAACCTGCTTTGTGCTCTTTTTATTCCTCGCCTTTCCCAGGCAGATTCTTCTGGCTGCATCCTACAGTACTTCTTCAGAGGTCCCTTGGTAACCTTGCCTCTTCTCATGATTTACTCTCCTCCCCCATAAAGGTGTAGCTTCTTTCAGTTTGAGAATGTTGCCATATATAACACAACTTTCCTTATAGTGGTTTTAGGTATCTGCCAAGACAAAGCATTGTGGTATTGCATTGATTTTTATTTTGTGCAAAAATGTTCTAGTGACATCAGAAGCTGTGTCTGTAGTTCAACTCTGGTTCAAAGAATGGTGAGAAAAAATTTTACAGTTTCAGGCATGAAAAAGCTCAGCCCTTTTACCCTCTCTCTAAGAGCATTCTGTACTGGGGTGAGGGTTTGGTTCTGTATTCCTAGAAGGTGAAATTCATCATGTGGAGGGCTGGAAAGCATCTTCAAAGACCTCATCATTGATGGTACTCTCATAAGCAGGTGGTGGAGTGAGTGGCTCTAGTGGTTCAAACCTGCCTTCAATATCTTTCTCCTCATGGATGTCCGAAACAAACCGCTGCGGTCTCGGGGGCAGCACCAGCTGCAGCTGTACCCTGGAACCCATGTTCATTTCAGAGGTGGGCCTTGTGTCTTCGGGCACTGACACCCTGAGAGCCTCCACCATAATCTCCTGTTGGGCAGACGATTCGATAACAACACTGTAAGGAGGAGGCTCGCTCAGCGGCGAGGGCACTGCGCCAGGGTTGGATGTAATTGTCCATATTGCTGGGGCTGACATGGTCATCACCTCCTCATAGGTGGGCGCTTCATAGGCAGCATTCACCCTGTGCAAGAGAGGAAGGCCCAGTTACACCAGTTATTTTACTACTTAGTTTATGCAGAGGCAGATAGCATGGATAATGTACTCTAGGGACCATGCTACAATCAACAAATAGATGGGACTGAGACAAGGTATCTCACATGGTATTGCTGTATGAAATATTCTGCCTCTCAATCAGTTTACTTGTGCAGCCAACTTAATGTCTTGCTTACTGGTATAGAGAATGACTCAACTGACCATTTTCCTTCCCCAGAATAAATGAAGCGACCCACACCATTCAGCTCAGTGTCCTAGATTTACCTTGATGTCCCTTAGTTAAAATCCCCTACCAGTTACATTTATTATTAAGAATTGCTAATTACTGATTATTTCTGGGACTAAAACAGGACCGTGCTTTTTGAATACATTAGCTCAGTGTCCATCTGTTTTTAAGAACTGGAGAAAATTAAGTATTTTCATTTAGTTTAAACAAGGATTAATTATTCTGTGTTGAGAAAAGTTATCTGCAAGGAAAAAAAGCTACTTTAGAAACATTTTCCTTTTCAGGTCATATTTTTAAATAAAAGGATGCTAATTTTCCTCTAGTATGCTCCCAAGCTAGCAAAGCCCAGTATAGACTTCTTTTTATGTAGTCTTTCTAAACATAAACAAATAGTAACATTTTTGCCCTCCAACAGGTCCTGTATTTGAGAATGTTAATTCAGTTATGGATGTGTAAAATTATCTGAATTATACTTGGAAGAAAAGATACAAATAAAGTCAAACTTGTCAACTATAGTAGGCAAACGTGTTAAATTAGGTGATGCTGAGAACCTGCAAATGTACATGAAGCCAAGAAGAAGTGGAAGTATTCAGAACCTCTCAAAATCAGAGTTTGTTAGTGACAAGTTGGGATTTTAAGACTGGAAACACACCCAGTTACAGGTTCCTTCTAAAAAGTTTGCCAAGAAACAGTTGTTCCAGAGATAAGGTTTATAGAACTAAACCCAAATAAGATACACTACTGCTCCAGCATTTTTTCTTTTTCCTTGTCTGAGTCATTGTTTGGCAAGCTTCGATTACTCAAAATAAAACTGGGCCTGGATCTGTTTAACCTTGGAAATTTTTAGTGGATCAGTTTCCGGGGGTAAGAAAATACATATTGTACAAGATCCAGGAGACGCATGGCATAGACATTTGCAACCTCCACCTGAAGAATGGAGGAAAACAACCAATCCAACTTTGGGATTGAAGTCTGTGTTTGTTGCCCTAGGGGAAGGGCAGCAAAACAGTATGTAAAATGTTTATGACTAAAGTGAGAGAGTTAAAGAGGAATAACCAAGTTGCTGCTTACCGTGCTTGGCTTTGCCTGTTTGGAGGTATTTCATTTGCATCATGTCGGTGTTGATTCCTCAGGTAACACTCAACAAACACACTCAGCAAATAGCCGACCAGGCACACTCCCCCTACCCCTAGAAAGAAATAGCCTACTGGGTTGATGTTAGATGAAATGGCCAGCATGGTGACCCCGATGAGAAGAGAAGCAGTGAAAAGAAGCAGCAAGGTTTGGCGGATGTTCTTCCAGCGTGTCTCTAACCACATGGCAGTATAGATGGTTATAGCAGGCAGTTGAGAACAGATGAGCAGTTAAAGGGACAGGCATCTGTGGAAGATGGAATAGTTTTTTTTCAAAATGACACTTAAGAAAATGCATACATTATAACTATCATAACCGAAGTAAGAACATACATACTACAGTATGTGCCATTGTGAGAACATGAACTATGTACATACATAATAAGCCTGGGAAACCTGTGCATAAATGCACATCAATGTACTAGAAGTTCCTGTGTGAATGCATATTGAATAATGGAAACACTGGGACACACAGTTGGAAGACATAAAACGCATAAACAGACTGTAAGTACTTATTCCCAGGCATATCTAAAAAGATCTGTCTTTATAGAGCATTCTGGGTTGCGGATTTGAGGTTACTATGAAAGTGAAACACAGAATAACTTTAAGGGTTAATTCCAGGATATTTGTACATTGCATAATAAGCATTCAAATACTTGTTCAGATCCCGGAAGAAAAGCGACCTTATTTAATGGGCCTGTCTGCTCCAATAAATTGAGCATCTAACTTCAGTATAGCATTATAGCAATAACATTACTTTAGGTTCTGGATATAGCTAAGGTGTGTATAATATTCAAAATGTAGTCACAGTTTAAATAGTTGCCTGTATCCTCAGTTCTTTCTCTGTTGATGTGCTTTTTTTCGCACCATTCTCAAACATGAGGACTTGTCCTGTCCTGTATTCCAAACCCTGTCTCTGTGAAAGCAGCAGCAGTTGTCACTGTGCAGTCCATATGGAATGAATACCAGGGATCTCTGGTATTCACAAATACCATAATTAAGGAATTGTCTTGCATATGTTCTGCTAACCTACATATATCCTACTGTTTTGATGAAGACCCCTTTGAAGGAAAAAAGCATGCCACAATAAAATATTTTATGAATATGCATCTCCAAACAAATATATGGTTTTATATAGTTCCATGTTACATTGTGTACTTTTACATAATAAATGTGATCCCTTGTTACAGAAAAAATAGTTAAATGTATATTTGCAAAAGGAACATATTCTTTTTCAGCATATACTTACCAGAAAGAGGTTTCGGTAGGCACGAGCAGTCATGTTTTAACTTCTCTCTTCATCACAAGGAAAAATATTCACTGCTGCTTCCCCTTCTGACCCAAAAACAGGACACCAGTTAAAACTCTCCCTTCCTCCTTTGGAGTTTTCTTGTAGGGAAATAATGAAGATTTCTTTTGAAAATAAAAGTTGGAAACTAGTGAGTATGAGAAGGTACCAAATGATGGGAAGAACCAATTTTACAAGTGTTGCATGGAAAGTAGAATCTTCTTCCAGGTTCTGAATCCAGAGCAATTTCTAGACGATCACATGCCTTCTACACCTTTGCAGCTCTACTCGGTCTGTCCCACAAAAGCAGGAAACTCATTAGGAAAGAAGGCGGAGTGAGCAGCGGGGGAGTGCTTACCTGTGTCGTATCTGTTTGGTCTGCTTTACTTTAATGAGAGAAACTGCCCTGAAAATTCTGTTGTTTTTTTTTTTTCCTTGCGTAGCAAAGGAATTCCCAACTCTGCCTCACAAAGCAGGAACAACTGCCTGCCCAGCCCACATCACATGGCCCACACGTAAATCTATTTATGAGTTCTGTAAAATGTAAATCTATACATTTTTTTGTTCTGAGCAAGTGCTGTTTGTCAAATGTTTTATACCCTCTTTGATGTTACAAACTAAAGGAAAAAATGGAGGCAATGGGTTATTATTTCACAGAGGGCTGAGTTAAAAACCTTTTTTTCTCCCTGATGTGTCTGGGAATGAGGGGTACTGATAAGCAAGGGAGCAGGTACTGAATTACTTCTGTTATCTGAACCTTTAGTATGTGTCTGAAAATTAGAATAGAATAGAATAGAATAGAATAGAATAGAATAGAATAGAATAGAATAGAATAGAATAGAATAGAATAGAAAGAATAGAATAGAATAGAATATTTCACGTTGAAGGGTCCTACAACAATCACCTAGCTCAACTCTCTGGCTGCTTCAGGGCTGACCAAAAGTTAAAGCATGTTACTAAGGGCATTGTCCAAATGCCTCTTAAACACCAGCAGGCTTGGGGCATTGAACCTCTCTCTAGGAAGCCTGGTCCACTGTCTGACCATGCTCTTGGTAAAGAAATATTTCCTAATGCCTCCTGACAAAGCTTTGAACCATTCCCACTTGTCCATTCACTGGATTCCAGGAAGATGAGATCAGCACCTCCCTCTCCACTTCCCCTCCTCAGGGAGCTGCAGAGAGCAAGGGGTTTTCCCCTCAGTCTCCTTTTCCCAAAACAGACAAGCCCAGAGTCCTCAGTGGCTCCTCACAGGACACACCTTCCAGCCCTTCCACCAGCTCTGTTGCCCTCCTCTGGACTCATCCCAGGACCTTCACATCCCTCTGAAAAGGTGGGGCCCAGCACTGCACCCAGCACTCCATGTGAGGCCACACCAGCACTGAGCACAGTGGGATGGATGATCCCCTGTCCGACCGGCTGGTGATGCCGTGTTTGGTGCTCCCCAGGACGTGCTTTGCCCTCTGGGCTGCCCAGGCACACACTGCTGGCTCACCCTGAGCTGCTGCCCACCAGCACCCCCAGGGCCCGCCCTGCAGGGCACTCTCCACCCACTCCTCTCCCAGTTTATACTTATGCCCAGAGTTACTCCATCTCAGGTGAAGGATCTGCCAATTGACTTGTTAAATTTCAAGCCATAGATGATTGCCTAATGCTCCAATCTGTCTAGATCCCTCTGCNATATTTCCTAATGCCTCCTGACAAAGCTTTGAACCATTCCCACTTGTCCATTCACTGGATTCCAGGAAGATGAGATCAGCACCTCCCTCTCCACTTCCCCTCCTCAGGGAGCTGCAGAGAGCAAGGGGTTTTCCCCTCAGTCTCCTTTTCCCAAAACAGACAAGCCCAGAGTCCTCAGTGGCTCCTCACAGGACACACCTTCCAGCCCTTCCACCAGCTCTGTTGCCCTCCTCTGGACTCATCCCAGGACCTTCACATCCCTCTGAAAAGGTGGGGCCCAGCACTGCACCCAGCACTCCATGTGAGGCCACACCAGCACTGAGCACAGTGGGATGGATGATCCCCCATCCGACCGGCTGGTGATGCCGTGTTTGGTGCTCTCCAGGACGTGCTTTGCCCTCTGGGCTGCCCAGGCACACACTGCTGGCTCACCCTGAGCTGCTGCCCACCAGCACCCCCAGGGCCCGCCCTGCAGGGCACTCTCCACCCACTCCTCTCCCAGTTTATACTTATGCCCAGAGTTACTCCATCTCAGGTGAAGGATCTGCCAATTGACTTGTTAAATTTCAAGCCATAGATGATTGCCTAATGCTCCAATCTGTCTAGATCCCTCTGCAAGACCTCTTCTCTCTCAGATCTGCTCTTGTCCTCTAGACCTCATCTCAGCATTTGGATACTACCTGTCCAATAGTCCTGTCCTACTGCACAGGACTGGCCCTGGAACTGAGCCCTGAGGAACACCGCTGGTGATCAGTTACCAACCAGATGTAGTCCCATTCATTGCACCCCTTTTTGCTCTGCCCTTCAGCCAGTTCTTCACCCAGTGCACAATTAAACCACTCATCTCACACCTGGAAAACTTGTCCAGAAGATGCTGTGAGTGACAGTATTAATAACCTTACTAAAATTCAGAAAATCTACATCCACTGCCTTCCCTTCATCAGGTGATGTTATAGTAAAAGGATATCAAATTAACTAAACCAGACTTTCTTTCCTTTGTGAAACCATGTTGCCTGTGCCTGATGATTGCATTGCTCTTTAAGTGCCCTTCAACAGTACCCAGTATTATCTTCTCCATAATTTTCCCAGGTACTGAGGTTAGACTAACATGTCTGTAGTTCCCTGAGTCTTCCTTCTCACCTTTCTTGTAGATTGGAATAACACTGGCTAGCTTCCAGTCAGGAGGGATCTTCTCAGACTGCCAAGACCTTTGGTAGATGATCAAGAGAGGTTCTGCCATAACATCCCCTAGCTCCTTCATATCTCTGGGGTGAAACCCATCAGGCCCCATGGACTTGTGAACATTCAGCTGATACAGCTAGTCCCTTACAATTTCAGTGTTCACAAATTGAAAATCACTGTTCCCACACTCATGGTCCTCTAATGTGGGGAACTGGGCAGCCCAAGGTCTGCCATTATTATTAAAGATTTGGCAAAAATCACTTTCAATGCCTCTGCTTTTTCTTCATCCCTACTATTCAGGTGAACAGGTTCAACAAGTATCACCGAAAATTTTAAACGCAACCATTTCTTGATCACTGTGGCCGAGACAGTCTTCTACCATCACATCTCCCATGAGTCCTTCTCTATTCACAAATAGCAAGTCTAGGAGAGCATCTTTTCTAGTTGTCTCACTGAGTATCTGTTATGAGAACTTACCTCCTATAAACTTCAGGAATTTCCTAGATCTGCTCATCTCAGTAATTTGTTATTCCAAATTGATGTCTGGGAAGTTGAAATATTCCATAAGGACAAGGGCTACTGATCCAGAGATTTCTCTAAACTGCCTATAGGAAAACTCATCAATGCTTATCTCACTGGAAGTTTTCAAATACTGTAGCATGAACCACCTTCAGGAGCTGGCTGCAGCTCATGGTTGTCTGGAATAGGAAGATGCCCACTGCTAGATGTTTATTAATAGTATCTAATATGGAAGTTTGAGAATTCCATGAGGTTTAACAAAGGTAAGTGTAAAGCCATGCAGGGATGGAATAATCCCAAGCAGCAGTACAGGCTGGTGTCTGACTGACTGGGATGCAGCTCTGCTGAAATAGCCTTCATGGGCATGATGAATGGACAGCTCGACAGGAATCAGCAGTATGCCCTTGAAGCAATGAAGGCAAACTGTCCTGGGCTGCATCAGTAAGAGTGCAGTCAACAGATCAAGGGGTGGATTTATTGTATGTAGCACTTGTTAGGACACACCTGAAATAGGGTGTACAGTTCTGGTCCCCTTGGTTTGTGTATGGTCTTAAAAATTGGATATGGTCCAGTGAATTTCCACTTTGAGAGTTGAAGAATTTTGACAACTTAGAAGTCTGGATTTGTACAGCCTAGAGAGGAGAAGACTTGGGTATGTGGTGAATGTCTACTTACAGTTTTTCAATAGTAGTAGGTCGTTGCAGAGTTGTAAGTAGTTTCAGTAGTTACTGCAGAGGAGTAGTAGAGGTAGAGGTAGTTAGAGAGAGGAGGGGATACTCTTCATGAGAGTACATGGTGACAGGACAAGAGGCAGTAGAAAAAAGGGTAAGTGCCTCTGGATATAAGAAAAAAAAAAGTCTTTAATATGAAAACAGCAAAACACAATTAGTTGCCCACAGAAGAGGAGGAATTCTCTTGGTGAAAATATTTAATACAAGGCCCAGTTTTAAATAAGAGGTTGGACCAGATCATCTGCCCTTCAAGCCTAGACTTGTCAATGTTTTTATGTTTTGAATATTTTCTCCTTATAAATGCCTTTTTGACTGCTGGAAGATAAAGGACCTTTAGCTCTGATTGTTATCCATGCTTTGCTTTAAGAGAATTCCTTGAAGATGTCAGACAATACCCACATAAACAGGAAGAAGGCAGGATTCTGGTGTGCAGCATGTAATTTTGCAAGAATATAATTTAAATGGAAACTATAATTTCCATTTTGGAGTTGCCTGTTGTTTGAGAACATCTTAACTGCTAAGGAAGATTTGACAAAACTGTTTTCACAGCCTCTCTGCACAGGAATCATGACTGACCCATGGTAAAATCTGTACGTGTCTGTACTAACAACAATTTCCTTCTAACTAATGTAGCGGTTATTAGAACCGTTCTTTAAGACAAAATATTTATATCATACTGATTTGAGGAGGTAATTAAAATTATTTTTCCTGGTTGTTCTCCATTTCCTCCTGTCTTTGCTGTGATTCAGTGCTCAGCTGACCTCTGTCTGAGCCAGCCCAGCCCACTCAGCTAGTGGGAAAGTAGTTACATTCTTCCAGAGTGAATTTAGTGGGCTGAATCTGGTCCCTAAAGTATCATCTAACCACTAGTTCCTCATTAAAGGAAAGCAGTGGGAATGCATAACTAGAGTGCTGGAGGAGAAGGGAGGAAGAGTGGCTGCAGTGGCTGTCATTTGATTGGCTGAGCCCAAACCATTGGAGCAGAAGGAAATTCTTCCATCTTTGACAGAGGAAGACCCAAAGAAAGGTGTAGACTAAGACT
Source organism: Campylorhamphus procurvoides (assembly GCA_013396655.1). Classification (NCBI taxonomy): domain Eukaryota; kingdom Metazoa; phylum Chordata; class Aves; order Passeriformes; family Dendrocolaptidae; genus Campylorhamphus; species Campylorhamphus procurvoides. Next base: position 231,165 of record WBMV01007844.1, read on the forward strand.
CGTCTTGTTCTCATCAAATCCTGTTAGCTGTATCAGGGATTTCCAGCTCAGCCTGATGACTTTAGGCAACTGCCAGCTCTGGTGCATACATTGGCCACTGTTGAATTCCCCCAACAGCCTGTCCATTGTTGAATCCCCCTTGTAACTACCTACAGAAGGTACTTATGCTTCTTTAAGCTGTGTGGAGGGAGCTGAGGCACTTTGCTTGTCTGCTCATTCTCCTGTGGTGAGTAAGTACTGCTCTGGGGCTAGATTTTTTTGCTAAGTTAGGAGAAAGTCAGAAAGGTGAAAAAAATCTTCATTATTTGGTAGAAAACCACCTCTGTGATTGCAAATGCTGTATTTGATTTGTGGATAGAAATATGTCAGGTTTGCAGAAAATCTGTGTAGTAGTTTTGACTGGTGCACCATTTTAAAAAATATTAATAGACATAGTTATGAAATATGAGGATGAAAAAGGCTAGAAATGGTAGTGTCTCTGCTGCATTAGTTGTTGCTTGTATTATTTCAGTTTATTTCTGTTGAAGTTCGGAGTTCAGTAACTCCTGTAGATTTTACCCATGGAGTTCATGTATGACTGTGCTGAATCTTTTGGAATTATTTTCATTCATTTACATGAATGCATAAAACACCAATGATACTTTATGATGCAGCTGTGAATGTATTTGTTGAACATGTCTGTGGATGTGACATGGACTGCTTTGTGAGTCTAAGAATACAAAGGAGGATGAACTACTATGAAGTAACATTTGCCATATGTTTTCTAGTGCTTTTACATGAGGCCTTCTGGAATTTCTGAAATACTTCTGAAATTTTAATCTGTCTTCTGCTTTGATTCTCTCCATAGTCTGGTTCAGACTGTCACTGGTTACAGTGTGTGGGGATCCATAACAAAGAAAAATTGATCACGCAGCTTCATCAAGAAGCTTCTGGTGACGAAAAGATTCAGAAAATGCAGAGGGGCTTGGGAAAGGCCTGAGAGACATCACTGTGCAGGGTTTGTGAAACAAGGTGTTGAAGTCAGGGAGAGTAAACAACGACATGTATGCTGCCATCCTAAACTGTCTCTCTTTCATGTGCAGTAAAGATGTTGTTGTTTTTTTTTTTTAGGAAAGCTTTCTGTTCTCTTTTGTTCAATCATGCTGGGGATCTTCACATAGCAGTAGATTTCTTTAGTTTGGGTCACAGATTGCCTCTTTTTTTCATTCTTTCTTTGTTTCTTCCAGAATCTTGCTGTCCCCCCCTAGGAAACATTTCACCTTTCCCCTGTTTCATCTCACTATCTACTCAACCTCCTGCCCTGACTGCTACTAATTAACTTAGTACCTACGGTAAGCTCACTTATCAGCTTGGTATGCAGAGAAGCTTGCTTTATTCCCAAGGGCCTGTGACGTATGTACCACTGCACGATTAATCTCCCAGTAATCACTAAGCCTATTCTTCCCCATAACCTTGTCCTGAAGCAATTTCTGAGAACCTGAGCAAGTACTGGGGACAACGTGCTACTGAATCACCTTTTCCTGTCTTGTCTACCTCTTCTTTTGTCTCCCAGGTTTTGCTTACTCACCTTTGTGACTAAGCAGAATGCATCATTGCATTGTATCTACAGAGATCATGGGACAGCCATGAACTTTGGTTGGTATGTTTATGCTCAGTGTAATAGGCAGGAGAAAGCAAAACCCCAAGGAAAGCAAAACACCTATGCCTGGATGTTTAAAAAACATGTGCAAGTTTGAGAAAGCCAGTTGTTTGACCTGCCACAGCTGAATGTTCATACATTTCTTGGGAGCTAGGAATCTCTTTTTGTCTTTCAGCTTATTCCAGTTCTTACAGAACAATGGTTGAAAGTTATGATCTTGTAGTCATGTGTGGTGGGGTTTTTTGGCATGGCTGTCTTCTACCTCCAGCGCCTGAGGTATGGTCACAAAAGGACTGATATTACAAGAAGAGCTTCTACTGCTGTTATTAATTCCTCAGCTGTCTCAAGGATACCTGAAAATCACACATCTACAGAGACTGAGTCAGAGACACCTGTTATGTTGTGCAGAACTCATGGATTTCTCTTTGCTGAAAGTAGGGAGTCACATTCAATATGAGAAGAGTTTCCAGGTGTGTCTGCACACCTAAAGTTCCTAAGTATTTAAAATGAACAAAGCAGCGCCTCCTTTTTTGCCAGGGGAGGAACAGAAAAGTAACAAGCATTTACCAAGACTATGTGAGGGGTTTGGTCTCTTACAGCTTTTTAATTCACTTACATCACGTTTTGTTTTGTCTCTAGGGAAAAAAAAAAGAAAAACAAAGTGAATGCAAAAAGCTTGCTCATCTTTTTATTCTGAGTTCTCAGAAGGGGGCATGGACTTTAAAATTGTGAGGTTTCATTAGCATTGGTAAAACTGTGCAGCTGATTTAGTTTAATGACAGAGCCCAACCTGGTCTAAATTTTATTGTAGAATCTCTGCATACTGCAGTACTTCTACTGATGAAAAGTCAGATCTTACTGTATGTGGGATGCAAATTAGCAGTATGCACTTCTTTGAAGGAATCCACTCTGGTGACTGTAATGCTACTAAATGGAACACTACAGTGACCTCTGCTCTTCTGCCAATTCAAAGCTCCTAATGTGAATCAGACAGAGGAGAAGATGACTGACTAATGGTGAAGAAGAAGGAGGGCAGTTAAGATCCTACTGCTAGAATATGGTGAAAGAGTTAGGTGGAACGAGCAAATGAACAGAAAAAACTAATTGTAAGATGAAATTAAGGAATGAATTGAGAATAGCTAAAAAAACACAGAAAGATCATTTACTGTCATTCTAGACTGTACTAGGTTTCTCTGGAAATAAGAGAAAATAAGACCTGTATATGCTGCTTTGCAATGGAACATTCCTTTTCTCCAGACATTATTTCACTATTCTAAAATAGGAAAGTTTTCAGCCAAAGGACATGAGATGCAGTGAGAAAAGTTAATGTGTAATTGCCAGAGTTTCTGTTCCTTATCTTTGTCCGTGGTCCTAGTGACATATTCTTACTGCTTATGTTGTCAAACCTGTTATACACTGGAGTCCTCTCTGACGTATTCTGAATTGCTAACAAGGCATAAACAAGTAAAAAGGAAAAAAGCACTATTTTGTCTTGTGTTAGTAAACCAACAGTCACAAAAACATGAAGGAAGTGCCAGTATGGCCACAGAAAAGGAGAAAGGACCTCATGGCCTGTTCCTGTATTGAAGAATGGGGCATGCCCTTTTCCTTTCAACAGCATTAAATGGTTCTGCTAGGGAACCACACCTGAAATATTTGGGAATTTCCACCCAACATTAAAATAAAGCCTTCTTGGGTTGGAACTTGGCAACTATGCAACTCACTGTGATATTAAACAACTATGGACTAAAACTTAATGGGCATGAGAAGAGGAGAAAGATGTTGAAGCTCCTGTCACAGAATGTAGATTCCTGAGCCGGAATTTGGCATTGTTTGCTCTCACTGGTGGGGCCCACAGTATCTCTCAATGAGGTGCTCTTACATTCCTATTGTATAACTTTACACTTTCTTCAAATTCTTTCAGTAAATAGAGGGGTGGGAGAATGGGGAAGGTGTTGCCAGGCAAAGGAATCACTTTTATTAGTGAGCTGTGCTTTGGAGAAAAAGAGTACACTGCTATTATTGGTATTGGTCCCTCTCTGAGTGTTGTGCTTTATAGCAAATGCAGCGCAGAATCCCACATGCTCCTTGGTGGCTGTTCTCAGCCTAAGGTGCCCATAGTCTAAAGCAAATGTGACAAAGCCACAGAACAGCAATTCAAATATGGAAGGCGAGAGAGAAGTCACTTATTTGGGGGGGNGAAAGAAAAAAAATTTAGAAAAATCTATTTTAATAGTTTTTAACAGAAAACTAAATCTACAACTGGGATCCTTTTTTTTTCTCCTTCATTAGATGTTTTCCATTCAAAGACGACACTGTTTCAGCCTAGTTTTAGCAGTAGCTTTAGAACTAGTTTTCACTGCACTTTGCTCCAGCCATGTGCCATAAAGGCAGCACATCTCGGACAGAGGAAACTCAATCTCGTTCTTTTTTCTGCCTCAGGAAAAATGGGTGTTAGATTTCAGCTACATCCCTGCAAATAGGCATTCACAGTGGTCAGTGGAAAAGCAAATATGTTATTTTATAAAAGCAAATAGTCACATGAGCTGAAAAGAACGTAGCTTCTCTCTTGGCATGGTTCCTCAATATGGGAGCTGTCAGTTTATTTAGTGATACATACAGGTTTTGTCCAGTTCTGGCATAGATTTGCATGCCTGATGGACACTGCCAAATTAGCAAGAGCACATCATGATGCATTTCTGATACGTGCCATTGTCATGCCTTGTAGTATTGCAGTTTGTATGGCATCCCAATTGTTATTCTGGTACATTCTAGCACAGCATTGTGATGATGTTTTGGATGTTTGTTCCTGTGGAGGGAAACGACTGTTTCCAAGGTCAGCCATCAGCTGCAGGGACAGTCTCATGACGAGCACTGTGCCACATCACTGCCAGTCCAGCCTGCTCTTCGTAAATCAGTGCTGTGAAAGCAGTACAGCACTTTAGCTTTCTCCTGCAGTGGCACAGTGGTGATACTACAACTCCTATTGTTTGTAAAGGGGAATTCTGTGTTATCAAGGCTTCTGTTGCTGAGAGATAGCTTTCTTGTTCACTATAGGCAACAAAAAACCAGGACACTCAATATGTGGAATTAACTGTATATCTGGTTGAACTGATGGCTTTGAGAATTTATTAATGGTGATAACTGTCCAAGTCTGCTTTTTCCACATTGTGTCTGTTTCCATGAGAAAGTGTTCACTGGTTGCAAAGAGTCTTTCTGTGAAAAAGAGAAGGTTGTCACTGAAGGGAGAATTTCAGGATAGAGTGTCACACTTCATGGCCATGTGTCAGACTGAAACTCTTACTTGATACCAGCAATGATCCATTCAATGGTGCCTCTGTTTCTTGGGAAGAGTTGTCAAGTTTACTGGCTATTGGCAACCCCTGATTCATAGGACTGTTCTGTGAAATCCCATCAGATGAAAGATGTCAGATTGATTCAGGGTTACCTATTTGACAAGCTCTCAGTGACACTCAGAGCATAAGAGATCATAGTTCTGCATGAAGAGATTTCTTTGAATATATTGGAACAACTGATGAGATACATATTTTTGTTCACTGCCTCCTCTGTTCCTCCCTGCTTCCTCCAAATTTTGTCTCGCTTGATTACAAAAACAAAACAAAACAAAAGAACAAAAAAAGACAATAGTCTTATGTCAGAATTATTGTTATATGACCCTTTAGTTCTCACACTTGAATGTGTGGCAGTATGTGAGACCCAGATTTCTCACAAGTTTTCAGTCTACACCTGCTTGACATCCTGCTTGACATTAATATTGACAAAGTCTCCAAACCTCCATGAATATTGTTGAAGTTTCCAAGTCTTTGATACATGGTGGTGCTACTTTTACCCAGATTCTCCTGCTCATCAAGCTACTCAGCAACAACTTTGACCATCATTAAGACTTCCTAAATTTTTACTTCAGCCACTGCTATAGGATGCATATTTGACCACCTGAAGAAAAGATAAAGGGCCTCTCTGATGAGAGCTGACTCCTCTGCTTCCTTGGCAATATTATGTTCACCTGCTGTTGTTAAATGATATTTGCAAAGTAGGGGACAGGGCAGCATGAAGAATGTATGGAGGTGAAGTGATTTATTCAATTTCTTATGCACACTGCAAATGCCAAATGATGCACTGATCTTTATGCAAAATTCTGGACAAGTGTTTGCTTATACTAAGGACTACAACTTTCTGCATCTCTTGCTTCTGCTTGCTGCTTTCCCCTTTCAACTATACCCTGAAGTGTCTTTTCGTGTTAAAACAGCTCTGGTGAACTTTGTTAAGCCTGTCTCACAGTTTCTAAAATTCTGAACCTCAAGTACATGACACTGGCAACTTGAGTATCTGCCATATTGGCACACTTCATGGAGAAGGCAGAAATATGTTAATTTCCATGCAAAGTACATATGTCTTATTTAATGCGGTAAAGAACAAAATATTACTCATTAAAACACTTCCAGAGATAATTTCAGAGATTATTTTTATGCTCCTATTTTATATTTTGTGAATTCACAGGCTGAATACTTTTTTTACAAGTTGAAACTGGTAGGTCAAATAAGCACTGTAGAATCTAACTGTAAACATGTTTCCAAACAAAACAAAGACAAAATCAAGGCTTCTTGTTAATTGTGGGTCTCTAAATGGAGAAGATTTGGCTAGAAATTGCCAGAGTAAGAGGTTTTTGTGGTAGGTCAGTGAGAGACAACTGAAGTGGAACAGCTTGAAGAACATATAGGTGAAAAATAAAACCTGATATTCTCCAGATTAACACCAGGTGTGTCTTTGGATGAGTCAAGGTGAAAAGAAATTACTGTTTCAGGGTATAGATGAAGTAGTGATATTATGAAAAACAAGGCTGTGGTTAGCAGATTCCCCACATTTGACATGCCTATGCAAAACTCTTCAGGATGGGGGAGTAACTGGTTGTTATCGCTGTTCCAAAAGTCTCTGGTTTAGCTGTTGACCTTTCCGAGTTTTCTTCATAGCATACACACCAAGCCAGCTGGGCTGGTTAGTTTTGCACTACCACAGTGTAAATATTTACTGCCTAACAAACCCGACTTCCCTCATTTTGGTAGAGTCCCACTATTGATTATAGCTCTGCCTTTCATTCCACACATATATTTACATCAGTTATATCAATATATTTATCAATTCTTAGTATTCTTTGAGAAGGAAGTAAACATCTTGCCCTCCTCTCATTCCATTTTAGTTTATGCAGATCTGCTTGGTGTTTGAAGATTGCTGCATTTTCCCTCTTCTCAGTTTTATGTGTTTCCAAAGCATTGGTGGCATTCTTTATTTCAGGTTTACAATTTATAGAAGACCACTTGCTGCCTGACAACAGCTGGATGCTTTTTATCCCATGCTGTGCTGGTCCTGACTGTGGTAGAGTTAATTTTCTTCAAAGTACTTTGCATGAGGTATGTTGGATTTCTTCTAGAAACAGTGTTGATAATTTAGAGATGTTTTAGTCAATTGTTGAGCACAGACTCAAGACCTTTTCTGCTTCTCACCCCACACCACCAGTAGGGAGACTGGCGGTGCACAAGGAGTTGGAAGTGGACACAGCCCGGACATCTAAGCCCAGATGGCCAAAGGGTTATTCCACACCATTTGATGCCATGCTTAGTATATAAAACTGGGGGAAGAAGAAGGAAGGGGGGGGATGTTTGGTCTGATGGTGTTTATCTTCCCAAATAACCATGTTTCATGATGGAGCCCTGCTATCTTGGGAATGGCTGGACACCTGCTTGTCCATGGAAAGTGGTGAATGAATTCCTTGTTTTACTTTGCTTGTGTATGCAGACTTTTCTTTACCTATTAACTGCCTTTATCTCAAACCATGTGTTTTCCCACTCTTTCGATTCCCTCCCCCACCATATTGCAGGGAAGTGAATTGTTTTCCCTGCAGTCTATAAGGATGTTTTATTTTATTGTAGCAGTTCAGCTCCCTGCAGTCTAGGAATTCTACTGGATTCTTACTAACCAAGGCACTCTATGCAGGCTGATTTTCCAGTGCTGCTGTTTGTCCTCTTAGTGCACTCCAGGCCAGTGAGTTGCTTAGCAAACTGGCTGCAAAACCATTTTTCCATAATTTTTTTTCATTTAAGTTTCACGTGGAAACACTATTTTGTGAGAAATGCTGTCTGACAGTACTCCAAAAAGTTTAGGGAGCACTTCTCTGTAGTAAGTAAACTCAAAGGCATAGATTCTATTTTCACTCCAGGGCTGATAAACAGAATATATGTATTTTATAAATATATGAGTGCCTATACTTGTACAGCCCACACATGTCATGTTGCACCATATCCTACTGTGATATATATTTAGCAAACACATTAGGACACTGATTTAGCCATTCATATAAGCAGGATGTCCCCTACATTCTTCATTAACATATTTTCTGGCTATTTAGGTTTAGTGTATGGTTCCTAAGTGGTAGACACTTTCTTACTGACTATCATGAAGTGATTCTTTTTAAGTCATTGTATAGGCCAAGTATTTGTCAAAGCAAGTATCAGCTGTTCTTGGCTGTTGTATACACACAACTGGACTGTTCTTATTCTCCATGTGCCCTTTTTGGTTAACAAAGAAATGATCCACTATTTTGTCTCCTAATGCTCTGCAGAAACCACCTTTACTGCTTTTCAGGTGGTCTGTCATTGTGGAATAATTGGTAGGTGCCTTTTGATAAAATTCTGTTGAGGAATTAATGGTGAACAGTCTGCATGTTGGTTGTTTACTGTCCAAATTCCCATAAGCAGCCATGTCCTCCCCTTTCAGTGGTTGGAGAAAGTCACTGTATTACAGGCTTTTCTTTTATTGACGAATGGTAGGAAGGAAGGAGGAAGCAAGGAGTCTGTTCCTGTAACTGAGGCTCTCATCTCTGATTCAGGTAACCTCAGATCAAATTCCAGTAGCTACAAACCCTTCAGCTGTGACTTTAAGCAAATCCCTTCACTGCAGGTTTCCCGGAGAACATTTTCTTTTAGAATGGGGACCCTTGCAAGTGGGGCCGAGATTTTCCTGAGCTATCATCTCGCATCCTCCTTCAGTTAAAAAAAACCCGAATGAAAATGTTTCACTGAAGTACAAATGTTTCACTAAAATACATCGTTTCACAATGTTTCTGGTGCTGACCAGGTACCCCAGCACGACCCCTCTGCCCCCTACCCCACCCGTATTTATAAGCGACCTGTGGTGTAAGCCCCGTCGGGGCACAGCAGGCTCTTTGTGGGCATCCCGATCCCGATCCCGATCCCGATCCCGCTCCCGCTCCCGCTCCCGCTCCCGCTCCCGCTCCGCAGTGGATCGTGCCGTCCACACTAATCAGCACCGGCTCCCATTATTAAAGGGACCGCCGCATTGTTGTCACTTCCCAGAGGAGGGGGCTCCTGCCAGAGGAGAGGGGCCTGGGTGTCCTGTCCCGGGAATTCCCCAGCCTGAGGTGGTCTGACAGGGGCCGTCCCGCCACCCTTGGTGCTGCTTTAACCCCTTCTGCGCCCTTCACAGTTGCAGAAGATGTTTCTGGGGAATAATCCCGGCTGGTTCAGGTTATCTGGACAGAGAGAAATTGAGAGCAATTTTATCCCGAACTCTGCAAAAGAAACTTACTTGTCCAATTGCCTTTCCATCTAGGTGTTCCTCTGTTGTCCTCACCTGCACTGCATCCCAGTCTGACCTCCCTTCCACTCCGTCCAGGGTTTCTTTCTAGCAGCTAGCACCACTATGGAAACTTGTGGGAACACACACAGCACAAAAAGGTTGGCTGTGCTCCCTGTCCCTCTGTTTGGATTAGGCAGCTATTATTCCCCTTGTTTGAATACCATTTTATTACTGCAAATTGTTGAACTTGTTGATCCAACCCAGGCAAGGTCCATATGTTCACCCATGTGCTCTTCAGCCTTTCTTCAATCTAATAATGACTTGCTTCTCTCTCTCTGCTGACCATCCATTTGTTTTAACATGACCCTGGCAATCCTTGATTTCACATGTAATTCATGGACATGAACTAGCTTGGTATATCCATGTATCACTGCTTTTGAGGGACTGGGCTGAGAGAGACTGTAAAGAAAGTTTTCCTTTGTTAAAATTGTTAGTTAAAGCTAATTATAAAGTTAATTGTGCAGTAGAGCCTACAAACTAAGTTCTTTCTCTTAGGTGTGCTTATTATATAGATACTGCACTACTATTTAAAAAATATGGGCTTATTAGAGTGCCTTCCTCTGGTAGAGCTGTCCTCACATCTCATATTTTCCATCTCCCTGAGTTATCCTCTGGTTGACCACTTGTGATATACTTCCAGGAAAAGACTTGTCAGATGCTACAAACTCTCACTCATTTTCCAAGGATTTTCACATATGCTAAGAAAATTTTTACCTGTTGGATGATTAGAGAACTTGATTTCTGGGTGCAAACCATGAAGAATTTCAATTTGGTTATTATTTGATACAATGCAGAACTTGAAGCTCTTGCATATTGCACTGAAATTTTGAACTTTGAGCATTTGAACATTTCATGCCATGATCTTCTAACATGCAATGAAAAAAATCATAGAATAAATTAGTAGGAAAAGGTCTCATTTAGGTCAACTACCATGCACAAAATGGACAACCTGAAAGCTAGAAGAGGTTCCTCAGAATCTTGTCCATATATCTTCTGAAGATCTCCAGGACTGATATTACTCAGCCTCTCTTGGCACTTCTCATGACTGAACTACCCTCACAAGAAGAACCAATTTTTCCTTAGATAGGTGAAATTTTCCTTGATGCAACCTGAATGTTATCGCTTGTCCTGCTGTGTCCCTAGTGAGAACCTAGATGTCACTTCTATGGAGGAACTGTATCCTCTTTTCTGAATGATGGCCATTCTAGTCATCTCTGAAATTAGCAAGTAATCTCAAAATTTCCTTCTATATGAGTTTTCCCGGATGACAAATATCCAGAGTTATACTGTCAAAGTCTCCCCCAATTCATACAGTACTGACAGTCAGATAAATTAGTATTTCTCATATAAGTTTTACTACCAGGCAATTTTGCTCCAAGCTTGAAAATAAACTGAGTTGTTATCCAAGGGCTCTGCTGAGAGATTGATGATGCACTTTCATGGGACAGTTTAAAATTCTGTTCCTTGCAAAAAAAAAAAGGAATCCTGCCATATCCCATTTCCATCCTGGGTACTTATGCCAGTCCCCTTCACTGCACCAACATTAGCATTCAGGATGTTGCACAGATCCACTGGCTGAGTTGGACTGTTCCTGTGTCAGCATGGTATGCAGGCATCTCAAGCTGTTTATACAGCTGTACTGATGGACTCAGAGCTCTATATCCTTTTTCTGGTCCTGGGTGACAGTAAAGGTTAGTGTCTCTGTGCCAATTTATGCTTGTGTGGAACACTGGTAATCATGGGAACCAATATTTGTAACATATTGTGAGATCTCCAAATAAAGGGGGCAAGAAAATGTGAAGTGTTCATGCTCATCTGTAAACTATTTCTTCTAGTCTTTACAGTCATATGCGAAGGCCCAGTCAGTTTATAATCTGAGGGTGATTTAAAGACTTGTATAAATGGCAGGATGTTATAATTGTATTGATCAGGTTATGAATAATACTAATTTCAAACCAAAATAGTCATACAATTAGTCTGGTATGAGTCTAATATTCAGAAAAAAATGCATAAATTTATGCTTCTATATCTGTAGGTAGGTGCACAGGTATTCATATTTGCTGTTCACTGAAAAGCCAAATATGACTGCTTTTCTAATATTTGCAATGGCAATTTTCTTAGTTTTATTGAGTTCTAGCATGCTTTGTTCTTAGTCTACTTTTCTGGAAACAAAACATATTTTAGACAATCTGTCTTTGTGCCTGTATACCATTATTCCTTAGTAACCTTTGGAATAGTTATCTCCTACTAAAAAAATTAGGGTCTCAAAAGATAATTTGTTGCTTTGATAATTCCCTTTAAATTATATTCTGATAATTTGATAATTATGTCTTTGATATATCTTTGATAATTACCTCAAAGAGAATTTTTTTCTGTTTTCTCAGAGAAGAGATTCCTACCAACTTAATTAAAATGGTCAGTCAGGAAAAAATATTTCCCATAAAAGGTTCAAAATGAGGGAAAGGTTGCAAAGTGAACCTTATCGATGATAAAGCACGAGAGAAGGGTCTTGTAAGTGCCCAGTGGATTCAATCAGAAACAACTGCACAAAACAAACCCATGAGAATATTGTTCCATCTATATAACTTGATGGTTCCCATGCTCAAGTGAAAACAAAAAGATGCTGACATTTTTGTGATTTAAAATAAAGCATTTCCAGTCTGCATAATTGTGGAGAAATGCTTGACAAACCATGATCCACGAAGTTTTTAAAACAAGATAATTAAAAACACTCACAATGCCCTCTTAAAAAGAGTGCTGGTTTTCAGGAGTCTTACTCACAGTTGTGGTTGCAATACCAAAAATTCCTATTCGACGCTTTATTTTTAATGTAATTTCAGGAAATTCTTTTTACTTCTGGTAAAATTCCTGTAGAAGTTTTTTTTCAAAAGATGGGAAAATTTAAATAAGGCAAAAAGCCTTGATGACCTTCTGGTTGTGCACCATAATATGTTGGGTTGGTTTTTGTTTATTTGTTTTGTTTTGCTTTGTTTGGGTTTTTTGGTGGTTTGGTTTGGTTTGGTTATGAGTTGGTTTTTTGTTTGGTTGGTTTTACTTGTTTGTGGGGATTTGTTTGTTAGTTTTTTTGTCTGTGGTGCCTCTGCCACAGGTGTGGTCATGAGAAGATTTAACAGAAGAAATTACTGTGATGTTTCTGACCTAGAAGGAGGGTCCCCCAGCAGAGAGATGGGACCAGCATGAGTCAGGCTGAGTTACTCCAGTACAAAACAGAGCAGCTAATTTGGCCTGGGAATTGAACCTAATTTTGCTGTGAGGCAGATCTAAAGCACTCACCTAGTTGTAGGTAGTAGCCCTCTACAAAGGCAAAATGCTTTAAAACCCTTGACCTAAGTGTGCCAGAACCCATTTTACCTTTGCCTAAGTCTGCTACCATTTAGGAATTTTTTAATAATCTACCAAAATTGCGACTGAGCAATCATGGCCACCCACAGGTCAGTCTCATGACTCATGATTACCAAAAGCATTTGCAGAAAGTACCATGTCATCCTGTCACCTCAGATTATCCTCTTTCAATGCCTTTGCTATGATACTAAATTAGTACTATGTAAGCATGTTTCAGATTTTTCCCGTCCTCTACTTTCCCTTCCTGCTCTGATCTATACACATAAATCCGCATGACCCAGTTCACTGTCCCCAAATGACTGTCATTATACTTGAGAGGACTAGAAAAATGTGCTTTTCTGTGAAACAAAAAACAAAACAACTCTCTCATTTTTAAAGGTCATCCCTGCAGGTCTGGGATTAGAAGCGTAGGGAGCAGGATGTTGATGTACAGAGCTGCCTGTGCTCCACCTCTGGAGCTGCCAGTCTGTCCCCTTCTGCTAGGGCCAATCTTCCCTGCTTAAGAGCACAGCTGCTCGGCAGGCTGGCTGTTCAATCGACAATGATCTCTAGTTTCAAGTATGACAGCACCGACCTGCTCAGTCTCCATTCAGCCGCAGGTGGGGGCAGCGGAAGAGAAAGGGAGGGAGGGAGAGGGAGGACACTGCAACCTACGTGAATAATTGATAGTGCAAGGAAAGGAGAGCAGCTGGGTTCCCTGTCTCCATCTGCTCACCAGCTGGGGATGAGAGATCCTTGCTCAGGTAGGGGATGAACAGCTTAGCTGCTTTTATTCTCATCTTGCCTGCAATGCCAATTAAAAATATTTTGCATCTAGACGGAATGGGAGCAAAGATAGCTGAGGGAGGGTTGATACAGATATTCTCTGTTGCTTGTGTGGCGTTGTGTAATGGACGGACTTTGGGGCAGTTTCAGCCTCAGCAGGGAAAGTGTCTGTGTGCTTTTTATAAGACATTATGCTATACTGCATTGTGTAGAGAAGCAGTTGGAGAGAGAGAAAGGGAGAGTGGAGGTGGGGAGAGCAGATGTCTCTGTAGGAAATGAAACAAACTGAAGGGATGAAGGGGCATGAAAGAGGGTCTGTCCAGACTCAAAGGAATCCCACCCTGATTCTGTCAATCTTGGACAAAAAACGATGAGTTCAAGTGCACAGCGGGAGGTGCTGTCTGTGCACAGCCGGTACTATATTTAGAAGCTGTGTGCATAGATCCAAGGAAACAGTTGATGTGAAAACATGTATGTTTCTATCTGTGGATGCATCTATAAGTTTGGGTAATACTGTAGTGAAATAAAAAAATAATAATATTTACCCTGAAGAGTTTACCCTTGAAGGATATGCTGCTGTGTTTATCTGGTACTGCGCAGCTTCTGTGGAGCTTCTGATATTCTTACAATGACTCAATTAATACAACTGCAGGGACCAGTTTCAGTGTTACAGCTAGTACAGACTTTTCCTAAGTGAGCAAGATAAAATGTTAATACAGTTAAATGAAAAAACTGCTAAAAAACCCTGGGAAAATATATAGCAAAAGGAATAGACACCAATGACTGTAATACATATATTAACATAGCTACAAGGATATTTGAACGAAAACTGTATGCAAGTCCCTAAAACACAAAGTAACTATAAAATGCATAATGATCTCTGCTACTGTAGACAAATATATGGATTACAATCTGAGACAGTAAGTACACAGAATTAGTCATGAAAGAATACAGCTATCAATAGGAGCTGAATCTACTCAGTACAAAACTCAAGGCTTATATTTGGTGATATTATTGCATCAGCAGAGTAAATAGTAACAATCGTTAGCTTGATTATAAGTTGAGGAACAGAAAGGGGTCCTGTGATTTGTTTACAAGTGATTTATTCATACGATTATTGCTAAAGGAGGCTAATTAAAACAGTAATTAAGGTATTTAATAATTGTTTGCTGGTTTGCTTGTGTGTCTTGAGGGCTTTGTAAATAACTGGAGTTGCACAGAAGGTTAGGTGAAGCTGTGAGACAGTTAAATGAAAACTGAGCCCAGCGTGGCTTTGAATGGGAACAAAGTTGGCTCTTGTCTGTAGTGGCAAGCTGCCGAAGAACAAGAATGGCAGAAGGACCTGGGCCTCTCTGTATACTTTGCTTTCACCATGGCCAAGCTTGCTAGTGCTGCTGATAATGACCCTGAGATGGGGGAGGGCAGTAGTTACCTCTGGCAGCCCTCTCCAGCAGCAAAAAATAATGCCTCTTCCTCCTTCCTAGATGCAGCAGAAATGGCAAGCTTGGCTCTTTGCCTTGGCCCAGTCACATCTCTGCTCAGATACAGGTGAATGAATAAGAACTGTTTGTGCAGAGAGCAGCTGCTGTATTCAGTGCCCTGGTCCCGTCTGGCAGGCATTTGGGTTGGAGCAAGGATGTAGGCTGTATGAGCATCAGATCTTCTAGGGAAAAAAAAAAAAAAGAAATAGACAAGAGGAAAATGAATCCCTTGGATTCCATGCAACTTACTAAAAACAGCAAGTGGTCACTCCTTTTGTCTATTCAAAGGTGTCACCTGCCTTGATTCCTTACTCTTTTACAGTCTCTTTTCTCACCACAGACCCATAATCATCTCTATCCAGTTCTTTTATGAGTAGAATTTATAGGAAGCATTAGGATGAAAATACTGCACTCATCCCTAAACCTTTGATGTAACTGCTTGCTCTCTATTTTTCTTTTTACCTTCCCTCCTTCCCCTACCCCTCCATCTGTATCAACTATGTCATAGTTCTGTCTGATTTCTCTGCATTCTGTTTGCATTCTTTCTTTGCATCTTTTCCTAGCTCTCTGGCTCCTCTGCAAATTCTGTCTCTTATTCTGTGTGTCTCCTTATGTCCCCTTCAGGAATTAGAACAAAACCAGTGTGAGACTGACACTTGGCATAAGGTTGTAGCTGCTGCTTTTATAGGTCTTGATGTAAAGAGGAAACATTACATCATCCTCTGAAGTGAAATTGAGAATCACAATAAAAAAAATTGTCCAGAAGAATTCTGTGTTCTCATTTAAACGCAGGTTTGTGCATACTTTTGCAATGGAAGATCATCTTCTCATGCTCAGTATTTATCAGGAATGTTGACCTATTGAGTGAATGCAACTGTATGTGGTTAAGGGGTTTGTGATTCCTCAAAACTTGAACTTCCTTAGTTTACATGTTAGATCAGTGAGCTATTTCATAAGTGGAGTAGAGCCAAATTTCGGCAGTGCTTGATGTGTCAGCTCCAAATGCCAATTGCTAGTGGATTTACTATCTCCTTAGCCTTCCCTTGGAGTGAACGGATATTTGCGGAGGCCTGCCTTGGTGCTCACTGCCCTCAGTGGGTACTGAGGGCTCTGGGAAGCGACCCTGTTCCCCAGCAGAGCTGAGCGAGGGTCCCCCCTGCTGTCCCCGTGTCCCCACAGAGCGCAGCACCCCCGTCCCAGGGGCAGCTCCTGCGGGCTGCGCTGCCGGGCGCTCCAGGGGAGCTCATCCTCCACCGCGGAGGAGGGGCAGGAGTCACCACCCCATCCCCTCTATCTCATCTTCCTCCATCCCTCCTCCTCCTCCTCGCCCTTCCCCGAGCCCCTGCCCGCCGCTGTGTGCCCGCTCGCTGTGTGCCCGGTGCCTCCGGGCCCGGGGGAGCAGCGGGGAGAGGGGGCGGGAGCGGCGGCTTCGCGGGGGGCCGGCCGGGACCCCGAGCGCTTCCCCATGGCGAGGCCGGGGCGCGGGAGGCTCCCGAGGAGGGCAGGCGGCAGCTGAGTCAGCGGAGCAGTGCAGCATGTGTTCCCGGGAGCACGGCTTCCCGGCCGGAGCCTGCGGAGGGTAGGTACGGGGCCGGGAGCGCCGGGGCCTGGGGCTGGCCCTTCCCGGGCAGGGCCGGGCCGGGCCGGGCCGGGCGGCGGGGCCGGAGCAGCAGGAGGAGCCAGAGCCGAGGGAGGGGGAAGGCGATGGCTGTGCCCCGGCCCGGCAGGTCCGCACCCGGCTGTGGGCCCGGCGCTCCCTCCTCCTTCTCCTCCTCCTTCCCCTCCTTCCTTCCTTCCCTCCTGCCCGGCCCCGCTCTGGCCCGGGGGGAGGAAGGCGATGGGGCGGCCAGGGGTGCTCCTCTGTCCGGAGGGGAAGGGGAGGCTCGGTGGGCTCTCCTGCCGCCCTGGGAATGGGGGAGCGCCCTGGCTGGGACTTCTCAGGGGGTGGGAGCGTGAGGATGATTCCTCTCTGGAGTTCTCTGTTCTCCGGCCCCGGGGGGCAGTGCCTGGCGGGAAGGGGGAGCTGGCTGGATCCTCCGGGCCCTCCCGGTGACTGCCCACCGCTTCTGGGGATGCTCCGAGTTCCGAGCAGGGGGCACGGGCTGCCCATGGGTGGGAGCAGCGGCCTCCATGAGATGTGGGGACTGCGGCTGCAAGTGAGGCTCCTTACTGGAAGTCACGGCCTGTGGGCAGAAAGTTTGGGACCAAGTCACATCCGTAGTGGCTGCTTCCTTTTCCCAGTTCTGTCTCAGTAATTCCATCTTTTGAGTTCTAGGAATCTGTGTGTAAGCAAATGTCAAAGATGTGCAGGTGTTTGAGAGCAGGGCTGTTCCAACCCGTCATGTTTTCAGCTGTCTTCACCATATACCTAACAATCATATTTGGTGGAGCAAATGTGTCTCTCTGAAGCTGTTGCTCACAAGAAGTGGTTGCCCAGAATTTTCCTTATGAGCATTTCAGGCCTGCTCTTGTTTCACATTACCTCCCGTTCGTCTGAATTGCTTATCACTCTTAGTGAGGGTTTAAAAAACCTATTAGTGTCTCACTGTCCTATCAGGCTGTGATGCCAGTTATTATCTTGTCATTCCATAGGTAGCTGCAAATCATGCTGTAGTGTTTTTCCTACTGGAAGGCTTCCAGATTAGCAGAAGTATTTATGCTACCTATACACCTGCTTCCTGCTGCACTTCCAGGAAAATAGTTAACTGAGTATTTTGAGCTTGCAGAAACCAATCTCTTAGCATGGAAGCTGTAGCAGTTGTGCACCTAATAGCTAAAGGACAGCAATTCTTAATTGCATTATATGATTAATATATGCATTATATGATGATTATGTGGCCAGTGACAAGTGGCGTACCTCAGGGCTCTGTGTTGGGATGGGTGCTCTTTAATATCTTTACCAGGGGCATAGATAGTGGGATCAAGTGCACCCTCAGCCATCTGCAGATGACACTCAGCTGAGCAGTACGATGGACACAACAGAAGGACCAACGAGAGGGACCTGGACAAGCTCAAGAGGTGGTTCCTTGAGAACCTCATGAAATTCAACAAGTCCAAGTGCAAAGTGCTGCACGTGGGTCAGGGCAATCCCAGACATGAGTACAGACTGGCAGAAGGGCTCACCAAGAGCAGCTCTACAGAGAGGGATTTGGGGGTTTTGATGAGTAAAAAGCTAGACACAAGCCAACAGCCTATGCTCTCAGCCCAGGTAACCAAACATATCCTGGGCTGCAACACAAGAAGAGTGGCCAGCAGGTTGAGGGAGGTGATTCTGCCCCTCTAGTCTGCTGTGGTGAGACCACACTTGCAGTGCTGCATCCAGCTCTGGGATCCTCAGCACAAGAAGGACGTGAACCTGTTAGCACAGATCCAGAGGAGGCTGCAAAGATTACTTGAGGGCTGGAGCACCTGTCCTGTGAATGCAGGCTGAGAGAGCTGACGTTGTTCAGCATGGAGAAAAGAAGGACCTGGGGACAACTTACTGCAGCCTTCTAGTACTTAAAGGGTGCTTACTAAAAAAGGAGAGTGAATTTTTACCAGGCAGATAGTGACAGGACAAGAGGGAATGGTTTTAAACTGAGAGGTAAGATTCATATCAGATATTGGGAAGATATTCTTTACTCAGAGGGTGGTGAGGCACTGGAATAAGTTACCCACATAAGCTGTGGATGCCCCATCCCTGGAAGTGTTCAAGGTGAGGTTGGATGCGGCCATGAGCAATCTGGTCAAGCAGGTGATATCCCTGTCTGTGAAGGGTTGGAATTAAATGATCTTTAAGGCCCCTTCCAACTGAAACCTTTCTGTGATTCTGTGACCACATAACAAACATATTCATGATTGCTTTATAGAGTGTTTGAGTCTTGTCTCATGTATTAGAAACCTGTGCTTTGTTCCCAGCCTCACCTATGTGGCCTTTGCCATGATTTAAACCCCAGTTGTGACTGCTAGTAAAAACTGAATGGCATGGAAAGTTAAGTAACAGTAGGAGAGCTGCAGCTGGCAGTGAGGCTGTCTGTAGTGCAGTGGACACAGGAATAGTATGTGTGTCTTTTAAACTATGGGGCATTTTTAGTGTTGCTTTTTATTTTCTCTTCTATGACATCAAATAAAGTGTTGACGCTGTTTGTCCACAATACTGGTCCACCAAGAGTCATAGGAATAATATGTTTTCCATAACAGGTGTACAGACAAAAGCCCACAATCTCCATGCTGCCTTTACCAGCAGTGGTAACACAGAACTCTGCCTGCATCTCTCCTGCAGGGTGTATCAGTTCTGCTCTCATGCCATCTCTGTTATGCTCCTATCTTGGAGACTAATACTCAGGCTGTGGCAACTGGGGCTGTCCTTTGGATGCTGATTTCAGTGATATTTCAGAATTTCATCTCTTTTAATTTGTTTCTGAGATCTGAACACAAAACTTCTTGTGAGACCTTCTTGTGAGTCTTTAGTCTGCTGCAAATCCGTGATGGAAGAGGAACTTGGCAAAGACAGATCATTTGGCACTTACATGACAGTTGTGAGGAAAATATTGTGTATGAACAGAGACAGAACAGTCAGGGCCAGAAGATTTTTGCTGTTATATCCAGGATGTTTGCAGGCAGTAAGTGGTAAGTTAAGACATCTCAGGGATTCTTACGGCAATGACAGCTTCCTCATAGGTAAGAAATGATCTGGGGAGAGGGATAGTAAACAGAAGGTAAGGAGACACTATAGTCAAGCACTGGCATCTTGAATTCTCTAAGTGTTTGAACTTTTTTTCTTCCCCCTTTTTTTTTTTTTTTTCCCTTCTGCCTCTCTCTGTTGCAGGAGGTCTGAGGAGGTGGTGCCGTGCTTCAATGATGTTATAGACTCTCCCACGGAAAGCTTTCCATGTGCCCTCACTCCGGCTGTCCCCAACAAGGTAAAAGCAGTCCATGTTCCTCTGGCTCAGGATTGGAGTGTGCTTTGAACAAAAGTTATGTGTGCAGAGGAGTGGCTGAAATGAAGCTCATGTGCATGCATGTCTTCCAGGTGCAGTTACCTACTTCTGTAAGAATCCTAAACTTGTTTATTTAACCAGTTCTTACGCCGTACTCTGTCAAATCAGTGTGGCCCATTGAACGAGAGAAATTTCTGGTACCCATCTGACCAGGTTTAGGTCAAGCTTTTGCAAGACAATTCAAAGACAATTTGGCCAGTTGTTGTCTGTGCTATCAGTGAAGGAAGAACAATTCCATCATCAGTGAGCAAGTAGTTTCTTTGCCAAAACATGGAAGGAGCTGTTGGCTGCTTCAGTATCTGGGTTACTGCAGAAGATAATGTTAGCTTCTTCAAATGTTAAATTATTTTTCCCTGTTGTCTTTTCCTTTTCACAGACTGTGGACTTGTTTGAGATGATTGAAAAAATGCAGGTAAGGAGAAGTAATTCTGTCAGACTTTGTGATCTCTTGATTTTTTGTAGCCAAACAAATAATCAGCTGCTATTTGTCCTCTCTCTTCACTCCCAATACCCTTTAATTTGGCCTTGCAGAATGTTTAGGTTTTCTGGGCTCAAGCTTCTGTAGCTACTCTTCAATGGGATTTCAAAACTGTATTTCTGTGTTTGTTTTTCCAACCAGCATGATGGAATCAGTAGCCACAGATTATTATAATTCTGTCTGTTTTTTCAGAAGTGTGATTCTTAGAAAAAATCAAAATTGCATCAAGGTCTCTCTGGCATCATCTTCAGGAAACTATATTTCTCCTGGGTAGCAGGTACTAATGACAGGTGATTAACATGAGGCTAACCTAACTGCATTTAGCAAGGTCAGACAGTTTAATAAATAACCACTGTAGGCCCTGTCTTTAACTTGTTCAAGAAAGAAGGACTCTTATAGGGAAATCTGTGCACTTAGTTGTATATATTATGTTATAAAATTAAAATAGGACAGGGTTGACTTTTTCTCCCTTTTACTCTACCAAATAAAGAAATAGTAATATAATAATACGTTTTATGTGTTAAATATCTAACAACAAAGTCTTGAAATTTTTCACTCTATCTGCTCTCAGAGCATCCTTGCAGGCTGCCAGCATTTTTCCTGAGTGGTGCACCTCCTTTAAAATGCTGTAGTTAACCTTGACCTAACATAACACACAACATGGCACATAACGCTTACCTTTTATTATGTGCAGGACTTAAACTTATCAAAACGAATTAACTTCTTTTCTGGAATTTGTGTGATCAAATTATGAATATGAGGAAAATGCAAGACTTTAGTGGGACCATAAAGGTGAGGAGGTGAAAGGTGGCAGCAAGATGCTGACTGTAGGATTACAAGGCTGAGGTACTATTTGGCAGACTAGAAAGGAGGAGTGAGGGAAGAGGGGCTGAAGGCATATCTGCTGTATATTCATGTGTAGACAGACACAGACCTTACAACTACTGTACTGACATCCGAACTATATTTGGGATCTGTTTTAAGTGATTTAGAATAGCAAGCTCTGTGAGTGTGCCGGTCTCATTTCATTGTGCTGGAAAGTAAGCTTGAGCATGCAGTGCTGCTTCAGTTCAAGCACGTGTTAAAAGGTACGACAGTCCTTTCCAGGCCTTTTGAAATCTGTATAGGAGTCACTAGCAGATGTCCCTTACTGGATGACTGTTGCTTAAGGTTCTCAGTGTTTCTCAGCTCCCAGTTTACCATGTGAAAATCTCTTACTGGATTTGCACCCCTTTGGGTAGATAAGAGGGAGCTGCTGAGGATTTCCAACATATGCAGACTGCTTAATTTTGCATCTATGTTGTTGTCTTAGCTGCCCATTGTTAAGACTGTTTAGTGGATTGTTTTTTTCTAATTTAGCTTGTTTTGTCATATGATTTGTACTAGGGAAATTAATATCTGTTGTTTAAGCATGACAGAAGTTTCTTGAAAGAGAGATGTTTTCCAAAAGAAAAAACTCCCACAATATTTTGTCTTAGTATTTGCTGTGGCCTTTCTTTATATTTTTACTAATTTATTATTTATTCTTTGGGTTGTTTTTTTCTTTCTCCTTCTTTCCATTTGACTGTGACAGTCTTTTAGATTTGCTGAATCAGTCTTGAAAATGAAATCTGGGGTTTTCCTTAGCGGTCAAAGTGAGTAAAAGGCAAAGCAGGAGACTTGAACATTTCTCCTGTAAAATAACAACAGCAAATCTACAGGATAGAATTGATTTTTGAGTACTTTAACAATTGGCTTGGAGTATAATTGTTTGACTGACAGTTAGAATATCCATTTTGCATTACATGTGATGAATTAACAGGTAAAGTTGTGCTCTGTTTTTAAATTGGAGCCAATCCCCAAGACCTGGGAGAAAAGTTTGTCTTTTTTTCTTTTTTTTAAAAAATTTAAATAGTCATTACTTGGAAGTGAATGGACTACTGGCCACTTTGTTCCATGCTTCTCGATGTAGTGAAGTCACAGTAAATACTTTGTTAAGGGCACTTAGTAATATGTTGTTCCTGGATTGCTTTGCAGTGCAAGCAACTGAAAAACAAGGAAGTTTTATTTTAGCCAATAAAACCAGATTTTTCAGGTCTTCACATGTTTGTATAGCAAATCCCTTTTCACTTAAATGCTTTTGTTCACTACCTCTGTGCTTCATCCATACAGTTTCCACATATTCTTCAGTCTTCTTTTCTCACAACTACCTTCATGGTTTTTTCTGTATCCCATTTTGTATCCAAGTTGTCTGTTTTGACTACCACCCTCATGGCACCACTCTTTCCCAATAAATAAATATATGTGACTGTAGCATTGCTATGGCTTGTTGGACCTGACTCTGGGTCTGGACAGTTTTTTTTCTGCCATTCATTCTTTCATCCTGCTCAAGGCAGGGGTTTACCCTGTACAAGACCTTGGGGTTACCACATTCCCAGACTGATGCAGTCTCTGGCATGCTACCTGGGGAAACAGTGAGGGAAAGCCTTTCCTTAATGCAGTACAGCAAGCCAAACTGGACCAAACCAGAAGGACATCTCAACAGGTGGCTGAGAGTTGACATGCCGCTCCCTTTTGAGGAATGACGGTGATCACAGACAAGTTGTTCTGCCCATGCTTTGACACTTCCAACACCTTATGATGTAAGTTTTCTATAGTCTGGGTTACCCTTTAAAATAAAGCTTTGGACTGTACAGCCCAGGGCTGCATTAGATATTTGTCAGTCTTTTAAGCATCACTCTAAAGGAGAGGTCAGTAGATATAGACCTATGTCTTCTACTCGCAGGCTGCCGGGAGCTCCCTTAACAGTACAGAATCATGGAATGTGCTGGTACATTCCTCCACTCTCTGTAGAGGCCCTGAGACAACAGCAGCTCCTTTATAGCAGCCCAGGAAGTTTTTCCTCAGGCCTTGCTGTGATAGTGGTCTCTTACCACTTCCTCCTTTGAAACTGGAAAGTTTTTGCAGCTATCAGATCTGCCAAAAATGTCAGGGAAGGGGAGAGAAATATTAGAAAATTGCAGTTTCCCAATCTCCATTTCCATGTGCAGAAAGCCCATGGTTCACAGCAAGTTTGTTCTGGTACTTTCTACAGTTTGTTTTAGAAGGCTGTGTCTGCTTTGTACCTGTGTGTCCCTCCTGTTTCAATTCTGCTTTGATAGTGAGAGGACTCTCTTGGTCTGTTCTGAAACTCCTGTTTCAGAACGTAGCCTTCCTCATGAGCCCCAACTCATTAGGTTGGCAAATGAAACTCAAGATCACATCAACAAAATATCCTTTTGCACTCATATTTCATGCACTTGACCTTCTCACCTTTATGACTTCCCCAAATGCAAAATGATTACTACTACCTCTGCAAAAGGTAATGATCACTTGTCAGCCTTTGTTCCATCTTAATTTCAGAACTCGCTCTGTCCCGGTAGTTTGTTTTTCAATGCTGTATACTGACATCACAATTTTGAAACAGGTCTTACGAAGTTTCCCTGTGAAATGTTCCAAGCTGGTATTTGTTTAGACTCTCTTGCTGAAATACAAGTGAAAAAAGAAATTTTTTCAGGAGAAGGTGGGGAAGGTGATGGTGGTGTAAACTCTATTAAAGCTCAGCTTTTATAGTTTGATCCTGTGTCACCCTGTAGATACTATGCCAAGATTCTTGCTCCTAATATAGTTAAGGAAAATTGGTTTTCTCTTATGTTGTCTGCTGATTGTTCCTTGTGTGCTTTACTGTGTTTCTGTATATAACCAACTAGAATTTCTTGTTACTGCTCCTTTTTGTGATTGAACTCAACTTCAAACTTAGGAAGAATGACCTCATGCATGTACTACTAGTTTCCTTTGTCCTGGAGTTTAGCCATACTGGTTTACTTCTGGTGTTTCTGACTGTTTTTAAAGGTGTTAAGCATTTGTTGTGAGCTCAAAGTCTGGCTCCTCATTATTTCATGAAGGTTTAGGGTTTTTTATGGCTCATTTTTATGTTCTTTTCATAAGTTTTCTCATTTTTTGGAAATCTCATTTTTATGTGAATTAGATGTGTTGGTATTTTTTTTTATCTCTTTTTTTCTTCCCTTTGTTGATCCTGCAAGGAGCATCCTGATTATTAATAATCCTCAATGTAAGGTTGCTGTTGCTTAATGTTGTTGCTATGCTAGCAGTTTTTGCTCCCTATACAGCTTTTGCCCAGAATGTTTGCTCTTGAGCCTCCTGAGTTTCCACTTTAGGGTTCCTCTGAGATTTACCTATTTCTACCAGAATCTAGTTTAAAAGCTAGTTCCACTGGAGAATACATGTGTAGGCATAGCTGTTATAAATCATATTCTGCTTATTTTCACAACAAAGTTGAGAGCTGCCTATCCTGTCCAGAATCTCTCATTAGCCACACCATTAAACAGCCACTGATGGTGTATAAAAATGTAGTCTCGGCATCATGTTCCAGTATGAGAGTTACAAAATTTAGGTGGCAGTAGTTGAATACTCATGTACTGTGTGTAAAAGAAAGCTTCAAATTAAATCGTGGTCTTCATCTTCCTGTCTGATAATGCAAATTTTGCCTCTTACTCTGCCGTCTGTGATGCCCACTTGAACTATGGCTTGTTGACCCCCATATCTTTTTGGCTTCTTCTGTTCTGGGCCTCTGCTCTGTGTTGGGGCTATCCTCAATAAACTTCTCCTATTCTTGTGTGCTTCTGCTGCAGAGGTGTGGTTGCAAGTGAGCTCCTTTGCCGTGGTGAGTTAGGCAGAGGATGGGGTAGCCTTAAGGAAGTGAATCAAGTCTGGATCCTAGCACCTGATTCAGGAAGGAACTAGCCTTTTGCCCTGTGATTTCAACCCACTCTGCAGTAATGGTGCCTGGGAAAGCAGATGTAGATGACTTTGCCATGTGGCTCCTTGCTGCCTGCAGGAGTCTGTTGTGCTGGTCAGATGTACGGATGGGGAGCAGCTCTTCTGTCTTACCTCCAAGAGAGGGATTTGTTCCCATATGTGGATGGCAACAAGGCACTTAGGCTGCTTGATAAGAAAAGGTCTTCTTGTTTAACTCTAATGCTCAAAACAAGTGTTTTTTACTTTACTGAACCCTGCTCTGAGGCTCTCTATTCTCTGCCTGACAGTATCTTCAAAGGAGAGGGAAAGTAGAAGAGGAGTGAATGGTTGGAAATAGTGTTCTTTTGTGTTCTGTCTTTACCTCTTCCACTTTTTTTATATTGCTTGGGATAGGAAATAAAGTAGCTAGAAGAGATTAGAGAATCAAATAAGATAATCAGTTTGGGAGATTGCTTTTGATATCTGCCAGCTTTCTGCTTTTTAAGAGA
This sequence comes from Campylorhamphus procurvoides, assembly GCA_013396655.1. NCBI lineage: Eukaryota > Metazoa > Chordata > Aves > Passeriformes > Dendrocolaptidae > Campylorhamphus > Campylorhamphus procurvoides. Next base: position 256,826 of record WBMV01007844.1, read on the forward strand.
TGTAACATTGGGGGTGGCCTTATGGTTTTAATGCCAAACTGGAGGACTAGCCAAGTCCTAGCTTTACTGCTCCTGTTTATTTACAAGCTTGCATAAAATAGAAGATCATATAGAAAGACAAAATATGCATATTGAGGATATGGAGAAGGACACAGAGGGTAAATGAAACAGATATGCAGGATTCACTGTCTATGACTTTATGTTTCCAGGGGAGTCGTCTGGATGAACAAAGATGTTCCCTTCCAGCTCCTCTCAAGGTCAGGCCAAGTCGTTGTTGCCTCCTAAATTGCTGAGAACAGCAGATAATTACTGACCTGACTTGTAGTGTATTTTCAACTTGGAATAAACAAGGAGTCTACAAACATCTCAAGAACACATATAGGCTTACCTTTTTCATTTTCTTATTTTCCCCTAATTGCTACATTCACCTAATTGGGTGAAATTATGTATCTGAAATAAAATTAACACTTCTCTTTTTCTAATTTAATGTTTCCATAAGTGTTTATTGTTATTGACAGTCAGTTTTGCTTAAGTAATTACTTAAATATATTCAATATAAGAATTATAATAATGGCCGTGAAAGCAGATTGCATTTATGTCAGTAGTCTGCTTGACGACTTATAGAGATGCTCCGAGAAAGCTGGTCTGTTTTGCTCAGTATTAGGCCAATAAGAACAGATTCCCATCTTTAAATTCTCAACTCTTCCTCTCCATTTCTTCAGTCTCAGCTCAGACCGAATAACCTTAAAATCAAACTTGACCTTGATTTTAATCTTGGAATAACCTTTAAAAGAAAACACTTAGAGAACTGATAGAGCCCAGTTCTGACAGAGATAGTCAGTGCTCTTAGGGGTGATGGAAGGTGCATCCAAGTGGCATAAAGTGGCTCAAATACTGCTCCTGTTCCCTCAGTCATGCCTCAGCACTGCACAGTTGTATACTGGCCATGGAGATGACACAACGTCAATCTCACTGTACCATTCCTGCTGTCATCTCTGCAGAAGAGCAGCAGCTGTCCAACACTGTGTGGAAGGAGAGAGGCTGACAGCCCTAACCACCTCAAATTTGCCTATAGTTTGGCTGTGTCCTCAATTTGCATGCCTATATTCTGGTAGTTTCGAGGAGGAAGGTGGGTAAAATCTGACTCCAAAATTTATTGTTCTCAAAGTTCTATATGACAATGCTGAGACCTTGGAAATGGAGTCTAATCTTGAATTTTAAAGTAAAACTCTAAAGGTGACCTAGGGCAGACTGGAAGCTGAGGGCACAGCTTGCACCATCACAAGAGCGTAACACTTTAAAAGATATCACATGTTTTTGCTAATGGTCTCTTCTGATTTCAGACAGAAGAGGAGTATATTCCTTACCCCAGCATCCATGAGGTGAGTTAGTACTACTCTGTTTTTTTCTTGGACTTTATTGTTTTTTCAGCTTATTGACCTGTCAGTTTTGATGCTCCTCTGTCCTTCTGAATAGGTTTTGCAAAAAGGGTGGCCATATCCTCTCATTATCTTACCCCAGTTTGGGGGCTACTGGATTGAAGGGACCAGCCACAACCTCTCTAGCTTAAGCCCAACCCTGTCTGATGTGCCCTTTCCCTGGAGTGGTAAAGTGAAACTGGAAAGTGACCCTACAGCTAAGCTTTACCGCAAACATTTTCTGGGAAAGGTAAGAGCGACCTTCACAGCCTTCTTTTCCCACCCAGCCTCAAGACTGAAATGTTTCTTGGGTTTTTCTGATGGACTTAGAAATGACTGCAGAGCTGCTCCATTTCAATTCCTTATGATGTCTTGAACTAATGTAAATAAGGTATACACTATGGTATGGCCTGCAGTGTGTTGTGTTGGTCCTGTCCCCTTGTGAAATGTGCATCATCCCGTGCATTAACAGAAGACAAGGTTTTGCACAGGAAAATTCTTGGTTAAGAAGCCATTTTGAGGGTCCTGTACAGGTACCAACCTTGGGATGACAAGGGGAAAAAGGGTGTAATAAAATTGGAAATGGAGTGCTATTATTTTAGGGGGGACTTCAGTACTGACGATGCAAGCCCCTCAGGAGGAAGCAATGGTCTGTTTTCCTCGATGTGTAGTCATTGTAGAATGTGATGAAACTGGACTGTGTGTTTCGCCATTGTTGATTTAAGTAAGTTTCATGCTAAATATTCCTTGACTTTAAAAATTCCAATTTGACACATAGGGAAACAGGGCTTGGCCTCACAAAGTGTGTGTTTGCAGGCTGGCCATTAAGGTTCATCTGGGTTGGCCTACTTAGTTAGTTGGTTAATTACCAGACTGGATCTAAGAATGATATTTGCCATCAAGAACAAGGAAGACAAGCCATGATCTTTTCTGAGATTCAATTCATGACATAAGGAGATAGGAAAGCCTGGCAGTATACTCATGCTGCATCTTATTCAGTGATCTCCCTCAATGACTGCTCAGTAAGTTCAAAAACAGGAATTCCTGGAGCTTTGAGCAAGTCCCCAGCACTAGTTGTGCTCGTCTGAATGAGCTTGTGTAGTATGCAACACTGAAAACTGATATTAATGTAATTTGTGCGTAATTAGGAGAAAAAAGAAAGCCTTCCTAGGGACTTCCTTTCAAGACTGACAGATCTGCTGTCCAATCTGTTAATGGACATTTATCCTGTAACCTTCTGGAAGCTTTCAGTATGCCAACTGTAATTATTTTTCTGTCATGGTAAATTTAGAGTTGTGCTTGAAGGCTTCCAGAGCCAGATAACATGAGAGGCAAATTGCAATATGATTTTTTCAGTCTGATTGTAGGATTCACTGCTGACCTGGTATCACAAAACAGTTGAGGTTGGAAGTGGCCTCTGGACCTTATCTTTTCCATACTCCTGCGCAAGCAGGGCCATATCGTCACTGTTCCTTCCAAGTGAGATCCAGGATTTCCTATATCATCAGACTGCATTTGCAATCATCAGTGCCTCAGTACTACAGAAAATACCCTCTCTCCTATATTATTCTTTTTTTGGTGTTCACCATTTTATTCTTGGCCTTAATTGACATGAATGTGTGTCCGTGTTTAATTAAACATGCATGATTTTTGAACAAGCCAGTTTTGGAAGAAAACAAGGTGAACAGGACTCTTGTCACAGAAAACTCTACCCATGGATAGTAACTTTGCCCATAGTTTAAAAACTTAGGTAAGGAGAGAGCTCAGCTTTTTCTCTAGGTGAGCATTTCTTCAGGACAATGTTTGTCATACTAGTGATTTTGATTCTGTGTGGGTTGGGTTCTTTTCTTGCTGACAACATGGGAAGGGTATTTCAGCAATGTCAAGAAAGGTCTCTTTCAAGCTTTGAATAATGGCAAATAGTTCTTAGCTGAAGAAGAGTCCAGAAGCATCATATAGTAGGAGAGGCATAGCGAAATGGTTTAGGGAATATCCTTTAAAAAAGGTGGAAGATTAGAATATTGAGTGCAATTACAAACTTAATATGCATGTCTGAGTTGTGGGTCTGCATATCTAGATCAATCAACCTTCAGCAATTTTTTTTACTCCTTTTGCAGAATACTTTATAGCAGACCCTCTAAAACAACCATCAAAAAATGTACTAGGACACACAAGCCATAGCTCAATTCCTTTCCTTTGCATCATGGTCTGTATTACACAGCCCATGATTACACAGTAAGATCTATTCTGCCTGTAGGAAGAAGGCTGTAAAACCTTTTGTCTTGTACTGTGGGAATAATTCAATGTCTACTTTGTTTTTCAAAGCTATAATAAAGAGAAGTAGACTGAAGCCAGGAAGGATTTAATAAAGTTATATATTGGAACTGCCAGTCAAAGAAACAAGTGCAGTTTCACGAGCGCTTGAAACTGGCAGTGCTGATGCGATGCAGCTTTCTTGCCATGCATTCATATGTGGTCTTGTACTTCTCCATGGTGCTGTCCTTTCTTTGTACTGGTTAAAGTACTGTTGCTGCAGATGGCAGATGTCTTAATAGCTTTATAACTTCTCAGGCAAACTGTCAGCACTCCTTTTGTATTCTGTTAGTCTTTTCACTTGGACCCACAGAAGATACTTAATTGTTTTTACAGAGATTCATTTGAAATCCAGACCATCCTTTCAGACTGCATTAAATATTACGGAAACTGCTTCTATGGCTGAACAAATTTGTACCTCTATATAGGTCATCTCAGCTCCAGGGTATCTTGTCATCACTGAGTTTCTTCAGTATTAACCATAAAGCCTTTTGATGGTTCATCTCTTAACTGCAGAACAGCTGTTGTCTATTGAAGGACTCTGTGTCTGCCTTCTGTTGCCTATGTGTTTTTACAGAGTAAGAAAAATCACAGAGGAAAAAGAAAATTGTAATGAGGAAATTATAGGTTTATACATACATATGATTACTCAGATCTCAGTTTAAAACCTAGTCTTGCATTCAGGATCAAGCTATGCAGCCAGACTATCTTTGACAAAAATTCAGTTATTTTAAAACCTCCACTAATTCTGGTGCCCATTCCCCCATGAAGGTTGCACCCTCTTGTGCAGCACTACCCTGTTATGTTGCCTGCAGAGCTGATAACCCAGTCTCCAAAACAACTGAGATCCCAGTGGGTCAAATCTGCTGTGGTTTGGCTTAGAAGTCTCACCAAAAGGTGTCTTGGTTTCTGGTCTTTGCAGGTCAGTGTTACTTTTGGCTGCAGCTAACCTCAAGTTTTGGCTCCTCTTCTTTTGTTCTGCCTTCTAGTCCTGGATTTTGTTGGCATTGTGCCGTATTTTTCCTTAACAGTCTGTCTTGGGAATCCACCCTAGCATATGACTTCTTTCCTTTATGGGTTTTGATTCTAGACTTCAACTGACCATTGAATATGTCCATTGAATCTGTCTATTCCTCAGCTACTCTGTCTTTCTGCCCTTGGCACAGTGATTACTGCACCTGATTCTTGTTCACATTCCAAAAATCTATTAGTGTCCTGAAAGTCATGGTCAGAAGAAATAAACTGTCCTATGTGACTTCCTTTGATTTCAACTTTTTTTCCCAACTATCCCACAGATAGTTCAGTCACTATCATTGACTCGTATGACTATCACGCTGGACTTCTGTGATTTGAACACTGCAGCTAGAGGCCGTATTACTCTGTTTGCATTTTTGCTGCTCTTTACTTACACCTTATTGTTTTCAGACCCTCTTGTTTGATCAGCCATGATATCTTTTGCCCATGAGTCAGTAGGAGGGCAATTCTGGGTGTTGGGTTTTTTGTCTCAGAGAGGAAGTGAAAACAATGATATCTTTAATACTTACAGCTTCATTTTCACATTGAGCTTCAGAGCAGTGACTGTAGTCTTAGTTATTCCTTTTTTGTTTCAAAGAGAGATTTGATTTATGTCTGTTAACTTCAAGTTGGATGTGTCCACACAGATATCAGTGTGTGTCACTAGATGTATCTTTTACTTCACAGTGAGTCACAGCTATGACTAATACAAAAAACTGTGTAGACAGCAAAAGGCAATCTCACCAGTGTATTGAGAGGCTGCAATTCACCAGAGCCAGAACAGACCTTCTGTATTTTCTAGGCAAAAGGCTGAGGAAGGAACTGATAGACTAACAACCATTTTGGATCAAATTACTTTTTGCTCCCATTGAGTTTTTATTAATCTATTGTGTCTGGAGTATTCATTTCACAGGACACTTTCCAAATTGTGGCAGTTTTGACGGTACAACTGAACTTACTGTCCCTCTTTTGTGTCATACATGAGGATGCTTTTATACACTATTTCATGTGTTGCTCCCTCTGAGTCTTGCAATCCTGGTTACTGACTTCATTCTCCCTGGCCATCCTGTCAGGTTGACTCTGTCTTTGATTCTTGATGACTGGTGGGAGAACAGCCCGTTCATTATTTGCAGGGGTGTAGTGTTTTTTCTCTTTCTTCCATTTAATTTGACCATGGCAAACACTTTGCAGTTAGGCTGAGGAGATTGCTTCTACAAACCAAACAGCATAAAACCACCGGACAGAATCTGCACACATTAAAACTTATGCAGAGTACTTTGATTATATCTTTCAAGTAATCTGGTGATGGGTAACACCACCATTAGAAAATACATCAGCAAGCAAGTTAGCAGTCGGTGCCTCTTCTCTGTGAAACAGTTGACAAAGTGGTATTTGGGAATCAAACTCCCCACTGAAGTGTGTGAGTTTTATCTCCTGGGAGCATCTGACTTTTCAGTGAGTAGATACAGCTTATTTTTCCTACAGAACCCCAAGTGGGAAATCTAGCTGGATATCTTGAGGTACATCATCTGGGATTTGGAAAATCCCAAGATTTGTCTATAAGAGATACTAAAAGAAGGTAATTTTTTTTGTTGCCTAAACTGTTCTGCACTGCACGTCTCTGTGGGCACGTTCCTGATCCACCATCAGCAGATTGCTGTATGACTTTCTTCTGATTTTCTTGGTCCCAAGGCATAAGGAGTCACTAGCTGGGAGGATTCTGGTTTTATTTTGTTTTCTTTATTATTATTTTGTTTTGCTGAGAAGGAGTCTGACCCTAGCTTTCATCATTGCTAGCTCAGAAGTACCGTACCAGTCTCACTGTACTACCTTGGGTTGGAGGCTAAATACTGAAATGTACTAGTGCCCCTTTCAACAGTTCTCATCATCAGGAAAAGATTAAGATATTAATCTAATCCACAGAGAATCAGATCCCCTGCATGACATTTTCCTTGGTCTCACTGTGATTATACCTCAAATCCATTAAGTTTGGACTGCTTGCTGAAAGCATAAATTCAGTCTCAGTTCTTTGGTCAGAGTTTAGTAGCAGCCAGCTCTGAAAACTGGCCATAAAGAAGTTGTGCCGTAGGACGATGGGAGTGATCAAAGCATTTCTGCATGATTCCATCTCTGTAGTATTTTCGTTTTACTAGAGGTTTCCGTTCACATCGTGTGTCAAAAGGCTTTAACCTTTTGAGATCAGAGGTTATATATTGGTATAGATTATATATCAATATATATTGATATACGTAAGCCATTAGAATATGGCATATAATCAGGAGAAATGTTTGGCTACAAAAATTAACATACAGAGACTGTAAAAATGTTTGCATTATGTTTCGTGGTTTGACTGAATGACTCTGTTCCAGGCACACTCCAGTGAAGTTCAAGCAGTGTCAGTAGCACTGCTGAGAACACCTACAAAGAGTTTACTTACTGACTGTGTCCTTCCTGAGATGTGAGCCCTCGTAGAGGTCAACCATTTGTCATAATGATCCCTACTCTTTGTATAGAAAATTCCCACAACCACATCCAGTTGAATGTGCTGAGGAGCACTGCAGCACTCATGCAGAGTCTGAATGAATAAAGGGAAAGTTCACAAAAGATACAATTTTATTTACAAGAAACTTGATTTCTTCAAAATGTGTTGCCGAGTGTTCTAATCCTGTTCCTTCTCAGGAGCCCTTCTGATGTTGTACAGGTGGGGAGAAACTGAATTGACAGTGGATGCACTCTGACTAATATGCTCATGCATTGATGATCAAGTGGGCTTGAAGACAGCATATGCATGTCTTCAAGCACGCTATTGCTACCTAAATTAAAAATCAACTAATCTTGAGCGACAGGTTGTATGCAAAAAAATCCAGTACACTTCTCTGGGAAGCATGTTGGGAATTATGCATTTTGGCTTCCTGTTTGCAGGAGCACCAGAACTTTTACTCCAGTGACATGTCTTTGGGCTACTTAGTCCTTTCTGTGAAGTATGAACAGATTGAGAAACAGGAAAATCTACGCCTGTTGCTGAGGTAACTGCCTGTTGTTGATGTTACTGTGCTGTATCTCTCATCTTACACTGAGCTTCCTCTCCATAGATGTGGATGTGAATTTCATGTCTTTCTTTTGGAGGGGACTGCAAAGAAACCTTTGAGCCTTTTTTTCTCCTTGCCTTCCCCTCTATGGTGCTCTGAGCAGCTTCCTTGAGGAAGCTGAAGTGATGCTTGCAGGTGTATCTTTATAGTACCTGTGAGAAAGATATCTGTTCTTCCCTCAAATAGAAAGGTTTTCTGTTTATTCAGTTTACTTAGAGACATGTGAGTACTCTATAGGAGAATATGGATTCCCTAATGGAAGATAGCCTAGCCCAGGCTTTGTCCCTAAGACTCCCTTGAAGGTGAGCTAGAACATTCCCTGACTTCCCAGGGCAGCCATAACATTTAGGGCTTCTACAGAGAGACATTACCCAGAGAAAGCTGCTGAATGAACTAGAGGAAGAACAGAGTTGGATTTTGCATAGGTGAGAGGCACACTGCAGAAAAGCTTTTTACCACACTATGGGCTGAGTGAACTTCCAGAAGGCAACATGCTACTGGAACCAACTGACGTACAGTTGCTGTTGACAAGGATTCATCCAGGACTCAGGGGAAAATACTGGTGACATAGGAGTCACCTATAAAAGAATCACTGGTGGGTTTCCTCCACTGTATGAAGAGAATGCTTCAGAGTGCTAGCAATAATCTTGGTGATTATAAAGAGAGAGCCTATTTATGAGCCTGGGAATGTTTATCGTAGCTCAAAAGCCTTCCTCCATGGAAGAGAGCAGGGAAGAACAAAAGGGTAGTAATTCCTCTATTAAGGTATTTTATTATATGCAGTACTTTTTGCTTCACAGCTTGTTTATAATGATTTGAAGAGCATTCTGGCAGCCCAATATTTCTTCCTTAGAAAGATATCTCTCCTTAAGTATACAAGTCTAGAGGAAAAATCTCTATCAGCTTTCTGGAACAATGCTACACTCATTTTTACCTCCTTTACTTTGCATAGATCTGCTTTCCTATGCTGTCTTTAGCAGACTTTTTACAGTCTTTCAAGCCCTCATTGTATGATCACAGGAATCTCCTATTATTCTTTGTCCATGAATTGTATGTCAACATTTAGATTTCTGCTAAAGGAAATTGGTGCAGAGTTGGAGGAAAGTAAAATATTTCTTTTAAAAAAAAAGAACACAAGGAGCAAGAGAGTAAACTTTACTGTTTTGTCTTCCTGTGCTCCCTGCTACAGGTGATGAGCAATAAGAAGTGAAAGTACCTCACTTTTCCAGTGATTTTATGCACCAGGGTTAAAATTAATCCTTTGGAATTTGCCGCTTTAAGAATACTCTGAAGAAATGGCTACTCTTTCTTTAAAGAGGCAGTGTTGCTTGTGTTTCCCTTCAGCCATGTCTCTAACGCATTTTTTGTTTTGTGTCAGGACTCGTACTGGCACCAAACATGACCTAATCCCCATTTCCTGTCTGAATGAGTTTCCCAATGCTGTCCAGATGGCAAAGGTGAGATTCATGCTTGCCTGTTTGTCTCAAGGCCTCATTCTTCAAGTTATTTTCACCTCTGTCCTCCCATTTCCCTCTTTCTCTACTACTCCCCAGTCAAACTGCCATATAGTTCCCTTTTACCCTTCCATTTAGCTTCTCTTCTTTCTCTTCTGATTTTAGCTCAGAATATTTGCCTGAAGGGGCTCCTGTCAGATAATTATAAATAGTGCCCGCACTCTCATGCCTGCAGCAAGTTAGGGCACATGATAATCATGCTTCTGTTTCCTTCTCTCTCTCACTCAACAGCTACTGTGTGAGGATGTGAATGTTGAACGCTTCTTTCCTGTCCTCTATCCCAAGGTATAGTGTTTTGTTATGTCTTTATGTCACTTTTCCATCAGGATCTGGCTAATGACATCCAGTTGATAACTTCTGTTTTCATTGCCTTAGGCTTCACAGCTTATTGTTGCATTTGATGAACATGTTATAAGCAATAACTTCAAATTTGGGGTCATCTACCAGAAACCTGGACAGGTAAGCTCCATAAGATCCCATTGTACTTGGGACAAAACACAGAGAGATAATTCTCTTAGCTTAAATGTAATAACATGGTCTGTACTGTCCAGAGCCAGTGGTGTGGAGGCTGCAGTGTTTGTGCAGTGCCATGATTATCTTGGCATGCCTCTTCAATCCCCTCTGTCCCCAGCGGTATAGGCTTTGTGAATCTCTGAACCCTAACCCTAATGTCAGCTTTGGGCTGAGGCAGAAGTCCCCAGCTCCATGGGTGGCCCAGATGAAAGTTGCAGAGGCAGTGATGTTATTCTAGTTCTGTGTTTCCCTTGTCATGCCTCTTCCACCCCCATTGTCCCTGGAACTGTAGGCTTTTTGGATCTCTGAACCCTAACCCTTAAGGCAGCTTAGGGATGAGACAAAGCTCCCCAGCACCATGAATGGTCCATATGAGAAAGGTGTGGAGGAAGCAATGTTGGTGCAATGCCGTGCTTCCCTTGGCATGCCTCTTCCACCCCCAGTTTCCATGGAAGTGCAGGCTTTGTGGATCTCTGAACCCTAACTCTAACCCTAATGGAGACTTGAGGCTGAGGCAGAGGTCCCCAGCACCATGGGAGGCCCAGATTGGAAATGTATTTAAGCAGAGATGTTTGTTGGTTGAACTGTGAATAGAAATTACTGCCTGTTCTTCGCACTGCTTATACTTCTTAAAACTTCTGCTTTCCTTTTGTAGACAACTGAAGAAGAAGTCTTCAGTAACACAGTAGAGAGTCAGGGTTTCCTGGAGTTCCTGGATTTCCTTGGTGACAAGATTCAGCTGCAGGATTTCCGTGGGTGCGTACCCAGCGCAGCTGGAAAGCCAGATTAAGTTAGGGAGCACTGTGTGTTCACAGTCTGCGGCTTTGTTAGAGCCCTGCTTTTGGAAAAGTGCTGTGTCCTCTGAATCCCAGTGCAGGTGAAGAGGCCCAGAATACTTTTGTCAGCCATCATGTCTGGGAACTAGTTGGAGCTTAGGTCTCTGCTGGAATTTTCCTGTTGTCTTAATCTGACCCACAGTATCAGCAAAGAATAATTTTATTTGACAGTGCAAATATAATTTTATTTCACAATGATATGGGACAATATTGTTTTAGGCTCTTTCTGTGGGGCAGCCCATCCCTTCTCTTCTGAAATACAGAGTGTGTTTCTCAGAAGAATGTCAAACAAAGTAGCTTCTTTGAGAATCCCTGGTTCAGCTTCATAGCTTTTAGCAAGCTAGTATGTTCACCAGCAGTAACACTGCAGCTTCAGTCAGTGCATTGTTTTGGGGAAGATTTGGTGCCTCACTATCACTGATTTCCTAAAAATTACCTTTGATAATACTGTTACTGATAACTGTCTTTCTTCTCTCTGCTTTCTCATCTCTACTGTCTGACCTATGGCGTGGTATGGATTTGCTCAGGTTCCGGGGAGGCTTGGATGTTACCAGAGGTCAAACAGGCACTGAGTCAGTCTATACAAATTTCCGGGGGAAGGAGATCATGTTTCATGTGTCCACAAAGCTGCCCTTCACAGAGGGAGATTCCCAGCAGGTATCAGGGGGAGGACTAAGCATTGTAACAGTGTGGCTTAAGAGAGGAGGGGTGTTAGAAGAAGGACTGCATGGAAGGGAGAATGACTAACCTTATAATATTGGGAATTACAGCTGCAGTAATGGTAAAAGTAGTGATTGAGGAGTTTGGTTGAACAGATGGGTTTGAAATGCTAGACAGACTGGTGTTTGAGGCCCCATTGTACTACTGTTCTGCTCTTTTTCACCTGCTTTCTCTCTTTATTACTTTTTCCTCTTCAGCTTCAGCGGAAGCGTCACATTGGGAATGACATTGTAGCCATCATCTTCCAGGATGAAAGCACACCTTTTGTCCCTGATATGATTGCTTCTAATTTCCTACATGCTTATGTGGTAGTTCAGCTCACTCATAGCACCACTGGGGACACTCTCTACAAGGTAACCAGAATCAATAGATTCACTTCTACTTATTTTGATCCTTGAAGTGAAAACTTGTACTTGGGCCTTTGGGAGAGGTATAGGTTCAGCCACCTGTCATCCTCATTTCTTAAGTATCTGCACATGAAACTAAAGTGTAGTTGTATGTTTTTCAAAGTAGCTGATGGATTTCTGAAGCTTAAAGCTTGGGAATTGAAGCAAGAAGCGTTAAGATAAAAAAATTTTGTTTACATCAAAGAGCCTGAGGCACAATTGATCCCACTTTGGGGGTTGTCTTGCTTACATGATATGTCAGGTAAAATTGACGTCTGCATTGCTTGTGCTGCAGAGCTTGCGCTGCCTGAAACTGCAGGTCATGTACATATTGTTGGCCTTGTCTGTGAAATCTGAATCAGTTACACCTGCTTTTGGGGATCACTGATGCCCATCTGACAGAGACATGCTACCTATTAAGGCCTTCCAGTTGAAAGATGTCCTGCTAGAGCCCAAATTCCACATCTGCAGCCTTTGGACACAGCTCTTTCCCCCTTCCTGACATGACTCTGTATGGATGTCTACGTAACTTTTATGTTCAACTTCCGGACATGCTTAAAGAGCAGAAAATATAAAGAAACTTGCATTTGTGATGGGGTTTCCACTGTAGAAACATTTTAATCCAAGTGCTATATCTCGTATTATTGGTGATGATGAGTCCTTATGCCTTAGAGGTCTACAGGAATGCCAAGAATATCAGAATTAGAACAGGTTCCCCATCTTCTCCACCAAGAAGGGTGTTGGTGGCAGAGCAACCACCTTTCATTGTTCCCTATGCTTTGGGCAGCTGGTTTGTAGTGACAGATGAAAGCCTTGTGTTGATTAGGAGCATGAGATTCCACTTCTCTTGCTCTCTGTTTTGCACATAAATTCACTGGATTTTTCATGAGAAGGTAAAGAGTTTGTGAAGCTTGCTATTGGTCTTGTCTCTACCAGCTATTGTTTTCATCTTTGCCTGTCTGCAATACCATTTTTTTGTTGGTGCAGTAGGGCCACTTCATTTCATGAAGAAGAAGTAATCCTAGTCAGCACCCCAGAGCCAGTGCTGAGTGTTTTGTAAAGGCTTTTCCAAAGGTGTTTTAACTCTTGCTGCCTTTAGAGCATTGTAGCATAGAAAAGACTGCAATTTGGAAGATTTCTTTCCCATCCCTTGTTCTGTTTACTTAAGCTTTAGTGCCTACTGTTAAATTTGAATATTAATGGCATTTATTTCACACAATCAATTTTAGCAATCAGAAATTTAAAAATGTGAAGCAGCATTTTAACTGGTAGATATCTCCTGGGAGGGAGGTGAAGGCTTTGTAATTAGGGGAGGTGGCATACAGTGTGAGAAATCTGAATTAATTCAAGAGCCCATTTCCTTCTTCCTCAAAGTAAATTCACACTTCTCATTAGCTCTGTGACATTTACATGTTGTTATTTTGAGGCAGTTGCAGTTGTTATGACATTGTTCCCTCTTGTATGAAATAGCAAATAATGGTATTGTTTCATCTCAAATGTGACAAAGAAAAATAACTGTGAAATACTGTGAAGTGGTATATGTATCTGGTAAGATAGCTGCATGTAATTATAGGTAAGTGCTGTGGAGAGACAAGTGACTATCTGAAAGCTGGACTGCATTACGGTTACTTTTTTGACACTGGTATGTCAGGTAGGAGCATGTTAAAAATAAAAAAATGAAACCCATGCATTTCCTTATCTCTTACTGGGTAAATGCTTTTGCATGGTTACCACCTGTGACTCAGAGAGGCAGTGGCATTGAGATACTTCCCTCAGTGTGCAGTGTATCTCCAAGGATTCTCTGTGAAAAAAAAAATAGGTCAGTACAACCACATTGACAAAGATTCTTCTAGTGGAGGTAAATTTTGCAGGCTGAATAGAAGCCTATTTTTTGTAAAGGTACTGGTTATTATTAAAAATATTTTTTAAAAAGCAGTCTGTTCAATCTTATGTTGCTCTTGCTATGCACGCGTCTTATCCCGACTGAATTTCTGGACATCAGCGCATCCATCCACTGAGTTCAAAAACGGGGATACACAGGATGCTATACTACACCTCTTTTGGACATGTAAATTATGCAGAACGCATCAGGTCTATCATAATTTGAAAGTTTTGAGAGTCTCATTTGTGTTATGATACTTATTTTTTCCCCCTTTTATTATTTCAGGTTTCAGTCACAGCCCGAGATGATGTCCCCTTCTTTGGACCTCCTCTGCCAAATCCAGCCATATTTAAAAAGGTTTGCTTCTCTGGTCCAGTGTTAGATGGGAGCATGATATGGTACACACACTTGTGTTCTGAGTCAGTATTGTCAGTCTAGCTAGATGACTTTGGAGGTCGAAAAAGTAGTAAACAGAGCTTTTATTGTGAGTTTTTTGTTTTTCTTTTACCGTTTTCATCCAGTTTAGTCTAGTCTTCATCTTGTCTTGTAGAGTGCAGAGTTTCGTGAATTCCTTCTGGTCAAGCTCATCAATGCTGAGTACAGCTGCTATCGAGCTGAGAAATTTGCTAAATTAGAGGTAGGTCTGTTATCTGGTTGCTGCCATTAAAAATTATAATTATATGTAATTATAAATATATTTTTGTCAGATTGAAAAAATACAGTAAAATTTTTAACTTCTGATTTTGTGTTAAGAAAGGAAGATGAAATGTGATTAGTACTCAGCTGTTGGATACTTCCTTTGTATTTCCTAGTAGGTGCAATAGAATATGAACAGGGACATGCTAGCGTAAAGATCTGATCCTCAAGTAAGAATGGGAATGTGTTGCATACATTTTGCTGAAGAAAATTCTGTATTTACTGAAACTCGGTATTATGCTACAGGATGCATACTGATATTACTGATTTTTGGTTCAAGGTACCAAAATTCTGTTCCAGACTCTGCTGCTTGCCTGATCTAGAAAAAAGATGCCTCTGTTTCATCAACTGTAAAAAAATGTCCTTTATGACTTGCTTCAGAAGCAGTTTAAAAGGGTTGCAGTAATAACTGTGTAGTAAAAGTATAAACTTTATGCAGTTAAAACAGTTCATACTGTTTAAAGTAATTTTCATGAGGTTTTGTTGGTTTTGTTGCTGTTCTGGGGATTTTTGTTTGATTGGTTGTTAATTTTTTTTAAGAAGGATGTGAGACATTGAAAAAACAGGAGAAAAATCTTCTGCTTCCATTAAGAGATGTTCCCATTCCCAATGTTGATGCAGGAAAGAACACGGAGTGCCCTCTTGGAGAGCCTTTTTGAGGAGCTGCAGCTTCGCAGCCGCAGTATGATGGGATTACCCATAGGGGAGGATGACAAGATAGAGAACGGCAGTGGGGGCTTCCTCGAAAATTTCAAGGTGAGCCTTCCTACAGAGCTATAGTGTGGTCCAGAATTCCCTACTGACCCATAGAAGTCTAACTCTTTATGCTTCATACTGGTGTCTAGTGTCAGATGGGGTTTTATTCTATGACTTACAGAAAAAGGAGTCAGTATTTGCAAGTGGAATTGCAATAACTAGTACCAAGGAGCTTTTAATTCCTACAGCAGATCTCTTCCAATTCATTTTCCTTGTAACTCGAAGAGTTGCACGAACCACTGCAAGGGAGTTTCTAACCTTCTGTCTGGAAAGAGAGACATGTTATGAATAGCATTTCTTCAGATGACCTCCACCTGCTTTGTGTGGTAGGCTGGTTAGAATTACTAAAGGCTCTGAAACTAATCCATTCACACAGAGATTTGGTAGCTATGTGCATTGCTTTGGTCAGATCTGGGATGCTTTGGTGGATTTTTACATACAGTCAGTCTACTTTGCCTTTGCCACTAACCACGAATTTCATACTCATCTGCATCTTCCACTAGTTATCCTAAAGTGTCCTTTTTCTGACTTTTAGCAGGTAGTGTAATTTGCATGTCATTGTATAGAGGTGCCCTTTGTAAAAGGCTGGAAAAGGCTGAGTAAACTCAGAAAATGGCTTTTTTGAATGCTGCAGATTTTGATATACTTACTTTCCCTTTGAAACCAGCACTGAAGTTCATACAAGTCTGAACCTTACAGTATTGAACAGGAGTTTGGTGTTTTACAGCCTGTACTGGATAGGACTGCCCAGGTGATAGTGTCTTAGCCAGTATGCTGGGATACTGGTGGGGAATCTCTGTTTATTGCAACAGGACAAGGGAAGTGAAAATAGAGAATATACTTGAGGTAGAGTTCTTCTCTGGCTCTTCCCAGAGCTACATGCATCTGCTAGGACCAAAAATGGGCAGTATTTAAGATGCTGCCTTCTAGGAGGTAGGATTTGTGTGGTTCTGGTGTCAGTCTGTCACAACTTTCCACTCGATCTGTGATGCTTCTCATACTACCCTGCCGTGTGCATGTCTATATGTGTATATCTGTGTTTGTCTGTTTCCCTGCCTCCCTTCTGTTCAGCGGGTGATCAGAGGCCGCAGCCAGAGCCTGGATACCATGGGGATATCCATGAGAAAGCAGCAGCCAGCCACCCTGCCCAGCCGCCCAGCTACAGCTGGCCTTGCCCTCAGCCAGAGTGTCGCCGAGGGCCCTAAGGCCATTGCTGCGGTAAGGTATTCGGGTGGGCTGTAAGAAGAAAACCTGGCATACCTCTGTAACCACCCATATGTTTTATTTATCTTTCCCTATTAGTTTGCCCTCTTGTCCAGCTGTGGCTCTTTTTGTTGTATCATCCCATTTCACAAGTGGTGACAGCATGTGTTGCAGTCTGTTTTGTCTGTGACTATCGCTAGCCTTAGTTCATGTGTAAACTAGAGCTGAGATGGATGTAGACTGGGAGAAGAAAGCCAAACATGATTCTGCATTTGACATCTATCTCTGCTGTCCTGGATTAGATCCTGTACATTGCCATATGTTAAAAAATGCATGCACTGTGTTTTGACCAGAGTGGTACTGTATTGTCATATGGCAAGAGCTGAGAACATAAGGACACTGGAACTGTTTGATTTTTTCAATTTTATGAATCAGATTATTTTCTATAATATAAACAGGTACACAATATATATTCAAGGTACTGTTTTGCTGTAAATAGAATTGCATGTTGGGAACAAACAGCAGAATTAATAAAGTTTGGGGTGAGAAGAAGAATATTTCTAGCCACTATCAGTCTTTCTTGTTTGATAGGCATACTAAACATATGTGATCAGTGTGAATATAATAGATCTATGACAAATCTTGCCAGAAAAGGATGTGTGTTTCCAATATGGAAAATATGGTTTCCTTGGCCAGAGTTCATCCGGCTGGTTGTGGTCTCTGCACTAGTGATGTCAATACAGGCGAACTATAACAGAAGCATCTCTGAGTAAGCCAAGAAGGTGTCCTACAGTGGGAAGATTTCTTGGTGATAGTTTACTCGGTGGTATGCGTTCTTATGTCAACACAGTGAAGTCACAGCTTCCTAATGACTTGGGTTTGCTGCCTTCTTCACTCCTTTAACTTCTTGTTTTCGTTACCTTTCTGATTCTGCTTCTCCTTTTATCATAAGGAGATCCCTCCCTTCCCTCCTTTCTCTGCATACTGGCTGTGTTCTGCATTTGCTTCTATATCTCTCTGTCCCTTTCTCACACCACCTTTGTAAGGCCTGGCTGCTCTTTCTAACTGACAGAAAGTACTCCTTCTTACACAGGTGAAGCTGGGCCATGCTATTGTATTGCAGAGTAAAGGAGAGGACCTGGAACCACGTCGCAAACTCTTCTCTCATGCTTCCAGTTCTCCACAGTTTTTCCTGTCTTGTTGCCCTCCTTCCTTTCTGTCACGCTTTCCTTTTTTCTAGTCTTTTGCCTTGCCTGGTAGGAGCCCATCACGTACTCGAGCCAGCCGCTTCCACGGGCGACGGAGTAGTGCCATTGGCATTGAAAACATACAGGAGGAAAAGAGGTATGAGCTGTGGGAAGATGAGACAAAGAGGGTAAAAAACCAGGAGGAGATGAGAAAAGAAATATGGAAAGGCACATATAAAGATAGAAGGGGAATTGACAGGAATAAGAACTGAAATGGAAATGGTTGGAATGGGAAGAAAAGCATGATTATCAGCTAATGGAGAAATGGACAAATGACAGAAACAAACAAAATTAAAAAAGGGCATTTGGAAGTGGAGAGAATCAGTATTTGAGGAAGAATGGGTAGGGGGACATTCTAAGATCACTCTTAAATATTGTACAGTATGATCCAGGACTCTTCAGTTTCCTGTATTCATCACTATTAGATAAGAGTCAGGTGAAAGGCTAGTACTTGGGAAGGGCATGCTTAAAAAACCAAAAACCTCTAAGTCAAAAAGACTAGTGTTTAAGTTAGGTCATCTGAGAAATAATTAAAATTAATGGATAAAATACAGGCTCAAGGAGTGATTTAGCATATTTGACAGCACTATAACCATTCAAAAGTTGTCTACTGATTATGAGAGATTATTTAGATAAATCATAAATTTCAGCTCTAGCTGAGACATCTTTTTAAGATTATACAGAGCCTCAAAAGTCACAGGAGTGCTCTGCATCTAATATGTAATTTTCCATGTTGCAAGACTTCCAGGAAGCAGATTAAAGATGCAGTGTAGAAGGGGAAAAGCCATCTTTAATGGGGAATCCAGTGATATTATAATAGGAGGAAATTACTACATTTTCCCATTTTTTTAATGAGTTGCTTTTGACCTAATCTGAATAAAAATAGTATAGAACTTTCTTTGAGAAAAATCGTCTGAGACAACAGCCCCTGTTGCCCAGACTAAGCCAACACAGTAGCCACAGCTTCTCACTACTTTAAATACTTTTGTACCTTAGGCAGCCATGTCCCTCAGTCCACTACTTTGTTTACAACAATCTTTTCTATCCCCTTAAAGGCTCTGTAAAATTTTCCTATCACAAAGAAAACCCCTGGATTTATTTTTGTTCTTTTTTTCTGCTCTTTGCTGTGAGGGAATTGGTAAGCTATTTGTCTTGTTTAGCTTTCCTTTTGCTTATTTATAAACTTAGATATGAGGAACGGGGAGTCTTAGCTTGTATTTTGTGAAAGACTTTTTGAGTGATTCTTGAAGGCACATTTTCACTAGCAGGTGCTCTGTTTTAACAGTTCATTTTTATTGAAAGACAGATGTGATACTTCCCCTCTCCCGGTGTCTCTTTCAACTACCCAGTCCTGACTATTCCTTGTGGTGGCTCAGATGCATAATGGACCTTTCGTCGAACTGATTCAGCCCACTAATCTGAGAGAAAAACTGTCAACTTCCTTTCATTGGATTAATTGTCTGCCAGGTTCTGCCTTGAACTGGCTCATGGAGAAGTTGGATGGGTATCAGGACTGATGGGAAGTGCACTCAGCAAGAGAGAAGGAGTCTGGAGCTTGCTCTCTTTCTGACAACAGTGAGCTTAATGTGTGACTTCACCTTGAAGCTGTAATTTAATGATATGCAAGCTTTGATGACAGAACTGACCTAGTCCATTCCACTTCCTCATGTGTCACAAGTTTCAGGGTTGTTTTAAGTTTAGAATTTCTTTTTTGTCAGGATAATTTCCAGTCTCACAAATAATTGTATTAGCACAAGTGAGGGCATGAGGAACTGTGATTTGAGAGGTAGAGGTAGGATCAACTAAGCAGCAGAGCAGAGGAGCACTGTGAACTCCCATCACTGAAGCCCTCCAACTCCCCTCGCCCCCCCAGAATAAAACACCTTGGTTTTCCTTTACTCACACAGACAGATTTCTTCAGAAGTATCTTGTCAAATGCTAGTAGCAATAATATCATTGTAACCATCATATTTACACTTTCTCTTAAACCCTAAAACTTCTTCAGACCAATTAAATGGGGACAATAGAATAATAAATTAAAGAATTCAAGATGAACACTGGCATTAATTTAGGCTTTTATAGCAATTCAAAAGGAGCTTAAAGTTGGCCATTTTGAATATGTCATGTGACATCTAAGGAGTCTGCCCTTTTAAACACACCTGTGTTTGCTTCCCTTTCACTTGTGTATGAGAGATCCAGCTTTGTATTGTGGCTTGTTAAGGAGTGTTAGAAGAGACAGTAGTTAACTTGGGCTCTAGGATATAGCTGTTTTCTTTTTTCTCCCAGCAGAGATGCTGCAGAGAGGATACAGAGGGTGTTGGACAGTCCAGGAACTTTCTTTGACCTGAAGTCTGATGGATCATCCAGTCCCAGCTCCCCAGAGTTCCCCAGCAGAAAGAGCAAGTGAGTTGAAAATAATTTCAGTATTTGAAAGATGCTCACTGTCTCTGCTATTGGCTTAAGTGTGGTGCATGTCTCATTCTGTTGGAGGCTTTACTGAGATTGTCCACGTCAGGCATTGTAGCATCTTGTAAGTTAGATGTCTGGCTGTGACACAGTAATTGAGAGCCTGTCAGGAACTCGGCTTTCTGAAACAGCCAGTGAAGAAAGATTGGACCACTTAATGGTGATTTTGGCTATATCTTTACTATAATGCTAGCTTGCATTCAACAGGATACACAGTCTTAGCTGTCCAATTATGTTTACTTATGTATATGTTTCTTCTATAGTTTGCTCTGGAGTGATTTTGGAGCTTCATGGAGAAGCTTGGACAAGGGTATGTTGGGATGTTGGGTTGTACTCAAAGTTCTGCCCCTTTAAGCAGGATTCATGCCGCTGCTCCCAACCAGCGTGAGCTAACCTATCTTCAGTCCTCCCGAAGTGTTACAGCAGGTGTTACAGCACCGTCCCGTGTGTTGCACCTATGTTTCATTGCTAAAGCACGCCATACCACACCCAGTGTTCTCCTAAAAACCAATTCATGCGATAGTCTGCAGAATAGCTCTCTGGTGTTTAATTGCCAAAACTGGAAAAATGCAATTTCCTGGTAGTGGAGCTTTGATGTTACTAGAGCTGTATTATACTGGGGTGTGATCCTATCTAGGATACTTAGGCAAACCACCCATTTACATTTCCAAGACTCCAGACCAGCCTGCCTCTAAATCCAAGGCTGCAGCTGACTTTCTGGAACAGCTTGCCACACCTAATTTTTTTCATGAGAACTTGGATGAAACCTGTGGCAAAAAAGGGACTGAGGCCTTCATATTAGGGCATGTCCCTTTCTCAAGACTGTATCTACTCTAAGAAAATTTTGGGAGGTGCCCTAGAACAAGGCCTCCATGGCTGTAGTTGCTTCAGGTGCCAAATTTGACAATGAAGAGCGTTCCTTCCAACTAGACCTAATGCTCCCTTAGAATTACAGGCTGGTAACTATCTGCAGTTGTTCAGCTACCCAGTTGTATGCTGTAGGACTGCCCAGTATTTTGTCTGAGTCGAGGTGCAGAGTTCTGGTAAGTATGTTTCTGTGTACATATTAGTTTTTGGGTTGGATGAGAGTCCAGAATTTCAGTGTGGAGGAGGATGGCAGTACATCTGGGAGATACAGACCATTTAAGATACTAGATCTGGCAGCCAAGGGCAAGAGAGAATGCAGGACATGGAACTGTTAACTGGTCAACAACCCCCATCTTCCAGCGTTACTCCATCATTCCACCTACCTTCCTTTATCCTGCCTGGGACCTTTTTAGTGAACTAGAAGTTCCTGACAAGGCATGTATGAGGGACTCTAGCTTTTATTAGATAGCTGATTACCTTGCATAATCAGCAAGAATTCTCCTATTAAGAAAAGATCTCATAACTTGGCTAGTACTAGTTACCTGACTGTAGAATGTGTGCATGTCCCGAAAAAAAAAAAGTATGAAGCTTTCTTGTCACTGTTCCTGACATCTGCATTTGATTGTGGGCTTCCTCCACTTCTCAGCCCCCTTTCTCCATCAGCTGAGGAGGTGAGCCAGCTGCAATGGCTGTTTCAAGCTGGTATCCACGTGCTTTCAGAGAGCAAACATAGCATGGGATTTCACTAACAATACTTGCATGAGTATTGTTTATGCACATGAGGCATGGCCTGTATGATTTGGCAGTCTGCCTAGAGTTCTGTCCCTAGGATTCTCTCTATGCATTTTTTTCTAGTCATGGACTCAAATCCACTTATGATCACCAGAAAAAAGTATTTTCATAATTGTAGTGGTTTAGCCCATTCCTGAACAGTTTGTTTACAAGGTGAGATGTAGCATGGAATTTTGAACAATTAGTGATTAGTGAGAGTTAGAGTTGTAATCTCAGAGTTAGGGACTAGCCCATGTGCAGTCATACTTTCTGCATGGTATCTGGGGCAGGGAATTAAGAACATGTAATGCCACCATGAAAAGCACGCAATTTTCAACAAAACAGTATTAGCACAGTATTGCAGGAAAAGGCTGGCTGTATAAATTGTAATCGTCTGTCTTGGAGTCCATTTACTGACGTTCTGCTGAAATAGCCTGTTTTTCATTAATTGTGGAACCACAAATCATGATATAGGCATACTTCAAATGGAAAAAGAGTTCTGAATGGTTCTATAATCATTTATGTAGTCCCTATTAGATAACATAAATGGGTTATCCCCAGTAGTATGTCATTAATCTAATCCTGGTTCTCTCCAAAGAGTAGAGTCACAGGAAATCTCTTATTGCAGAAAAGTCCAGTATATTGCTGCTGGTCTTAAGTAATCATTTCAGATTCAAGACTTGAATCGTCAACCCCTTCATCTGTGTTACACTTAAAACCAGCCTGGAAATAAATGCCAAGGGAACACATAAATAATAGATTAATTGTTTTACAGTAGAGACAAAACAGCACTTACTTTCTGTCCTTGCATGCTGATTTTCAACACACCCTTCTGTAGTGATCAGCCTGCAATCCATGCAACTACATTGTTTGCTTGAGCTAACAGTGTCTTCTCTCCCACATGTAGGGGAAATTGTCCCTAGTTTTTTTGCTCTACTATCCATGTAGCCTTCCAAATAATCCTTGTTCCCAAGGGACAGGCTCAAAAGAAGTAACCCAGCCTATGTAACCAAGTAGCAGAACTTCTCAGGAACAGACGACTTTCTGGGTTGCATCTGAAAAATCACGCACTCTACTGTATATGTCCATATCCTAGGAAAAGTACATGGGTTTTTTGTATGTGTGTTTTCCCTCCTCAGACACATCTGAGTGGGGACATCAAGCCAATCAGGAGTGGACCGGATGCTACTCAGTCATTGGTTACCTCACTGAAGATACTGGCAAGACTTTTGGGGTGAAATGAGAGTCCTGGCTAAGAGGAGCATGAACGTACTTAGAGGACCTCAAGGACTGTGGAGAGACCAAGTGGCACCAAGTAACGCTCCACTGGCAGTTCCTGGAGCAGGAATTCTGGGAGAGGGAGATGGACAGATAGCTCCTGTTGGAGCATTTTGGCACTATGCTCTTCCCATTGCCCAATCAGCAGTCACTGAACCAGCCTCTAATAATGATGGGGAATGGAGGCCACCTGGAGTGCGACCCCTTTTCTTCCCCTCCCCTCCTTTCAGACAAGTGAGAATAGCTTGGCCTGCAGAAGGCAAGAACAGAAGAACATGTCTCCACCTCTGTCTCTAGTGCCTTTGGATGACATAGGTCAGGAAGTGCAGTGCAGAGAACGAGGATGGAGAAACCTGCTGAGGAAGGATGCCGAGAAGCAGATACTTTGTGGAAATCTAGATCCCAGTTCACTTAAATTCATGTTATTGATTTGCTCTGCTAAAGGAGAAGCATGTTTGCCTTCATTTCCTCCAAAATGTATTTCCTAAACTAGAGGAAATATCTTTGGCCAATATTGGCCCTATCTTTACTGTTCTCCCTGTTGCATGCTGGCATGTAATATGCCTGGGACTTTAGGTTTCATTACTGCTTGTAGGTCAAGATTGGCCACGTTTTGCAGTGTTTCTGAAGGAATAAATATATTTAGTATGTTAAAAGTGTCTTATCTTTCTTGCCTTTCTTAGCATTTTTTATGTTTCTTAACATTTTTAAGCACTTCATCTCTCTTTTACTGGCTAGTCTTATGCAAACAGTGGTATTTCGCCATAAATTTTAGACTTACATGCACAGTGCACCTTCTACCATGTCAGCATGTCAACCTCATGGATTGCTATACCTGCTAGATGACTGTAAGCAGTGGATCCCAAATTCTGATCTGGGAAGAGCTGACCTTAAGGGTCTTTCTTGGTAGATACAAAATGTGCAGCAGGCTACCTCAGTGTCTGTGCCATTTGAGAAAGGGATGGTAAAGTGATCCAATACAGTTTGCTTTGAATGTCTCCTTTGAATGAGCCTGTTGGAGCTAAAAGTTTAGCGGGATGGACCTACAGGAGCCAGTCTGCTGGCAACTGGGCACATGGAAAATCACCAGGATAGGAATCTGACCTAGGTGTGTTCCTGTCTGTAAGCAGGAGGAAGGTTCTGACGTGTCTGTGCAAGAGCTTGGCACTTGATCCTAAATAGTTTGACACTGAGACAGCCTGCAATCATGCAGATCTCAGTAATTTATTTCTACCTCCCCATTGCTTCATTAAACTTTCTTAGTTAATTGTTCTATAATACTGGTTAATGTCTTCTCCTGTTACACGTGTCCATAAAAACAGCAGTAACAATTTATAAGCTCTATAACATGAAATGTGTGCTTTTTATAGTCCATTTGTTCTATCTGGAATTTCACATAAGACCAAACATGATAGCCTGATAGTGGCTGTGGAAATGGGTGGCCTAGACTGGGTCTTGCCTGCCCTTTAAACTCAGTTAACATCTTCATATTTTATTCAGGCTTCTAAATCTCTGATCTCCAAAATAAGTAATCTCTTGATTTTAATGAATGTCTAGATGTATTTAGTACTTAAATGCAGGTGGTTTGACTCTGCTTTATTACACTAAAGTCTGTGACTTAAAAATTTTGTTAGACTTGTCCTTTCATAGTTATCCAGCATGGACACAAAGAAGTGGTGTTTCTACTAACTGATGTAGCAACTAGAAATTAAGGTATGCAAGCCAGTTCACCTGCATTCTGTTCCTAGGTGGAAAAACTAGTTGTGGATGAATAATTTCTTCTTAATGTTTCTGATTGCTGTGTAATAAAGTTATGCCGCAAAAAGTTAAGTCTATGTGTAACAATAAGCATGATGATGTTGAATGCTTGCATTTCACAGAATGCTCAGGAGTCAGACTTCAGGATACTGTGTGATGCAGCCACTCTCACGTTCTTCATCCAGTGTAAGCAGTTGTTGTAGTGGATTGAGGGAAAATGGAACATCTGAGGAAGAGGAGAATGACAGGGTGGGTGTATGATCTCTAACAAACAGAGGCTACCCTCTCTGGTGTTACCAAGTGCATTATTAAAACACGTCTTCTCTGCCCTCTCCAGGAGCTGACGTGCTCTCTTGAGGGCTCTCCAAAACAGGATTCAGTGGTTCAGAGTATGTGGCTGGATGACAGTGACTGCACACCCAGTACTTCTAGCTCACCAGGTAAAAAAAGAAAGAAAAAAAAGAAAAAATCCTCTACTTATGCTTCTAGAGGCATATGGGAGGTTGAGCCACATCTTTTGTATGCTGTACTGAAGATTTCAGAAGCATAGGTAGATGATGGAGAAATGGGGAGAGAAACTGGCATGCAAACTTTAATGGGAAGAACAGTCAGGGGCATGAATAAATAGTGCTGTACATACTGCATAAGGAGTTACAGTACACTGCAAAGAATTAATGTGTTTATGTGTTTCACTGGAGAGCTGTGGTTGCTTTTCTGAATGCAGTGCCCACACCTGTTTATAAACTAGATAGTTTGGATATGGGAATTACCAAAACAGTGCTTCCTGAAGAAAGCAGTATGCTTCTCAAAACGGAGGTAATTGGATAGCTAACCTGCACTGAGCTTTCTTTGGGCTGGGCTCTTAGAGTAGTACTTGATTAAAGCTGAAATAATTGATTAAAGTCAGCTTGGATCCCTTCACAGTGCAGAGATGATTATAGTCACTAGCAGTTATTTTCAGTCCCATAGCAGGGAGAACTATTGCATTACTTGCTGTTGAGGTTGTATCATCTGCCCTTATCTCAGACACCGTTTGCAGTTGTGTTTTGCTTTGTTGAAATGAATTGATTTGGATTGGTGCATTTCATGTTAAGCATCAGCCTAAAGCTAAAATTAGGGAAAATTTAAATCTGTTTCAGTTTGTTTCTGAGAATGAGGCTGAGAGGACTGTGTAAGATTTTGGAAAGTGTGAGTGAGAAGACTGAGCTATCAAGTTTGAGAAGTCATTAGAAACTGTGAAAGGCAAAACCTAACAGTTGTTGCTGAAAGACTGGAATAGTAGCATGTTGAGATAGTAAGAAATACTAGGGATTATGTGTATGGCAAGGGAGAGAGCTCGTTGGAAGGGACAGTAAAATCTATAGGAATTGTGTGAAAGGGGATTGTTGATAAAGATAACAAGGGTCAGAAAGTGGACCCCATTTACTTTGAAGATAGAGTTAGGTCTTAGTCTCTTCAACTGCCCCATATGAGATCAATAGTGGCCATCAGATCCCTGCTTAAAATTGTCTGTATCTTAGCAACAGCATTGAAGACGTGATACTGTCAGGTGTTCTGCAGAGACCTCTGTTCTGTGAGATGTTCGTAAGATTTCTCCCCTTCTGTGGAACAACTCACAGCATGAGTGCTTGTATACTTAGAGACACAAAAGAACCCCAGGCACTGGTATTGAAACTCTGGGAGAACAGGAAAAACAAGTGGGATTAATGATCATGCAGAGGAAAGAAGAGAGCCATGCCATATACTACAATTAGGAGTTGGGGTGCTACATACAAAGATTGCCTGTCCTGAGGGAGAGACATAAAGGCGTTAAATGTAGTGATATGAAAAAGTGCCATGTCAGGGACCTTCACAGTAGAAGACAACTAATGAACTGCTATTAAGACGCAGAAGTTAGGAATGAGCTTCAATAGGTCCTTCTGTTGGAAGCTTAGAAGAAAGAGTTCAGTATCATCAGCTCAGACCAAGAGTGATAAATAAATCCTGTAAGGCCCTGGAGGCCCAACACCAGGAAATTGTCTCATTTGGAAGGGATCTGGAAATGACACCAAAAGGCAATAGTTGCTTTGTGCCTGGTGGTGCAAGGGTTTTCACTTGTATCCACCATGCTGTTGTCCAGGTTACCATTTCCATGGATTTCTGGGATTATCCTGAGTGGACCACAGCTCCCCTAACAAACATTTGACCTATTCACTCCTATTGCCTTTGTGGCACCTCACAGAGAGCCATCAGGTGTGAGAAAGATGGTTCCCTGTCAGAAGTGAATGAACAGCTTGTGTTTACTTATGATGAGAAATACTAGTGGGAGCAGGAGATTAGTGTAAATGCAAACTAGTTTGTTTTGCGTGAGTGTCAGAAATGGTCTATTGTCATCAAGTAAAAGATTTCACGTGCCTTTTGACCTCGTGGGTAACTGCAGTCCCGCTTGCCTTCCATTTATCTGAGGCACTCCCAGGCATAGAATGCACTGCTGTTTTTAACAGTGCTGTGTGCCTCCCCTGCCACGTCCCATAGTTCAATTCACATGTGATTCTTCCATAAATCCACTTACCTCTCCCATGTGCCTGCATCACGTGAAGCCCAGTGGAAATGATCCACCATAAACTTCTATTATATTGGCTTGGATTCTCTCTCCTTTTAACTCTCTACTCCTTGTGCAACATTTGCCTCCCTGCATTTTTTTCCTTGGCTGAAAGCCCCACTGAGAGCTGTAGCTGAGCTACGGAAGTTCAGATCCATATCAAAATACTATGTTGATAGTACAGGCCCAGCTCATTCTGAGCTTGAAGCTTGCTTCCTTGGGGAAAATCTGCTGACTGAATGTACTCTCCACTAGAAGAGAGCTAGGCTATTCAGCCTAGCAGTTCCCCTTTTGTTATGGATATTGGAAGCAGGGATGCTTTCTAGTGGCCTCTACTGCTCTTCCCAAGATAGTTTCCCTATCTGCTGACTCCTTGTTGTCTCACAGGTATATAAATTATTAATATGCATCACCGAGAGTAATCATTGCAGAGAATGCAATATAAATAATACAAAGTTCAACATAATTTTTGGGTTTTATAGACTCCATTGTCAGTGGCAACGACCTGACACTGACACTGCAAACCTTTCACTGTGCTTTCTCAGTACCTTGGCATGGTCAGACAGCTGCACCCTGCAGGAGTAGTGTTTTTTTGCTGTACCATATCTATTATTATATCTTCAGTGCATACTTTAAGAAAACCCTAACCTATATAAAGGTACACCAAAAAACCTGCAGGTTTGTATGTGGGCTTCAGATTTATGCTAAGAGAGCAATGGTTAAAAGGGATAAACATTATGGATACTGTTCTGATTAGTTGAAATTAGTTCATCTAATCGGGAGACTGCAGAGACATAGTTACATGTGTGTGTGAGGTACAGGAGGTAGCAGAGTTGAGCCTGCATTCTCTAAGCACAAAGTAAAATCTTGCCCTTAGGAATTTCAAAGCTTTAGAAAATTTATTTTCAGAAGTTCTGACAGTTCTTGAGCTAGAAAAAGATAATATTAAGAACAATTTGTTATGCTAAAAAAAATATTAAAAAATAACAAGGATGATACTTTTGATTTTTGCAAATACTAAACATCTTCTATTTTTTTTACCACATCCAGTCCTGACAAAAGACTAATTACCACAAGATCAAATGTGGCAATATATGTTACTATTCCTAGACAAAATTACATTTCAATGAATATTGATAATTTGGGTTAATCTATGCAACAGGGAAGAACTGTAATTATCTGTAACTGAGCATAATAAGCTGAAGAAATGCCATGGTTAAACTAAACTGAAAGCAAAGAAAACCCCTTGGGCCACAGAGAGGCATCCTGGTGTTTTAGTTTTGCCTTTTAGTGAGCTATATAGTAACTATTCAGCCAGTTAATACACTGCGTAAAATCAGGCTGAGCTGACTTTTATTTTTTTAAGGAGAAAACTAAGACATGCCCACTGTAAATCTGTATCTTACACTGAACGATTCCAGAACTCCTAACCCATGTACACATTCTTGGGTTCTCCAAATTGCCCTTCAGACTGAGAGAAAAATATTACAGAAAAGGAGAAAAAAAGTGTCAGCAGTCTGTGGTCATTATGCTTCCAGATAAAGACATAGAGAGCTACCATTGCCAAAATATTTTCTGAATTGGCTTTAAAGCACCAGCATGTCTCATATGCCAGTGCATATCACATGAGGCAGGGGTGACTTTCCTCATAGCCTCAAGGGCAGGATATAAATTCAGCTATAACTCTCCTTAACCCTTAGACACTTCTAGTTGTTTTAGATGTGATTTTAATCAGTTACTTGGCCTATTAGTCACTTCCTACAAAAACATACATCATAATTAAATTTCAAGGTAGTGGAGCTGGGATATATATGAAATGAAGAAGAACCCTCATACTGTTAATTCATGTTTAAAACCACAGTTTAGCAACAAATGGCAGTGATTTACCATTTTTGTTTTTCAACCTCAGTTTTAAATTACATCATGAAATGGAGAAAGGGGATGGTCTGCCTTTGAAAAAAATACTGAAAAATTGCATCTCATCTATTCCCTAGAAAATACTGGTATAATCACATGTAAGTCAAAAAGAAAACATGTTCTTATGAAGAACATCTTAGCTTAACATCTTACTGCAGGAATTCCTCATTAGCTGAGTTTCACAGCTTTCTTCATTGTCCTGACTGAATGGTGGATAGGTGATATGCCATCACAGATATTCACCTAGTCCTTCTGCCTCCTTAGCACATTCCATATTGGTACCAGCTCTTGAACTCAAACTCCTTCCATTTTCATCTGATTTAAAGAAAAGAGTTATAATACAGATTAACCATTGCAATACAGCCATGCCTAAACTCCCACAAACTATACTGGTTATGAAACTACCATATTTAATAATTTTAGACCATTGAATGAACAGACTGGAGGGTCATGAAAGAATAAATTTTGAATGGTGTAAAAAGGTTGTTGTGTTAAAGACATCATACTCATTTCTTATGAAATGTGTATGGTGAATATGATTACAGGAAGCAAAAGAATGTTTTTGGTTTGTGAATTTTGCCAAGTATTTCATCCCTGATTTTGCCATGGTGTTGATATGTGATGAGAGGCAAATTTCTTAAACCATGAGGTCAGATGTGGGAATCTCAAGGGAGGGGTCAGAGGGAGAATGAAGAGAAACACTGTGAGATCATAAGATTAGACTCCCTTTCACAAAAGTGTATTCTTAGGGATAAGGCATTCGGGCTGTACAGATGTATTCAGTAATGGCATTTCTTAGCTTGACTGCATGAATTGTCACTTTTTGGAAGCTACTGTATTATTTTAAACTGGTTTTTGTGTGTAACAGTAGAACTAATACAGACATTAAAAACAGACAGATGTAAACATTTGGTAACGTTGGAGAATGTTTTTATTACTCATTAGATAGCTGTAGGTATAGCTTCTTTAGACAAGAAGCCAGAAGACAGGTAGCATTGAAAGAGTCTAGAAACAGTGGCCAATGCATTTTTTTAATTTTTTTTTGTAAATGAAATGAGTCACTTTCTTGTGTTTCAAGCTAGAATGAGAAATAGATCAAAGTAATGTTAGTGAAGTTGGGCATAGATACATTCCTTTCACTCTCACCTGTGCATGAGCCACAGATCTGTGAAAAGTTTGGGGTACAAGCAGCTGTACATGCAGCTCCTGGGATACCCTCTTGATTATTTCTGTATTGTTCTGTGCTTGGTTCCTTTCTAGGAAGCAGGTTGCTTCCTTCCAGCAGTGTTGCTGGCTCCACTGGAAAAGGAAGAGGCAGCAAAGCAGATGCTCAGCACCATAATCCAGTAAGTGCTTTAATAAAATATTTCCTTCTCACTTGCAGAGATAAAGATGGGAGAAAAGGGAGAGGCTTAATTTAGGAGGCTTTGTTTGCTGAGGGTTGAAAGGGCAATAAGAAGGTGCTTGCAAGGGGAGGTTAAAGAACTGCCTTGTTCTGCAGGTCTCCATTTTGTGCTGTGTGTGATGTCACCGCTGGAGGACTGTCTCGGTGCACACTGGGTGAGGAGCACACGTAATGGAGGTGGGGGAATGCTGTAGGTCCTTGGCTTAGGATGGAGGCCGTCCCTGGGCCATCCCTGGCCTCCCTGAAACAGTGCAGCAAGTACTGTATGCCTCCACAATAAACAGAGTTAATTCTGTACCTTCTTCCCCAAATGATCTTCCATGCCCAGATGACTCTGGCCTGCCTAGTCTACCTAAGCCCTCCCTTTCTTGGTTGCCTCCTCCCTCTCAGGGAACAGCATTTCCCATTGAGACACTGCTTTCAGCCCTAATCTAGGCACAGGTTTTTTCTCTTTTTTTAATTTGATTGTTCAATTTCCATTGCTCGGATGCAACTTAGCTTTCTCTGCACCTATTCTCTGCTTCTTACAGTTTCATTACTCTACAGAACCACTTTCTTTTGCTCATTGTGTGATGTTGTGCCTCTCTGCACACTCGCTTGTTTGTTTCTAGCCTAGGATTGCTGGGACCTACTTGTCCATGCCAGTTTCCCAGCTTTTCCAGAAGTGGGAAGTGGGATTTGATCTAGTGAGATCTATAATAGAGCAAATGGGAATGCACCTTCAGGTTTTTTCTGTAGAATTCATAGTCCAGTTTTTGCATGTACTGCTGCGAGTCTTTTTGCTCAATATTCCTTTCCTTGCCCAGTATCTTCTCTGGCCTGATAGCTAAACAATATGCTACCTTGAAAGTGGCGTGAATGTCAGGCTCTCAGGAACTAGTCTGGTATATAGCTAAGTAGAAGGGGTATCATCTCTACAGAAGAAAATTCTTCCAGCTATTCCTAAATACTCCTAAACATCTGGTAGTTCTTACTACTGCTGTTTAGATCCTGTGTTTTTTCAGTGCTCATCTTTTAGCTGCCCTGCCACCTTGTGGCATTCAGAGCAGTCAGGTAAACAGTTCTCCCCCTGTGGTGGTGGCCGGCCACTGGTGGCACAGATCAGAAATGGAAGCCAGGTAAAGAACTTGGTACTCACCACTGAGACTACTGCAATGCATGCTACAACAAAGACAAGTACTGGGCGTGACACTGTAGCTGCTAGCCAGTGTTCACTGGGGTACTCACCACAGTGTCTACCAGTGTTTACAGAGCCTGTGCTCTGTAACCCTGGAGCAAGGTTGTCTAAACAAGAGGCAGAACTCCATCAGTCCTGCTCCCAAACAGGCAAATTTTACTCAAAGTTGGTATCCAGTTAGAATTGCAACAATTTGCAGACCCACTCATATAAATGCAAAGGCTGTGGTTTTGCATTTACTGGTGGTTACTACAGGCACTAAGCAATGGAAGAAAAATCCCAGGTTTGGATTTTCCTTATTTCAGTAGTGTTTAAGTATTATTTTAGTACTTAAGGTTTTGAGCATTTAATTTCCACTGATTTAAAGTAAGTCTAAGGGCCTTTAAGATAATTCTTGTGAAATATATTGCAGTCTGTAAGATCCATTTCATTTAGTACATCCGCTAAATCAACAATGTTTTGCCACGAAGGCTGGTTATTTTTTAATCAGTCTGGTTTAAAAGATGAAAGAGCTGTAACAAGGCAAAATTATGGATGGGGGAACAAATGATACTCCCACAACACTTAGAGCTGTAAGAACACGAAGGGTACAGATTTTTTTTCTGATGCTTTGTTCCAGGATTTGGTGTTCAAGTGAACAAGTGTGAACATGCTTTACCTTAAAGTTCAGAAAAAGACAAAAACCAATATTCCAGCTGCTGCTAGTTCTTCTGTTTCATTCAGTGATGCATCAGAGACAGCCTGGGATCACTGAGAAGTCAAGCTTCACGCAAATCAAATTAGTTTCAGTGTGTTATTCCAATTCAGCCAATACAGGGCCATGTTCAAACTGTTTCCATGTGAAAATTTTAGTTTTATT
The DNA here is from genome assembly GCA_013396655.1 of Campylorhamphus procurvoides. Lineage (NCBI taxonomy): Eukaryota > Metazoa > Chordata > Aves > Passeriformes > Dendrocolaptidae > Campylorhamphus > Campylorhamphus procurvoides. The sequence goes on from WBMV01007844.1 coordinate 289,492, forward strand.
GTTTGCACACCTTTCCTTCTGCAGTCTACATGATGGGAAATCCCTCACAGCCTTATCTAAATCACATTTGGATAGGCAGCAATTAGGGCATCCTTCAGGAAGCAAAATACAGTCTGGTTCAGTTACCAGCTAAACTTATATGGTGATCACCACTGTCCTCCGAAGACATTACTATAAAACTTGCATTTATTAAAAACCCCTGCAAAGTCGGGTTGGTGCCTAAGAATACATGTGTGTGGTGGTTTCCTCAAATGTCAGTCACTGCAAAGCAAGGTATATAATATACTGTCCAGGATGGGGACAGTTCTTTTGAAAAACTTGATTGGTTCCCTAGACTTTTCTTTGGGCTTGAATTGTGTTCCCTCCAGTTGCCATGCTGCAAAGTAAAAGGAAGCATGAATACCTTATCCTGTGCTTCTGGTGTCTGTGTAGTACATTGGATTTAAAATAAAAGGAGAATATGGCCAGCTTCAATTAGGTTGTGTGTGTGTGTGTGTATTTACAAAGGACAAGCAGAAAACATGACAAATCTGAAGATCGCAGTCCCATTACAATTTAAGCCCCATGGTTTTAGGGTAAATGAAAAGAGAAGTAACCAGAAAAAAAAAGAATGTTTAATCTGCAAGAAGTTAAATATTTAATGTTTAATCTTTCAAGTTATAGTCTGTGATCTGTCAAAAGAAAGGAAGCACATTTGTACTGGTAAAGACCTCACCAGACTGTAATACTGGCAAACCTTGAAATTCTTCATAATTAGAGATGAGACCAAGCTGTAAAATTAACCATTATGGATGAGAAGGCCACTTCTCTGTAAAATTGGATACATCCAGATAATCACTGAAGATTGACTGTGTACATATATATTTTCCTGCTTATATATTTCCCCAGGACTTTTCACAGCTTGGGGCTTGGAGCTGGTCCCAGCCATTTTTCACCTGCAAGACAAACCAGCACAGAAGAGACAGTTAAAATTTAATACACAGAAGTGATTGGTCAGTCATATTTCTGCAGCAGGATGACTGTTCTTGCTCTTTTGAAGGGTAACTACTGATGATTTATATGTGGTTTGGCATGCTTCAGACAGCTGCATAAATCCTTCACTGCCTAGTAACAGCTGAAACTGTACAGAAGAATTATTTTCCTCTGTTAGACATGAAAGATTGGGCAGGTCTGGGGTATTCCACATGAGGGTCAAGCCAGTTCTTTTTAGGACTCAAAAGCAAAAATGGTGGAACACTGGAGAATCAGAGAAACAAAAGTAAAATCTGAGTAAAGTACTTGGAGTTGAGACTAGAAACCAGGCCACAGCATTCTAATCAGGATTAGTGACTACTGTAGTGGGTGTAGTGGGTACTCCTCTGCTCGCTCTCATTTTCATCAAGAATATTTTATGGAATCAGGAACCTATCCAGAAGAGAAAAGAAACCAAAAATTCTCGTCTGTTTAAACCTGTGACTAGTACTAATTTACATTAATTTTTTCTTCTGCATTTTTTCAACAAATGCATGAGATCTAGTTACGTGCATGTCTTTCTAGTAACGCACTCCCTCAAGTGCCAAATCTTGAGATCAATAGTCAAAGGCCCTCTAACCCATTAAAATAGGTGATTTGACTTTTATCATTTATCACAACCTTTTCCAATCTCTTAAAAAGTTTAAAGTGTGCATTCTATTGTAGGAAAATGAAAAGAAGGATGTTCAATATATGAGTATCTGTTAAAAAATCTGTGTAAGTAGGCACTTACAAGTTATCCAAGTTATGGTTTGGGGAGGTGTGATAATGTGTTTTTTATTAAGAAGATAGAAAATAAAAATGTTAAAACTAAAATGCAGTATCAGCCACAGTCTTAATCTTAGACAAGACATAATGTCCAGTACCAAAAGGTTAAATATGAATATTTTGAAAACAAGTTTCAGTTGCAATTTGAGACTGGCGTGTGGAGCACAAAGTCTTGAAACATACTGAGAGAGGATGGAGAACTCAAGTTCCTTCCTGTCTGGAAAAGGACTACATGTTTGGTCACTTTAACTGTACTGAGATAGATTTCAGTCAGCAGTTTCAGTCCAGGAGGAGGATACCGAACATTAGTATTTGAAAGACCTTAAGAGTGTTTTATTCAGCTGCATTATGTAGTTCATTAGAGGAGGGTGCAAGCATGAAACCAGTGATATTATTAGGTAGACTCACCTATAACGCTGCCTAGCAGCTCTAAACGATCAGAGCCAAAAAAGAGATGAGGTTCCCCATTATAATGTGCCACAACGGCAGGCATCCCAAATGCCTATTGACACCATGGAGATGAAATAGAGAATGTTATAATAAGAGAATTTTTTGTAGACACGTTATCAGTCTTCAGGAATAAACCCCAATAAGTTTAACTTGTTTTCCTCCCCTTCTTTTCACCTTCGTCATTCTTAAAGTCTAATGAAGCCATCAGAAAGTAGGTGACTTTCCAGAGCCTGTGTGGCCCTTCTGAAGGAGCAAAAAAAGCAGCCTGATAAATCCACAGTTCTATTTCAAGTAGTGATAAATGGTATCTCGTAGTACTGGTCCTGTCCTTGCTGTCCAGCTGGAATGAGCTAAATGGGTCAACCTGGTTTTCCCATGATAGTGAGATATACTACCAACAACACTTGAGTTAACTTTCACACATTCCAAAAGCAAAAGAGATGGTCTATATAGTGCTGTCTAATCATCACCTTCATTGTTCCTTGCTTCCCCATATTCATAATAGGGAAGGAATGCATAGCTATGAAGCCCAATGGTATTGGAAGCATCTCACCCCATATTTCACTGCTTCATCTGTTGTCTCTTTCAGTCGGTCCTTCACTTTAGGGGATGAAATCATTTCAAGTGCCTTCTGGGAGAGCTCTGATGATAGCCCAGCCTGTTTGGCAACCTGAGAAAAGACAGTATAATTAAGAGTACTTTAATAGTAAATACTCTCACTCCTACTGTAGTCTAATTAATTTAATCTTCAGTGTTATTACCCAAGGTATATTGTCAAAAAAATTTCAAAATACCCTTGAAGCACTTCTTGCACAACTGTCTTGCTGTATTTCCCACCCATTCATCACTTAACAATTTTCAGATACAAAGTAGAAGGAATTTTAAACTCCCAAGCCCCTGAAAAGGAGATAAATAGTAAGTTGATCGTCTAATACAATGACTCATCAGATAATTTACAAAAATAACCAAACTGGTGTTGTGAAAAAATAAAATCTTACTGTAAAAGCTTATCAAGAAGACAGAAACAGTTTGTATGACAAATGTGGCCCCGTGGGATCTGTAAGAGATACTGCAATAAGGGCACTGTAACTCACAGAGGTTGAACAGTGTTACTGCTGTATCTTTTTCATCACCTCTGCGTCTCTGCCACAGAGGAAGGAGGTAAGTAGCCAAAGTTAAAGGTCTGATGTTTATCTGGTGACACTGAAATTACAATCCCTTTTAATAAAGTATTTCACTAAAAAAGAAGAGCTTAACTTCCCTGCCATCTACCTGAATGGCATGACTTTCTTTTTTCTTTTTTTTAGTAAAAAACCCAAAAAACCCAATATTCCAGATGGATCAGTAATCTTGCACATGCTGGTGTTACTGATTCTTTTTTTTCAATCACTTTTATGTTTAGCATCCACATTTTCTTGTACCTTCTCCTACTTACACATCAGGGAGATTAGGAGCTCTTTTTGACTTGTGCTTGAACAGGGCGTTAAAAAAGTGTAGCACTGGACTAGAAAATGCTGTGATGCTTAATAGCCACAGTGCTTAGATTGCAGTATTTACACATTGATGTCGTACTTGGTTCTCACCATTTTAGGGAACAAAGTACTTAAACAGACTGAGGCAGAATTCAAGACAAAACATTGCCGCTATAGCAATTTATGTGAAACTACTGCTGACAAAAATAAATAAAAAAATACCAAGGAACTCTTATCATGTAAAAAACATTCCATTTTTCTAATTGTAAAATAAATTCACCTATAAAGACTCAGATGAAAGGGTTGGGAGCCCTCACCAACCTTTGGATGGCAGATTTCCACAAGAGAGGAAGTACTTGCTGCAGGGGTAAATGAAGACAGACTCATGCAAATAAGAGGATGCCTACCTGTCTGCCTTGATGAACATAGGGGGATACTCATCAACTGCCAAACAGTGACTAAATTAAAGATCTTTCTGAATATGAAGGTTGTGACTCTGAAGTTCTGCATATCCTTGTTTTATTTAAATAATGACGGATTAAGAGAGTATGTGGGAATGTTCTGTATGCATTTATGTACCGGATCTGGCTGGGATGGTGCTACTTGAACTCACAGCAGCTCCTGTGCTTTCGTGTTTCAGATTTGTGACCAAAACAATGCTGATAACATACTGATTGTTTTACTCTTGGTGAACAAGTGTGACTGTGTGTTTGCACAGTGTCAAGGAATTCTGTTTCTCACTCTCCCCCCACAGCACATAAACTGAGGGTTCACAACATGTTGGGAGATGACACAAGGCAGATGACCTGAACTAACCAAAGAGATGTACCGTACCATATAACATGCTCAGCAATAATCAGTGAAGAGGGAGTTTAGGGTGGTTAACCTCCTTTTGCTTGGGAACTGGCTGGGCATTACTCTCCCTCTAGGAAGGGATGAGTGATTGCCTTTGCTTTGTTTTCTTTCACTCTTCTTCCACTTTTCTTTTGCTTATTAAGCAATTTTATCTCAACCTACAAGTTTTCTTGCTTTTATTCTTTACCTCTTCCCCTGTCCTCCAGGGCAGTAGGAGGAAGCAAGTGAGTGTCTGTGTGGTGCTTAGNGTACCGTACCATATAACATGCTCAGCAATAATCAGTGAAGAGGGAGTTTAGGGTGGTTAACCTCCTTTTGCTTGGGAACTGGCTGGGCATTACTCTCCCTCTAGGAAGGGATGAGTGATTGCCTTTGCTTTGTTTTCTTTCACTCTTCTTCCACTTTTCTTTTGCTTATTAAGCAATTTTATCTCAACCTACAAGTTTTCTTGCTTTTATTCTTTACCTCTTCCCCTGTCCTCCAGGGCAGTAGGAGGAAGCAAGTGAGTGTCTGTGTGGTGCTTAGCTGCCTACCAGGGCTAATGCACTTCAGTTTAATTATATCCTTCAAATCTTGCCTCTTAAAAAGGCAAAATGCAAATCTGTGCTGAAATTCTGGTAAAAAAGGTAGACTAAGATGAAGCTGAAATGAAAGGACTGGGAGAACAGCAAGACTGCAAGTTTCAAATTTCAGTTAGGGACACTGGATAGGAGAGACTAGTCATGGACAACTCCTCTCTTTTCTTCATATTCCAAGAACTTATAAAGTAATGTAGAAAGGAGAGCCCTTAAAGAGGATCTCCTGGTACACTAACTTACATGCCATTACAGATTTTACAGTAATAACAAAAGTCTAAACACCAAAAGAAAATACATCAAGAGTATAATTTCTAAGAATACAAAAGGGCAATATGGCACTGAGCTGAATAGAAAGCCTGGCTCCACAACTCCAAGTCAACTTCCCCAAAGTGTTGCGTTTCACCTGAACATTTCATATAGCAGCAATACCTCAATGCATGCTGGAGAAACTGTTCATACTTTTACAAGTGTTAATAAAACAGTACTAACAGATAACTCATTGTCCATCCTCGGTATCTTGTCACATGAATTAATGAAAAAGAGGGGATTTTGGTTGTGAGTGCCATGCAAAGCGTGACAAGAAAGAAAAAAACATTCCAAACAGAGCTGCTGGGGAAATTAAATCAATTTTTTTCTCCCTGAAACTTTTCAAAACTGCAAGTGTTCATTTGACTAAGCTGTCTTCATGTTTATTACTGATCCAAGTCATCAGTAAGAATCTGTATCAGAAATGCAGAAGCACCAACAAAAAGGAGACACTTACAGTCAATATATTCTCTGGCTGACTGATGTCTTCATGCTGGTAAAAAAATAAAATAAGTAAATCAGTACTTAAGAACAACAGCTCAGCTCTGGACTTTAAAGCAAGTTTCCTAAGAAAACAGAAATAAAACCAATACTAGTTGCTGGAGAACCTCCTCAGAGAAGGTTTTAAGTCATCTAATTTAGGAATGTATTCAAGTTTTTTCTGATAGGAACCACTGTAGGATTCACCATATATACCTAAAAGAAGGTAACTTAAGCTGACTATAAGCCAGTTCTTTTCAGAGTGGCTTCTGAACCACTAGGACCTTAAATTCCTTCTATGACTTCATTAAAAGACACTTCCTTTCTCTTGGTCGCAATTTGCATGATGTAGGATAGGAAGGGTGACAGAAAGTATCAAAAAGTTGCCTTCATGGAATACTAACCTGTGACCAAAAACGTATCCAGAACTCCCTAGATAAGGGTTCCAGGTATTGTGGTTGTGTCATATCAATGGCTGTGATAAAGCGCATGGCTGCAAGACTGCCTGGGATTAGGGGGGAGACAGAGAAACACACTGAAACAAGGCACAGGATCAGGAGCAGATACAGTCTGCATGAATGCTACGTAAGAACAGTATGGTCTCCTCTGTAACAGGCCTGGTAAATCCACAGAGTGTAACAGTAAAGCTTATTTTGATTCACAGTTACTGCCCATGCTAATGTAATTCACAACCATGTTTGTCCAAAAATGTCTTTTATGGCTGCAAATGCACAGACTTCATATAGCTTACAGATACAGGAACAGTCTGACCACACATACAGATGTGGTCAGGGAATACCTCTTCACCTTTACTGTTAGGGACAACTTGAACCAGAAGTGTTAGAGGTGAGAAATATCAGCTAAACTATGTCTCTTTCTTACTTGTCTGAAGGATACGTTGGAAGTCATCTGCGGTAATGGTTACAGGCACTTGGTAGTATTTTGCCATCCTCTTTATATCCTTCAGCAGGTATTCAGCACGCTTTGGTAACATTGCTGGTGGCTTGTTACCTTTTTGGAAAAAGGTCTGTTTAGATTTCCAACTGTATCCCAATAACACTGGACAAATTAGACGTCATGCATACATGTACCTAAGGAAGAGTGTAATTTCATACTGGCTTACTGAAACATAGCTTTTCCAAAGATAATGCTAGGATTTAAACACGATTTATTTTGGTTTTACACAGATCAACCATTTGAGATAGCAGAAACAGTTTTAAACCAAGGTACAAATGTCATAGCATTTATGTTGTTTCAAACAGATGACTTTTAAGCCAGACAGCTACAAATGCCAATGTACATACTTGCTAATTTCATGATTTTTAAGTCTCAGTGATCAATTTGTTCTAATACAGCTGTAAGTCCTGTTTTAGCATGGCCTTGGATCCTTCCTGCATATTACAAAGTGCAAGCGTTCCACAAATTAATTCTGGTTTGAACAGAAAGCTTTAAGGAAAACACTCCATATCAAATTATTATCATGGCATTTTAGGACTCATGAACTTTGGCACAGATTGTACGTGTGCCTGTGTAGTTGCAACAGTATGAAATACCTTGTGACTGATTTCTCAATCACTGTCAAGCTCCACAATCCTATAGGCAATTTGTTATTGGTGCCAAAACTTAGCTTAAAGCTGGCTCTGTGTGCCCTGCACTCACCAAGAGCTTGCCCATTAGTGCCCTACTGGTGAAGAAGGTGTTTCCCTACAGAACTAATTGCCTACCAGTTTTTTGCATTATGCCACCAAGGAACCCTGGACGAAGGCGCAGGTCAATATTCCAGATGTGCTTGTATCGGCAGAGAACCTGCAACACAAAAGAGTGGTGATGGGATTGATGCCAAAAAACCTTGGCTAATAAAAACCACACAGACACTTGTTTTCATCTTTGAGTAGAAGGTAATTGTTACTTACAGTACTGGGAGCGAGAGGAATAACTTCACTAAACTCGCTTGCTTTCCAGAACAAAACTTACATATTTATACACTTTAATAAACAGGAAACTATGAATAGACAGCCCTTTTTCTTTGCATCATTTTACACTTCTGATTACATCAGTCTCTCTCTTGGAGAGAGCGCAGTAAAGAACTCTGGTGGTCTTTTCTGTTTCTTCCTCACTTCAGGGGTCTCACAAAGTAGTCTTCAACACTGTCAACTTTCGACCTTGTGTCTTGACACATGCCCTGTGCACTTGTTTTTCACTGTTTTTCTACTTAGACAATTCCATCTGGCAAGGCATCCTGTTTTTCTCTTTTTGCTACATTCTGATTGGTTACAAAGATTCTATAGTGAAGAGAGTTAGTAATATATATATATATATCCTTTTTCCTCCAATTTACATGACCAAAAGCACCTTTGCAGACATCCTGTTATATGTTAGACAACTCATAAATTCTAATATAGAAATGAATTTCTTATATCAAGTATATAAATGGACTAATAAATCATACATTCTAATACATAAATGGCTTTCTTATACCAGGATTAACACTCCAAGGCGTCTATAGAGCTGCGTGTGACTAAAGAACTAAACAGGCACTGCACATAAATGATTTTCTATTGTACCAGCCATAGGCCTGAGACCTTTTATGGGTGCTGTCAGAGAACTGAGAAACAGAGGGCCACATTCGTGTCACCACTGTAAAAGCTGCCCTTGAGCGGCCCTTGGGAAGAAGGGGAAGGGGAAAAGGGGAAAAGGGGAAGGAAAAGGGAAGGGGNCCGGTCCGGGCCATTCCCCCCCTCCCTCACCTCAAACCCCAGCCAGGAGTAGGGAGAGATGACATCGTAAAAGAGCTCCACGACCGTGCGGCCCATGCTGTCCCGTCCCGGCCGCGGCGCCCCGGACAGAGCAGTCTGTCGGGGGTGGGACATCCCTCCTTCCCTCCCCTCCTTCCTTCCCACCCCTCCCGCTCCTCCTTCCCAGAGCCCGGCCCTGGCATGTGGTTTAATCTGGCGCTTTAATCCCACCCACGCTCGATTTTCCCACGCTCGTTCTTCAGGCATTCACCCAAATCCCTTGCCCCACCTCTGGCTCCTCTCCCACTCATCCCAATCCCACAAGGAGTCCTGTGCCATCCCAAAACCCTCTTCCCCCTGCATCACGCGCCGCAGTCCCCTCCCCTTATGGAGTCCTAAAAGCCGGCCGGAACGCGATGCTCGTCGCTCATCTGGCTGTAACCTTAATTTTCGACAAAGCAGCGTTCTGAACTCAGAGTAACTTCAACTCAGGAGTGAGGAATCCGAGCTGCCAACAGAACTTTGTGACCTCTCTCTAAAATCTTCTAACACCTGAGTATGGGGCAGTGAAACAATGGTTAAGAAAGGATTTGGGACAGAGCTGGGAAAACACTTCAGAGTGAGGTCTTTGCCAGGCATATTGCTAGACAAGGTGGCAATTAACGAACGACGGACTTAAATCTGTTTGAAAGAACTGGTATGGCTTCTCCAAAGGAAAATCCTGCCTTATGTTTTTCTCGAGAGATCAAGAATACTGCAGAGTGTGACTCTAAGGGATGCTGTAAGTCACTGCCTCAAGCATCCTCTGTGGTCTGGGGTTCCCTCTTTCCAGGCCCCTATGGATGTGACTGCTGCTTCCACATGTTCAGCCAGTAGTGAGGCTGAGTGTGTGTCCCAGAGTGGTACATAAATACACACACACACAGAGGACACCAACACAGCTGGCTGCACAGACTACAAGTGCCTGTACCCCACTCACAAACAATTTCCTTTGGTACCTGATTTTTTCAAAAGTTTTAAAGATGGATTTGTTATGAGCTCAGTATTAGCCTAACTCTCTTGGTTTTCATCCTGCTCTTTTCGTCTCAATGAATGATTCATTGTTTCCAATTTAGTAATTTTAAGTGATCTGTTACTTACAGGAGATCTTATACATAATTCTGTACACAGCTGTTTTCGCCCCGCATAGTAAGAATTTGGTCTGGTAGATCCCACAGTTACACCACTTTAAATATTTTATTAATCTTGTGTTCTGTTAATATGCTTTCAGTATGTTGCAAATATCCTTGTGCAGGTCCCATTCATGTGTAGGCACAATGCTCTAAGAGTTTGGCTACAAGTTTTAACACTGTGGGCACATTCCCAAAATCAGTCCACTTGCCACATTGAGGATTATATATCCCAGTCACCTGGGGAGTACTCAGTTCAAGTGGATCATGCCAGTGACCTCAGTTGTTTCCATCTCTTGAGGCCCCAGAGATTCCTTCTTCCTGGTCATTGCCTGATGCCACTGGAGAAGAGTTCTGTCCTGTGTAGACAGTTCTGACAGGGATAAAATTTCTGCTATGCATTTTTCTGGCATGGAATTGGTTGCCCCTGTCAGTTTCTGCTGGCTTTTCCTGTTCCTTGCAAACACTCTTTATTTCCACTTTCCCAGTTTTTCTGTTAGTGAGCTGGGAAAAGCCATAGCATGATGCAGTCAAATCACATGAATGGATGTGTTTCTCTCCTTCCGTGTCTCACAACATGCCTATAGCATGCCTGTCAGGCCTTGTTGATGCTGCTGCAGAAGCAATCAGCAAGAATTCCTTTCTCAAAGGCTTGGCTGAAACAGAATTTTGATGATTTTCATGAAGTTCAGTCTCCATTCATAATAATCCCCCCAAAGCTGTCCTATATATCTGGGAAGAAAAGTATAAATTTGAGATCTTTGAACAGCTTCTAATAAGAAAATATAATAATTTAACAAATTAGCTCAGTAGAAAATAATTGCAATGACAGTGTTTAGAAAGAGAAGCAAAAAGTGTCCAGGCAGTCTTGGCAACAAGAAATTATAAGGGAAATTGGAAAGATTTTCTTAAAAGTCATATTAGTTTGTCTTACAAGTATGCAATCACTTCTCTACAAATAAACCAAACTTATGTAAACTAAATGCAGGTTGTTCTGGTTCTGCTAGTACTGGATTAGCATTTTATGAACAGAGGTGTTTTTCCAAAAGTGGTCAGTACAGCTCAGCAGTCTCTGTCAGTGTCCCAACTCTTCAATGTCATCATAGCCTGTATCTTCAAAAGCAGGAGATGAAGGTCTCTCAGCTTCAGAGGTCCTGTTTTGGGACATACTAGGACTCCAGTCTGAAAATGTGAAAGGAAGAGCATTGAGATAGATAAATGCACGCTCTGTAGTATTACCTTTATGTGGTTGCACAGCTGTCAGTTGTCTCCTCCAGAAATTAGAACCTTAGATATGAGTGACTGTGAAAGACCTGACAAGTGCTTATGTCATTCTGCCTTCTGATACATGCACACGTATCCAAAGATCAAGTTTGTTGTTTCCAGAAGGCAGATTACTGATCTCACTTTAAACACTTCTAATAAAGGCAATCCTTTCTGATAGTGGTTAGATAAAACCTAGCTAATCCCTTGAGGTATCTGCACCTTGATTATCACTGACTTCAGTACAGTAACTATAGATTATGAAAACTAACAGCACTGCTCTTCTAGCCTCACCTGTCTCTGAATCCTTGCTTCTGTCATGTTCTCCAGGGATCGCAATGATTTCCTGTATATTCTGCCCATAAAGAGAAGCATCTTTAGGTCCAGGAGCTTCTGTCACATCATCATAACTGTCTTCCAGGGCATTTTCAGTCAGTGGAAAGGTCTCTGGAACAGTACGGATATTAGCTATAACAGGGAGAGATCTTCCACTAGAGAAAGCACTAGCTTAAGATGCAGCAGTACAGGACTGTGATACTGACACATCTGTACTTAACTGGAATCCATCCCTCAGAGAATGTTAATTTTCACAGTTTTATAATATATACATATACTTACAAATAATACATGTATAAACATGGACTTTGGCCAAAACAACCTCCTGCAGCACTACAGACTGAGGACAGAGTGGCTGGAGAGCAGCCAGACAGAAAGGGACCTGGGGGTTCTGGCTGACAGGAAACTGAACATGAGCCAGCAGTGTGGCCAGGTGGCCAAAAAGGCCAATGGCATCCTGGCCTGTATCAGGAACAGCATGACCAGCAGGACCAGGGAAGTGATTCTTCCCTTGTACTAAGCACTGGTGAGGCTGCACCTTGAGTACTGTGTCCAGTCCTGGGCTCCTCAGTTTAGGAAGGATATTGAGGTGCTGGAGCATGTGCAAAGAAGGCAATGAAGCTGGTGAAGGGACTGGAGCCCAAGTCCTATGAGGGGGGGCTGAGGGGCCTGGGATTGTTTAGCCTGGAGGAGGCTCAGGGGAGACCTTATTGCTCTCTACAACTACCTGAAAGGAGGCTGTAGCCAGGTGGGGGTTGGTCTCTTCTCCCAGGCAACCAGTGACAAGACAAGAGGGCACAGTCTTAAGCTGTATTTAGATTAGACACAAGGAAGAAATTCTTTACAGAGAGCGTGATCAGATATTGGATTGGGCTGCCCAGGGAGGTGGTGAATTCACTGTCCCTGGAGGTATTTAAGAAGAGAGTGGTTGTGGGACTTAGTGCCATGGTCAAGTTGGCAAGGAGGTATCAGGTCAAAGGTTGGGTGATCTCAGAGGTCTTTTACAACCTAGTTGATTCTGTGATAAATCAAAGCACTCCTGTTTCACTTTTTACCTAGCAATCAATATCCAATCTGAATAAGAAAGAGATCTTATTTAGGATAATTATGTTCTTCATAAGCATTTCAAAGCAAGGAAGGAAAAACTTTTAGTTTATTTTTAACTAAAAAAGTCCTTAATATTAAAAAAACAATAGAAAAAAATTTAAAGACATGGTGCAGCAGAGTCTGGGATATAGACAACTGAGGACCAGAATTCTTGTGCTTTTGGCAGTTGATCTCTTGGAGACCAGGCAACAGGTAAGAGAGATTTTTGGTCAGCTCTAGGAAAATTCAGTTCTTCTTTGGACACTTGCTCTCTCTCAGCTACTTCAAATTAAAAAAAAAAAAAAAAAAACCCAAACCAAAACAAACAAAAGAAACCAACAACCTCCACCCCAAAAAAACCAAACCCCAAACCAAATAACAAACAAAACCAAAAAAACAAACAACACAAAAAAACCCCCCACAAAAACAAACCCCCCAAAAACCCCACCACAAACTCACAGCTGGGAATCTGCATTTCCTTCAGATCACTTGGATTAAAGTTTCCTGATCAACTCAAACTGCATGCCAGTGTTCTTATTTGGAGTATGTCTTTCCTCTGTCTTAATTCTTCCTATTTTTCTCAGAAATGAAGCAACAGCTTACAAGCTGTTGCAGTTGAAATTTCTAAGAGAAGCAGCTGTCAAATTGTTGGATTCAATAGACTGGATCCTTTGAAGTGTGCAATACTACCAGCAAACACTGATTTTGAACTTCTCGTATAGAAGTGAAAGCTAGCACTTGCATATGAGATTGTATGACATTGTTCCACCACAAGAGTTAAACAGAAAATCTTGGTTCACATCAAAACATCACTAGCACATGAAGTGCAGCAATAAAAATGTTTTAATCACTAATAATGCTTTTGATATTAGAAGCTACCCTGGTACGGGATTTCTTTCTTTGTACAATCCCCATTTTTCATTACCTTGAGTTGCTCCAGGATGATTTTCTTCACCACTGTCCCCTCTATAAAACTGTACCTTTGTTTTTGAACTCTCTGAATAAGAATCTAGGCAAATGAGAAAGAATGTGACATCAGATTAAACTCTCTTTAACTGCTGAGACTGCATCATGAGAAAAAGAGAAGAATAGAGTAACACCATCCAAGTTCAACAGATTCTTTGACAGTCAGCATTACTCCTGCAAGGCTTACAGTGGAATAACCAAGAATCCCTCAGGGGCCCCGTAACACCTCTCATGGCTCATGGGGGAGACAAGCCACAAAGGGAGAAAAGTAATCCACAGGAGGAAGCTTACAGGGCCACAGTTGCTGGGAGGGAGACACAAATGATTCCTTTATTTGTCTCTGCTTTAAATAATTGCAGCAAGAGAATTTTGTTTGCTTGTTTCTTTGTTTGACTAATACTGATGGTTTATGGCCACAGTGAGGACTGCACAAAACAAATTGTCCCTAGGAGAGGAATTGACAAAGTCCGCTGGGCAGGAAACTCCTCTCCTTAAATCTAGATGTTTTTAGTTTTCCAGCATATTTGGGAGCTACAAAGTATTAGACTGGGATCAGAGCCACCAGCAGGAGCTCTCCCTTGACAAGAACAAGACGCACAGACCTGAGAGGACAGTCACGACCTGCTTTTCCCTCATCAAGTTATAATCAATCTCTTCATAGATAGCCTCGGAGAAGGGTCTATCATAGGATAGTCTGGAGCCTGAAAGTAAAAGGTAATGATCACTCACACAGTCTCTGCTTATACTCAGGCTGGGGTCTTGAAAAGGAGAGGTGCCCTAAAGGGGCTACATGGCCTGGCTGGTATCTAGAAAGTCATCAAGAGATGCTGGGCTGGACAGAAAATGAGTGAAAATCTCAGTGTGGTAACAGATACAGTTCATCTCAGTCACCCATCCCCCTCTCTTCCCCAGCCAACTAAACACTTGCCAGCCACATCTTGAGGGACCCACCTCTCTGCTGTGCCCTGGCACGTCGGATCTGCCCAGCAAGAATGGCAAGGACCAGGCAGAGAAGGATCCCGAGGATAATGCAGAGGATGACAGGTGTTGAAAATCTCGTACTGTCTGTTGCAGGGCGGCGTGGAGGAACTGAATGGAAATGAAGAGGAAACATGAAGGGAATCAGATGTCCCAAAGCACTGCTCCTCTCTAGCTGCCTGCTGTGCCTATGCTTGCAGGGTGAGGCAGATCACCTGCTCCCCAGCTGTGGGTCCTGCTCAAGCAGATATAATTCATCAGCTGGTGATAGTGCCACTTGGTTTTCCTTTATTAAAGGCTGCAGGAAATGCTTTTTGATGAGCTGAAATAAACTGCTAATTTATCTGCTAGGCAGTATCAGGGACATTAAATTGTTATTTGATGGGAGCAAGAAAGGGAGAAGAAGGAAGAAGGAATTTACCTGCTCTAGTGGGTGATGCTGATGTTTCTGTCATTGTTTCTGGCATACCTGCAAAAGGAAGGTGAGTCCACATTAAAGAAGAGGCAAGTGGGAAAAGTAGGGAGAATATCTTCGTATAAATTGTGATGCTCCTGCAGTCAAAATTATGAAAGGGTTGGTCAGTGGGAAGCACAGCTGACATAATGCTCCTCTATCTGCCTCCTCAGATCTGTGTGTTAAAGCACCAGTCACTAACCAGAGCAATTCACAGCAGCATCTTCCTTATGATCACAGTTTTTGCCAAACAAATGCTTGGCAGGACAGTCCCAAAGAGACAGCTCTGTTCCTTTACAGTGCACCTTCTCCAGCCAGATGGGACCAGTCCCTTCCCCAAAGGCAGCTTCACTCAGAGCAGACACAGCAGATCCACAGCCCAGCTGCCTGCATACAACGTTAGCATCTGCCACATCCCAGGCATCATCACAGATTGTTCCCCAGGAACCTTGGTGCCAAATCTCCACTCTGCCTGAACATTCATCCTCTCCTCCTATGACTCGTAACTTCTCCCTGTCTGCAAAACACAGAAACCTGTTTTACTGAAGCAGCAGGAAGGTCCAGAGGGACCAATAAGGAAAAATAAAGAGGTCAAAGTACCTGAACAACTTGTGGAGTTTGGACACTTAGGAAATGTGGTTGGAGATGTTGCCTCTTTTCTTCCTGCAGAATTTAAATAATGAAATAAATAATTTAATTATTTTCTGAAAAAAAAAAAGTGAGGATGTATAAAATGCCTGAAAATTAACGATCAAGCTAATTCTTTCCTGAAACATATGTGTGGCCTGTTTAATTCTTGGTGGACTGCTGTTTCGTTATAGCTGTGGGTAAAATAATCTTCCTGATGGTTATGCTTTCTTTCTTCTGTCGCATGAGGCAGCTGCAATCCCTTTCAGGATATCTGAATGTCATCTAGAATTCATTTATATTATCGTGAATGTATACAAATATGGATATTCGTATTCAGGGGTATGAAATACTGTCATAAGAGCAGGCATTAAAATGGATCTTTAGAGTAAAACTGATTTGTACTCATGTCCATGGCTATGTGAATGCATGTGTATGCATGTACATACTTATGCGCTGATATGCCTCCATACATGTAGAAACACATACTTACCTCTAGACCTCTTGAAAAATCTGATCCTAACTCAGATCTTACAGACTGACAGTGTATCATAGATTTTTCCTTTAAAAATATGCAGTGGCACCATCCTGTTAGGGAATTCTTTAGGATTTCAGCTAGGTAACTGCACTCAGTGACAATAATGTAATTTTAATTCACTCATTTATATCAAGAATGGAGACAAAAAATGTTGCTGCCATTTACGTGAAACTAGAAATAATGCATGCCAAATAACAAGCGAACATAAGGTCATTACTGTAATGTCCCTATATATGTGCATAGGCTAATGTATGTGTCTGGGCAATCCTGTACAAATGCATTGCTGATTACCAGTGCAAGAAATGTGTGTCTCTTCTGCTCGATTATCACATGACTGAGGATCCCAGGGGTCTGACTGACATTGCCAGAGAGACCTGCGTTGCTCAGTACACTCAATGTGGTCCAGCCATGTGGGCCCAGAACCTCTGCCGTACTTGAAATCTTCTGCGATTTCCCCTTCATCTCCGCAGTTCAGGTGTTTGCACACAGTTATGGCAGTGAGTTGAGACATACGATTGGAGCAAATGCTCCCCCATGTCCCATTGTAGAAAACTTCTAGACGCCCAGCACAGTCACTGCCATCCACCAGCCTCAGAGCCAGGAAATCTGGAAGTGAAGACAAAAAAAATGAAATTAGAGGGCCTGATTCTGCCAGAAATTTGGCTGTGATGAGTGAAATCCAGATATGCATTATCATCTGCTAGGGCTTCAACAGTCAAAGGTGTTTGGTCTTCCTCATACTGTTGATTGCTGGCCATTGACTTTGTAGATTCAGCTAATCCCCGTCCAGAGCTTGAATCAATACCTGCTGATTGGCAAAGGGCCAGTAGCCATTCTTGCCATGTAATTGTGGTTCATCTTCCCTCAGTGCAATTGAATCCTTGAACCTAAAATTGAGAACAACTAGTCTAGGGCATAAGTAAAAGGATCTGTCTGCACTCACTTCAGTGGCACTCAGACACCCTCTCCATATGCAGCTAGAACTTCTTGCTTTAGAGGGGAGTAGTTATTTTCTGCTCCTATGTGGCTCTGGTTCAGAGTGCCAACAGTGTCTCTCATCTCTTGGAATGCTCAGTGCCACAAACTTCTTATGTTTTTCATTTCTCCCTGTTCATAACAATTTGTTTTTACTGTGCTAAGTAACTGTATTCGTGCTACCTGTATTGTGGAGCACGGACGCTCCACAGGTATCAGTCCCTTCAAAGTTTGTACAAGCTCCATCGTGGGCCCTAATGGGCTGCACTCCCTTCAGGGGTTGTACCTGGACATGTGTGGGTCCTCCATAGTCTGCAGTCCCTTCAGCAGTGTACTGGTTCCAGTGTGGCTTATCCACAGGCCACAGCCCTCTCAGAGACATACTTCTGGTATGGAAACCATGTCTCCAGCCATGTCCCCATAAGTGTTTTTTCCCACTTCTCTTTCATTTCTCCTCTCTCTCACAACTGCCACTCTGTCTTAAATATGCGTGAACAGAGCCACCATAACCTCCTTGGATTGTCCGATGCTTTGGTGCACAGTGGGTTGTTTCCATCAGTTTCAGAGTCAGCTGCAACTGACTGTAATGGGCACAGCCCCTTGCTGTGGAAATCTTTACAAAATCCTCTAATTTACCACTCAAATATCCCACGACACTCCACACATTTGTGTGTGTGTGTTAATGCAGAATATGGACCCTTTGAATCTTGGTGGGATGAAGAGGATGTGCTGACCAACTGTGCTTGTAATCAAGACAGCAAGAGGCGGTCCAAGCAAGTCTCCACTATTCACTGCTTCCCCTTCATGTAACCCTCCACTTTGAACCCACAAGCTCAGAAAAGGGTGTTCCAAACACACCTGAGCACAAGACTCCAGCATCCTCTTTGTGTTGGCAGTTGTGCTGGCCCCACGCCCTAGAGGGACATGCCCAGAGATCAGATTCAGCCCCAGTGCAATTCACGTCATCCAGCCAGATCTGTCCTGACCCTTCACCATAATGAGCGGAGAGAAATGCCTTGATGGCATGTCCACATCCAAGTTGTTTGCAAACAACGTTAGCATCTGATAGATCCCAGCTATCATCACAGATGGTGCCCCAGATGCCATCATGATAAAGCTCTACTCTCCCAGCACAGCGTTCTGTTCCATTCACCAGCCTGATCCGTCTGCTACCTGTAGGAAGAAAAGCCAGCTGTTCAACTTGCAACACAACCAAAATGCACAGGTCAGCAGAATTGCTGTATTTTTAAAGCATTTTTAAGACATCACATTTTTGTTATATTATAATTCATCTGCTATTGTTGCTTGGGCAGAACTCCTGTGAGGCTGAAAAGTGCATAAAGGGGAAGGCCTACTCCTCCATCTTGTAAAGGTTAGAATAATGCCTTGAGATGTTGCAAACAAGGAGTGTGGAATCATACATAAGTGTATGCAGAGGTCACCTTATCTTAGAAAGCTGGAGATACTGTTCTTTATTTATACTCTTTTAGTTAGAGACAGTTCCTTTTACAGAGGGATTGCAAAATCAGAGAAGAGTAGAAACAGTTGTAATATTCTTTAGAAAATATGCAGGTATCTATAAATATAGATATGTCACAAAATAAAAGTTATTTAATTCTCAAGTGTCAGTCAGAATGCATGGCATCAATGGCCAAATTAGTGTTCTTATGGCTCCTATATTATAATATTTCTTTTTGATTCTGAAAGATTAATTATTAAAAAAATTCAAATGAAGAAAACATGATGTAAATTACACTTGCTTCCTTAACTGTCAAGCTCAGATTCATACCTCTTTAAGATCTGCTGAGATGGCAGGACAGGGTGGCCTTGAGCCAACACTAGGAAACATTCTGTACCTTTCATGCAGTAACTCACCTGAACAAATCACACCAACGTCTTCAGAAACTCCTGTTGGCACTGTCTGATAATGGTAGGTCTTGCAGAGTGTCAGCTGAGTCTCATTTCCAGTACACTGGACGCTCCTTAAGCCAACAAGACCCCTACCTCGCTCAGACTTTGGAAGGTAATAGGCTTTCTCGGCAGTTCCACACTGGAGCTGCCTGCATACCACATGAGCATCCTTAATGTCCCAGTCATCATCCAGGACTCTGCTCCACACACCATGGAGTAGGATCTCAACTCGCCCATCACAGCGGCTCTCACCGCCTGAGAGTCTGAGTGATTCAGCAGGGCCTGGACTCCAGAGAGACAGAAAATACATTGAAGAACATCTACTGCTCTTACTGCAGTACAAATAACTTGCAGGAGAGATAGGGAAGACAAACTTCTATGTTAGTAAAAAATTAATTCTCACCACTGATTAAGGAGACTGCCTGTGCTAAGGCTTTGTTTGCTTTCATGGACATAAGGGTCTGCAATGGGAAGCAAGAAGCTTCCTCAGCTCAAAGACTAGATCCTGGGGGGAGTTAGGCACATCTAAGCAACGTGAATTCCTCTAGTAAGTGAAGTTTCTATGCTGAAACAAAGGCTGGAGGAGCGGGGTAAAAGGAAGAAAAGAATATTAAAGACAGGCTGACATACCAGGCTTGCTTGTCAGAGTGAAATCACCAGCACTGCTCTGGTCTGAAGTTGCACTACCCATAAAAGGCTATTCCTGACTTACCTGAGCAAATTACAGTGGCTACTTCTTTGGCTGAACAGGTTGGATTTCCCAAAGTCACTTGGGCACAATCCCACAGGCAGGACTCTGTCCCTTCACAGTGAAAAACATCGCTCCATATAGTCCCATTCCCTTCCACTAAATGGTCTTCCATCTGGATTGACTTTGCATAGCCACAGTTAAGCTGACGGCAGAGAGCGCTGGCAGCTTGAAGATTCCAGTGGGAGTGGCAGAGTCTTCCCCATGTGTCTTCATGGCGGATCTCCACTATGCCAGAGCATGTGGTGCCATTCACCAACCTGCCCCCTGAGCACCCTGAGTGTAAGAAAAAGGGAGTGCTGAGATATTGTATTTGTAACTGCTCATAAGCATGATCTGGATGTGACTGGGAAATGGGAATGAGTTTTCCTTACAATTCAGTAGTAAAAATTACTTCACTGGGCTACTGGAACTTCCATACCCATAACTAGACTTCAGTCCACATGTTTTACTGAGAAGAATAACTAAAAATCAGGATCTAGTTCCCTTTGCAGTTTTTAAAATTAGGGCACTAGGTTTCGGGGCTCCAGGTTAACCAACAGACCTTAATTGTTTTGACCAGCCTTACATAGGGCCTATAGCTATGCATCCTTGGCCTGCTGGTCCAAGACCTCACTTAAACCTGGACCAGGAATTCAGTCCTTGCCTCAAGGATGTGGCAGGGGTAACTGTTTACAGTCTTGTTTGCTGCTATGCCTGGATGTTTTCTCTAGCTGGACCCTATGTTTAATTGGTTGTTTTGACGTGTATGGTACTGTCCATAGACTGTATTACCAGTACCATCCTCAATCCTTTCTGAAGATGCTTTAGATTGTGCTTTGGTGGTAAGGAGTCTGCCTGTGCTGTCCTCAGTCTCTGCCCTCAGCTCATTCCACCTTGTGGAGCAGCCCTGCTATTGCTGTTCCCTGGCTCCAAGAGCATTTCACAGAAAACAGCCTTATGCAGGTGAAGTGCAGCCTCGATTCCTGTAGCAGCAGACAAAAGAGCCTGACTCCATGGACTCTCTTTGAATTTTGGATTTGTATTTTTCCTCAAAGAGGAAGTTTTTCAGTTTTGCTCTTAGACCTTTTCACTGCTCACCTGAACACACCACACGAGCATCTTTTCCAGCAGGGCATTCATCATGACCTAGTGCACTCACAGGACAGTCATTCAGGAGTGAGTCATTCTTCTTGCAGGTGAATGTGGCATTCCAGACAGATCCATTTCCTTTCCCGAAGGACTGTCCACCTGGTATCACTAGGGCAACTCCACAGTCTAGCTGCTGGCAGAGGATATTGGCAGCTGGTAAATCCCACAGGTAGTCACACAGGGTTCCCCATGTGCCTCCATGAAGAAGCTCTACTCTCCCTGAACATGTGGTACTGCCATTTGCCAGCCTGTACCCACCATAGCCTGCAGAAAGAATAGAGGAACTTTGCAGTTACTTTTGGTTTTTTGTGCTAATGCACTGAAAATTTTAAGAGAGCTCCAGCTGCAAGGAACTAGCATTCATTGTGTCTCAGGTTATTGGAAAGCACGTTAGATCAGGATGCTGATAAGCCAGCTCTGAAAAAATTGTCCATGTGATAGCAGGCCCTGAATGACTAGAAGTCTTTTGACTCTGAGTTCAGTCTCTTCTTCTTTGCTCTGCTCTCTCCTCCCCCCCTCCACCCTACAGTACTGCAACATCTTTTCCTGTAGAGGCAGTTCCAGCACTGCCTTGCATATGAGAAGCTCAAAGTAGGTGTTACCAGTAGGACTCTATCTCAGTAGCTGGTCGTCTCACGTTTCCCAACAAGCATCAACTGCAGCATGCAATTCTCAGCTTTTATCCGTGCACCAGCATAAGTCTCTGAACACAACAGGTCATACTCGTCAGCATATTCACACTAAATTAAATGCAGCATGAGTAGGACTACGGTGTGCTACTGCCAGCCCCATGCAGTCCCTCTGTCTTCTCACACTGTCTCTTCCTGTCCTTACCTGGTCCTTGCATTGTATCCCTAATGAGGCCTGGATTTCACCTCTGAGCTGAGACTCTTGCAATATAGAGGCAGGAGCCAAGAACTGTTAGGTACCTTAATTGAGCTGTTTGGCTGCCACAGCTTTCCAGCCAGTGCTCCACATCACCATGGCCAGTGGGACAGTGTCCAAGGCAGTCTTGAAACAGACTGCAGCCTTTTGACTGGGGAACAGACATGAACTGCAATCCTTATCCAGGCTTATTTTGTGACAGGGTGTTGCCAGAAGCTCTGCCCCATGTTTAGTTGACCCCTTTTGATTTGTGGCCTCAGGAAAAAAGTTATCTTTGCTAGGTCTAATCTTCACTTTTGTAGCGGATAGCAATACATTAGCTGTATTTAGATTTTGTAACTCATGCATCCTTCAATCTTTTGGAGGTATGATATCTCTCCCAGTTTTATAATTAGCTGAAGTGCCAGGGATTAACATACACAATAGCACCACAGGAAATAACTTCATTTCTCCACATTCCTGCTTGGCTGTTTTGGCCATTTATCTTTTTATTTGTAGAAGAAAGATGTGTAAAGAATTCTCAGCTCTGTTGAGTGCATATCCATGATAGCATGAAAGAAATTACAGCCCTTCTGACATCTGCCTCTGGTGCAGTAGTGAAGAGATTAGAACAGCTCAAATTAAATTCAGACTCTCAAAATAGAGTGAATGAGAGATAGTGGAACTGCTCTCTGTTACTTCCGGCTCTCCCTTTAATGGCTCCCAAATGAAAGGGGAAGCATCCAACAGTCTTGAGGTCCACAGAAATGAGTGTGCAGAGGCTCTGAACTGTGAGTTAACAGTAAGAAGACATAGAGGACACATATAAATTACATTCATCAGTCCAAAGTCTCACCTGAACATACAACAGTGGCATCATGAGAGCATGTGTTAGTATGGTGTAGGTTCCTGGGACAGTGTGCAAGGTGAGTCTCATTCCCTACACAGTGAAACTCTTCTTGCCAGATCAGTTCATGTCTGTCACCAAAGTGAGTTCCTCCCAAGGTATCCACAGCCTGGCCACACTCTAACTCATTACATATAACAGAGGCAGCTTTGAAGTCAATGTGTGAAAAACAGACGGTAGCCCAAGCTTCCTCTTGCTTTACTTTGAGATTTCCTGAGCAGGCAGTGTCCCCTCCAGTCAGACGTAGACCAGAGAAGCCTGGAAAAAAAAAAAACAAAGAACACCAAGAAATCCAGCATCAAAGTTTTATTGTACTGACCTAATTTCATAACTCCCGTACCTTCATGGGCAAGACACATCACTTTTCTGAGGACCACTAATACTTTTAAAGAATTATTTGAGCAATTCCTGTATGCTACTGACAGGAAAAAAAATGGTGTATGAGATTTCTTATTTCTTAGTACTTGAAAATACTAAGTTCTTGGGAAGCTACAGAAGGAGGGAAGCTTTGAACATTTGACAATGACTGAGAAGTAGCAACTCCCAAAAAAATAAGTAAATGAATAAATAAATAAATAGCCATTTACTAGTGTGTCCTCGAGACTTCATTATTTAAACGAATAGCAAGTTGAATCTCCTTATTCCAGGGAGAGAAAATAGGAAATGTTGCACCCATCTTCAGAAAAGGCTAAAAAAGACAGTCTGGAGTTCTACAGGCTGATTTGCCTCACTTTGGTACCTGGGAAAAACATGGATTGAGTCACCCTGGAACATCTTCCTGGGCACAGGAAGGTGAATGGGAAAAGTCAGCACGGATTTATCAAGGGTGTATCATGGCTGTGAGACCTGATTGGTTTGTCTGATAAAAGTGAATTTATGGATGAGGGAACAGCAGGGCACGTCATTTACCTCACATTTGGCATGGCCATTAACACCGTCTTGCACAATATTCTTATGTCAAAAAACTAGGATATTACAGTCTGGAGGAAGGACAACATGGTTAAACCACTGATTGAATGGTCAGGCTCAGAGAGTAGTGATTGGTGGGTTACACTCTGCCTGAAGACTGGCAGCAAGTGAAATATCACTTGTTGAGTCCTTCCTGGGACCTGTTCTGCTCAGTGTCATAACCAACATCCTGGAGGATGTGATGGAGTACACTCTTATAATTTTGGGGTTGGAGGGAGATAACCACAAGAGAAGAGCTGCCATTCAAAGAGATCTAGATGGGCTGTATTAATGGGCTGACAGGAACCTTATAAAAATCAAAAAGCACAAGTGTAAGGTCTTGAAGCTGGGAAGGAAAAATGTCTTGCAATTGTGCTTTATCCAAACAACAAAACCAAGTACATCTTGCAGAAGAAGCAGCCAAACAGATACTGGATTGTTTGCCATTGCAGACTGTCCTGTCTTAGCTTACATGGAGATCTGAAGAAGGGCATTTGTGTGCATAATGCTGTATTTTCTTGCTTCTCCATCTACACCTGTTTTTTTAGTCCCCATTCCTGGTCATAGACAAGTTTAGTACTGCTCTCCTGATGCCTGGAAGAGCTGTGATAGAAACAAATAGTTGGGATTTTCTTCTGTTCTATGTCGTTTAATATGTTCATTCTATGTCATTGCTGTGCCCAGGCAAAGTAGACTTGCACTCGTAGTAAGCAGAAAATGTAATGCTGGTGTAACTTGTTGTGACTGAGTAAAGGCAGTACTAGGACAAAGTTTGATCCCAGTCTTGTATCCTTTCTCTATTATACAAGACTGGATGACTTCTTACCTGAGCAGGTCACTCCAACATCAAAGTAATGAGGGCAGGTAAAAACCCCCCATCCTGGATGTGTGCAGTTCCAGAGAGCAGATTCATGACCACGGCAATCAACTCGATACAACCATACTGGTCCAGTCCCTTCTCCAAAAGGAGCTCGATTAAGGGCCTGAACAGCAGATCCACATTGTAGCTGCTTGCAAACAACCTCAGCATCTTCTATGGTCCAGTCACCATCACACACAGTTCCCCACCGCTCATCATGTTTTACTTCCACTCTGCCAGAGCAGGGGCCAGTTCCATTTGACAGCCTCAGTTCGTCAGCACCTTCAGACACAGAGACAGAGCAAGGTTATGGAAAGGACAATGCCTGATCATGATTATCTATTGCAGATGGTAAATAAGATTATTATTGCTCTTAATTTACTCTTATATCACACTTACTCAGTTCACCTTTCATATTGTGAAAATCTGTGTCAAGAGTGTCTCCTCTTCCCTGCCATGTGAACTGTGACTGTATCCACAAAACTGGTGAGAACCTCTAAGATCAGGGCCATGCTACATCAAAGCATTAACCATGAAGTCTTGTTCTCACCATATGGGGATGTTACCACCTCTCTCCATGGGTAGAGAAAAAAAAAAAAAGAGGTTTCCAAAATCTCTCATTACCAGCTTCAAACATGTACACATAGCTCTAGAAGAGCAGAGACATAAATAGCAATAAGTTTCAGATATACAAGAACAACTGAGGGGATAGTGTGTTACCCAGCCAAACTCCACTGGACACACAGAGCAGAGCAACAACATTTTAATGTGTTGAACAAAAACATGGAATTTTTAATTCTGTCTACAAAAAGCATCAGAAGAAGAGGTAAGACAGTAATAAGAATATCCAGCTGATTTCTGTGACAGCTCGACTCTTTGTTAAATTTGGACTTGGATTCCTATGAGAATGGCCAGTCACTGATGGCTGAGTAAAATACAACACTTTTACAAATGACTTACCCTTCTTTATCTCAGGATCACCAAGGACCTTGAATCAAAGACAGAAACCTTATTGTCACTTTGCCTTACAGGTTGATAGATTAACAACCTATTTGTATGAAATTTACATACCTTTCCTATTGCACTGCCATATGTGACATAAAGTAAATACTTACCCAGGGAGATCTCAATGGAGAGGAGAAGCAACCACAACACTGGAGCAGAAAGATGTCCTTTTGTTGCCATCCTGATCACAGGCAGATGAAACTTCACTCTTTAGGCATTGCCTAGATCAAACTCTGCCTGGTCTTTCATGTGTCTCACAAATAACTACAAAGGAGGAAATATATAGGTTCACGTGCAAGCGTGAACTACATGAAGGAACCAATAGAAATATTGTTCACCTTTTTAGACGTTATCAACAGATTAATCTCAAACCTGAAAGAACCAAAACCACCAATAAAATTTGAAAAGTGTGCTTGTGACCTTATATGAAGGATGATTGCGTATCTGATGTCATCTTCGGAATTGTTTTACTATGGGACCAACAGGGGTGGCACCGCCAGAGCAATACACAAAGTGGTTATTTGTCACCTGGCAAAGGAATGTGAAAGTGCAGACCACTGGTCATTTATGCATCCCTTTAGAAGAGAAAAAAGCAAAGAAAATCACTGAATGTGTAGCTTAGCCATCTCATTGGGAAAAATCGTACTCCAATCAATGGAAGTGGTGTTTATAACTAGAGGTAGTTCTGTGGGTAAAGAATGACACCTGCTCTGTCTTTGAGGCCAGTGCTTCTCAGGGCTTCCTCAGTTAGTCAAAACTTTATGGACAGAAGCTCTTGAAAGACCATCTTAGGATGTGGATTACAGGACTTCCTGTTTTCTGCTGAATTTCTTTTTGTTTCAGGTGACTATGGCTGGTAGTTCTACCCACTTTCTCATTCACTTTAGAATGGTGAATGTAGGGAAATAAAAGTTCCTGTTAATTAAATGGTGGCTACTTGACTCATTCTGACAACTGGAACAAGTTGCAGAGTGCTGTTTACACCAGTCTAAACACACAATCCTCTTTATGACACTGACACACATACTCCGTTTATCTGATGGCATTTATCTGCTGTTTACCCAGAGTCCCAAGTTCAGTAACATCCAAACTGTTGGTCAGAACACGAAGCTTTGTAACCTCTTCCCCTTCTTCCTGAGCTTTTTCTGCTTGGCAGCAGTGTAACCTTTGGGCAGACTGCTGCAGAAAATGCTGCATGAGGAAGAGCAGAGAGGAGTCTGGCCAGAAGCTGCTCATTCTTTGCTCAGGGGCTGCTCAGGAGCTCTGACACTTGCCTATGGTCTCTGCTAGAGCTATAAGGCAGCCAAGTTTGGGTCTGGCCATGAACTTTGCTGATACTGACCCTGATCTGCTGACTTGACTTTATGGATTGATCTTGGACTACCGCCTTACTATGGTTTTGTCTGGATTTCCTTGACTACTGGCTTAACCTGGCTGCAATTGCCAGTCCTATCTTGGCTTTTTTTGGTTCAGGTACTATGGGACTGCACCTCTTGTGAGGATCTTGTCTCATGCCTGGTTTGCTGTCAGCTTCAGTTCCTGGCTGACCTTCCCTTGCAGAGCATCCTGCTTCTGCTCCCTGACACAGACCTCTGAAAAACAGAAAGTTACTGCCACTCCATTGGAAATCTGGTCAGGGTGAGGAAAAACCCACTACAGATATACTAATGAGAGCTGGACAAGGTATCCATTACAATGGCTGTTCCTCTACTGAGATTCAGTGGTTTCACTTAGCACTATTACTTTCTGGTTAGTGGCCATCAGCTGAATTCTCTTTGACATTTAACACCCATTCCAGGAAGTCTAAGATTAAGATTTGTTTTCCAGCATACAGGCCCTTGATGGTCAGATCCTCTTTCGTGAGCACTATGCCCAAGTACCCAGGTACACGCCAGTGCCCATGGATGTAAGAAGTCCGAATTCTCAGTTGGGAACACTCTGCTACTTCCCTTTTCTTCTCCTTCCTTTTGCAGACAGGCTTGTCATCTTGATCAGTATTCACTTAGGTTGAGGTTGCCAGCATGGATTCCCTGCAACAAAAGTGCATGAGGGCTTTCCTAAAAGCTACCCATGATGACTTTAACAAGTCGTGAATATGTCTGGTGACAATAGAATGTGCTTCTAGTTGAATGATCCAGAGAAGACTTCTACTCAAGGGCAAGTTCAGTGGCAACACGATGCCATGTCTGTCATCCAGCCTTATCTATATACCAATGTTTGTGAAGCATCTTAACTGTATCTTGCCAGTAGACTTGGACTCAAAATGTCCTTGTATGGAAAAGTAACCCATTAGTTATCACTGCACAGCCCATCATTGCTGCTGGCATCTGTTATCTGAATAGGGGGATATTCTGGGACACCATTCCTGCACAGATAGCAGAAGAAAATCCAGCATCATGTTCATTAATCCATAACAACTTGGTCTACATATTCAGAAATTCTGCTCTTACCTCAGATGAATGAAACCCTTGTTCATAAGGATATCGCCACTTTTTATCATAGGTATGATGAGAGATCAGTAGGATAGAAGAGGGGATTCTGTCTACTGATGCTCCTCAGTCTGTTTACTTTGCACTTGCAAAGAAATGTATCATAGGCTACTGACAGGCACAAAGATGTCCTTGCAACATGGCTTTGAAGCCAGCTTCATGAGTGCCATTCATGACATGTGCCGTGGAAGAGTCCTGCTGCAGGATCCCACAGCTGGGAATTGTGTGGGGACTGCTTTGACACAGACTCACCTACGAGAGAAAGTATGATAGAGACTCTGGGGCTTTCATCTCCTGGAGCAAACAACGAAGGATGTGGTTAGAGGCTCATCTCATTTTTTAAGAAATCAGCACAGATCTTGTCTGCAGTTCTAAATAAAAGTTAATCAGGGACTGATTCCTGGGTTCAGTGTTAAGTGGCACAGATTGACTTGAACTCCTGCAGCAAAGGGGGTGCAAAGAGACCTCTGTATCACAGCATCCCTGCCATCTTTCTCTTCCACAGATGAAGAGCTCCCTGATATTCTTGACCAGGATTCATCCCCCTGGTATCATGGGGAATCCCTCCCCATGGACATTAATATGAACTATAGAGATTAGAAAGTTCAGTCCTTCCTTGTAGTCTGTAAAAAACTTTCTAAAAGATCTGGAAATACAGAGCTGTCTAATGGAAGATCTCGTAGGAAAAGTTGTAGTGGAGATGGCTAAAAAAAACATTGGCAAGCTTCTCTGGTTCACCTGGACCACCCAGAGGTCTTTGCAGGTTTTCAGGCATACACATTGATTCAGGGTAGGCAAAAAATGAAGTAACACAGCAGCTTTTAGAGGATGGGAAAGGAAACATGGAAAACATCTTCTGAGACACAGAGGTGAAGCAGAGAAAGACATGGTTAGAGGGATGGGAGAGAATGGGAATGGGTATCTCAGCTGTCCTTACACAGCTCTGTGGTACTTACTGTCCCGCAGGTAGACAGAGAGAATCTGCGGGGAGAGGAGATTCAAGACATCATTAGATGTCTGCTGTCCAATGGTTAACATGCTGGTTGACAGCTAGCTGAACATAAGTTGAACATTTTGCCCAGGTGGCCAAGAAGGCCAATGGCATCCTGGTCTGTATCAAAAGTAGTGTAGCCAGCAGGACTAAAGAAGCAACTGTCCCCCTGTACTTGGCACTGGTGAGGGTGCACATTGAATCCTGTGTTCACTTCTCGGTCCCTTCCTACAACAAGGAGATAGAAATGCTGGAGCATCTCCGGACAAAGGCAGTGAAGCTGGTGAAGGGTCTGGAGCACAAGTCCTGTGAGGAGCAGCTGAGGGAGCTGGGAGTGTTTAGCCTAGAGAAGTGGAGGCTTGAGGTGGCCTTATTACTCTCTAGAACTACCTGAAAGGAAGTTTTACCCAGGTGTGACTCAGTTTCTTCTCCTAGGTAACAGGCAAGAGAATGTAAGGAAATGGCCTCACGTTATGCCAGAGGAGGTTCAGATTGGATATTAGGAAAAAATTTCTTCACTGAAAGGATTGTCAAGCACCGGGACAGGCTCCCCAGGGAGGCGGTTGAGTCAGCATCCAGGGATTTATTTCAAAGGTATGTAGATGTGCCACTTAGGGCCATGGTTTAGTGCTACGTTAATGGTGGACTTGATGATCTTAAACATCTTTTCCAACTAAATGATGCTATGATTCTATAAGAATCAACGAGCAAGAACCAGAACAACTTTGAAATATTTTCACTAAGAAACTGGACCCAATGCTTTGCTCACCAAAATGATGTACTAGAATTGGAACAATACAAAGAAATTCTTCAGGGATAATCAGATAATGGCAAAGTCCATCCTACAGTCAAAGGGTAATGAAAGGACTTTTAAAAATTGCCAGCCTAACAAAACAAAGTTCTGCTTCTAAGTATTTAGGACAGGTCAACACTGACTGGAACAAGGACAGTATAATGTGAAGAAAAGTAAAAAGTTGTTGTGAAGACATGTAAAACTGGATGCCACAAGGAGTCTTCTAACAATAAGAAAAATGAGGTCCTGGAATAAGCTTCCAATTACAATGGTAACAGAAGAAAACTGTTTCAGTAATAACCAAAAATCATACTCACTGAAAGGAGCTGCTGGGCAAGTGTAAACTTTATGATCCCCTTAAATCCCTTGCTCCATAGCTCAGGAATTATCACAACAGACCTTCTGAATAAATGAAACAAAGGAAGATTTCTGTAGAGTAGGCAAAAAGGCCTTACTGACCAGGTAGCATTTTCACCTGGTACTTGACAATGGACTCTGCCCTGTGGATATGCAAAATCTCAGACTTACCTACACTGGGATCAACAAGATGCAAAGTAGGCAGGTCAGTGAAGGGAGAATGAGCAGTATTAGTGGAATATTTATGGGTCAAGTGTGGTTCAGATGGGACTTAGGCAGGTGACTACTAATGAGCCTGCGTTAGTCCTAGAGAGTCAAGCAAGGACAGGACGGTTTCATGAGTAGAATTGTAAGTTTTTCTGGTAGGTGTTCAAGTCAGGGAAGAAAAAGATCACAATCAATGTTTAATAGATCACTTCTTACTAGTTAAACTGTTAGTAATAGTAGTATCAAGCTGTTATTATTAATAGCAGACTACAATTCACACAGCATGCTCAATTACCACCTCACACACAGATGCTCACTGGCAGTTACCTGGTATCACGATGTGCTTGTGGCCCCAACAGGCTTGAGAATCTTGATGTTCTGAGTTTTTCTGTTCTTGTGAATCCGCAGGACTGAGAGTCTCTAGACCTTGTGCATTCTTGGGAGAGCTTTTACACTTTGTCTCTCAGCACCTACCCACTTTTTCTTTGATCTGGTTTCTGGTTTCACACACACAGAAATTTGCTCATTCATGCAAATTTACACCATGTGGGCTTTTATGACAGAAATGCAGAGCCAGAGCTGATCCATAGGCCTGCTTATGTCCCACAAGACACTGTCCTATCCCATGATTTCAACTTGCAGCAGTAATCTTTGCTTCTAATCCCTTTGGAGACAGTTCTCTTGTATCTATGCTAAATATATACCTTTATAGTTGCTGCATAGTAAAATTCAGAATTTTAAAATAGGTCGCTCGCTGCAACATAACCACGAGACAAACAGCACTTGCCTGATTGTTTCAATTCAGAGTATGAACCCTTTTGTACAGAAGACTGTACACACTTCTAAAAGCTTCCTTCAGGTCTTAAGACTGTCGGTCCCATATGTCTGTGAAAGTGAGGAAGATAAGCACACCCAAGTGCATCCCTTGTGGTCCAAAATTATTACAGACTGCTTCAATACTTGTTTTGGGGCTATATAAGTATATGGGTCTTTGAACTGCCATTATCTTTAAACAGAACACAGATGGAGCTAAGAGATGAGGCTAATACCCTCAATGTTAAGGTAAAGATGGGGCTGTCTGAAGGAAAACAAGCAGTTAGGAAGGAAACCACCTTCTTCCTTACTCAGGCTATGCTGAAGGGACTTCGAGTTTCAGAGAAATGAGATGCATCCTGTGGTTGAGATAAACCTGAACTTTGAGGAGGATTAATCTCTGTATCTCAAACTGACAATGGTTTGAAGAAGCATCTGCAATGAAGTCGTCTGGAGTGGTGTTTACCTTTGTGTATCCTTATGAATGTATTTTTCAAAACCTTCCAAAAGCTAGTCATATATTTTGTTACTGTCTTGTGAGCCCAAATGTTTTTGGAGAAGAGTCAGTCAGATTTTTTCCAACAAAAGTATGACTTAAGGAAAGTAGTTTAAAGAAAAATAAATTTTTAACAAAATTTGGGTTTAGGGAGACCTCAACTGCAAGTCAGTATGATTTATATTGTAAGAAAAGGTAAGATATCTTTCAGTTTCAGAATAAACTGTATTTTGATCTTATGATGTGTTGAATGCTTCTGTCCCCAAGAGTTAAACAAGTTGAAAGCAAAGTTTAAGTGACTTCTTTGAATTGTGGTCTAAGGCAGATGTTTTCATTGCACTTTCTGATACATTTTAATTTATACAGTTCCTTTTTGTGGCCATTGTTTCTTTCTGGACCATTTTTCCTCAAAACAGGAATTAAAAAAATCTTTTTGTATGATTCTCTGTTATTCGTTTTTCCCCTCAAGTTTTTGTTAATTCCAGGTAGTCATGAAATCACTATTAATTCAAGTTATATGTAATGAAATGAACTTGATATAACTATCCAAGATTTCATGATGAGCGTGCAGCTAACAAAGGAACAACTGATACAATGGCTGCTGAAAACTGACATAAATTATGGTGCATTTTGCTCTGACCTTTGCTTTACAGAATTATGAGGTCACTTCTAGTTTTTAATGAAATGCCAGGATCTCAGTTCTCAAAATCAAAATTATTTAATTTTCAGTAGGAACTAGGTGACTTGTATATCTGTGTTTGTCCCTTTTAGTGAGATAAGATTTCTAAACTTTTTCTCTAAATATTTAAGTCTTTCATTTCTGAATTTGAAGGCATAAATTAGAAGCAGTGGATCAGGTCTCTCTGGTAGCTGGTCTCCAAACCCACATTTTCTTCAGCTCAAACCAGCACAACACCAAAGTTGCAGCTTAAGAAAGGGATTCCAGATGTGATCTGAGCATGCAAATCAGTCATTAATCAACATTCTACTGCTGCTCACTATGTTTGCATATTTTCTTCCTTCAACAGTGATGGTTGATTATTGGTAATAATTTAATTCTGTTTTCCTTTTGTAATTCATTACAGGTTACTATGTGTGAGCATGTGGGGGGGGTGCGTAAGTGAGACAGAAAGAGAGAGGGGTCTAAGCAAGGGGGTAAGTTTGTTTGCTGTGTGAATACCTATTTAATAATGAAATATGTATTCTAGTAACATAGCAGCCTAAGTAATAAAAGACATTGAAGTTATATTTTTTGTGCACTGAGTTTCTCCGTGGCATCATCTTTTGTCAAGGAAAGTGGAATTTGCAGCAAACCTTATGTCATGTCTTGATATACAAAAAGAAAAAATCTATTGAAGAGTTGTAAATTCTGCTATTACGTATGGCTGATTGAATCCTTAAATTTTCAAATTTGAAGAATAGAAGAATGAATATATCTTTATAAGGAAATAATTTCAGCTATGAAAATTTAGGTATCAGGTATGATTAGTCTATTTTTACTAGTGTTTTGGTGCTTTTTTATTATGTACAACATTTAATAGGCATATTTTCAAGAGACTGTGTTAAAGTTATTTATCACCTTTCACAAGTACCATCTGTATATAGGCATTAATCAAACAAAAATCAGGATGATAGTTTTGCTCTTAAGGTACATACTCAGAAAAATATAAAGTTGTGCACAGCCAGGAAAGCTTCAAAAATACAATAGGATTTTCCATTTTTCTTAGCTGAGGGTAGAATGCTTTGATTATAAAAGCCCAACCAGTAATCACAAGGATGCAAATTACAGTGAATGGCTGTTTGCATATCCTGTCGGCATCATTTAACTCTTTCTGCATTTAACCTGTGGATTGTCTTCTTCTCTTCCATATTGTGCCCAGAAAGAGCAGGCAATTAAAAAAAATCAGAAATTCAGTGCAAGTTGTGCCAGTTATGCTGCATCTACTTGGTTGAACATCATACACCTAGAATAGAGTCAGCCTAGTTAATATCAATAACCAAGGCTCTGAAGGTTATATGAAATTAATTTAGTGAACAAAGTGCTCAGATCCCCATAGGAATACATAATTTATCCTTTTGCTCCTGCCTCTGGTTGGAAGGAATGTGTCAAACACTGAAGACGCTGATGATCCTGCCTGTCCAAGAGTTGAAAATTATGGTGATGTCCAACACAAATGCTGAAGAAACATGGACTGAGATCCTGAGAAAAAGCAACAGATAATTAATAAAAATGTCATCAATTAACTAATTATTTCCCTTTGTAGCACTGGTCTCTTGCACTCGTAACCAGTTATACAAAAATCCAGGTTGTTCTCTTCAGCTTTTCTCTGACACTAGTTCTCTTGGTCCTGCACTTGATATATGTCATGTTTGTCTTCCCTTTCAACTGTTTTCCCAATTTTGAGAGTGCGAGTTATTTCTTGCCTTACTCCTGTGTGGTGGGATCTTATAATTTGTTCCGACAGTGTTGGAAAAAGATTTGATAGCTATTTCCTCTTAGACCATTATGGCTGATGTCTATCACATCAGCTTTCCACTGGGAAAGATGAAGTTTTCTATTCAGGTCCCTTTTACAGCCCTATAAAATAAGTGATCTAGGAATCCATACGTAGTACGTGCATGTAGATACACTCTTATGGTGACTGTGTTAAAAACAGTGTTTTGCTGACAATTCCTTTTAGCAAAAAATTCCTTCACTTTTGGGGCTACTGATGTTAACTACTCCTGGGCTTTCACAAACACATATATACTGTCACAGTGAACTGGGATTTCTGACCATGCTGCATTTTAGACTGATTCAACACATACCTTTGCAACAACCTGAAGATAATAAACTACTATTTTTCATCTCTGACCTTAATGTAGTGTACCAGGTGTCAAAAAGGAAGGAAAATAATTCCATTTCATAGGATATTTGAAAGTAATTCAAAGGCTTAGTGTAGGTATCATCATTTTAACTTCCCTTCATGCAACAAAAATACTGTTCGTAAGAGGTTTCACTGTTAAAATAAAGAGTAAGAAGGGAGGTGCAAAGAGAACTGAGTAAAGAATGAAATTGGGCTTGTGTTAGGCTCTTGCAACCTGCCATATCAGATCCACTATTGTAGCCATGAGTAACACTTGCATTTCCTTATCCCCACAAAGTAAGGCCCATCAAGATGAAAGAAAAGGAATTGTCACAAAGAAATTTTGCCCTTTTGACAAGTATATATTTTGGGTTAAGTAACTGTCTAGTTTAATGTTGAAATCCTGCCTTCCATTTCTATATGCATCTGCAGAGGCATTAAAGAACCGTTATATAGGATGCCCAGGTGCCAATATGTACACACACATGTATATGTTGGTATGTACATGTAGCATTCATTCAAGGAACATGTGTGAGGATTGAGCAGTGTCTGTGTAATGTTGACATGTTTTCCCAGTTCTTAAAATCATGTTCTGATGGACATTGAAAATGGAGTCCATCACATGTCTTCCACAGTTTCAGTTATGAAAATTCCAGCCGTGCTTACGCATATGCAAATCAGAGAAGGATCCTGTAGCAGCCTCTCACTTACATATTTGCATTTCTTGCCCTGAGTTAATGACTAGAAGCAAATTAATGTTTTGTTACTTGAAGAAGGCATCAGGCTGTGCTTTAGAAAATAAATAGGGGCTGTTGTCTTTTTTTCTTTCATTGATTTGTTGATCATTTTTTATCACTGATGATTTTATATCATTATGAAGGATTTATTGATTTGCCAGTCATCTACAGATAACCATAATACAATATATTTATATGATCACTGAAAACTGAACTTCTGACTGTGACCAATTGCTTAACCATTTTGTTCAGAGCCTTTTCTGTGTATGGCTTTATTAGTGTCCAATTGTCCATAGTCCCACGCAGTATAACAGAAGGAAATTACTGTATGTTCACTGGAAAGGAATCTGAAGGCCACATACCTTTTAAAATATAGTCAAATATTGCAATGTTATACCTCTTCAGTGAACAGCAATCACATCACATAGTACTTATGAGGAACTTGTTCCTCAGGCAAAAAGAAAAGCTTCTGCATAAACCAGTAAGTTACAGAAATCCAGAAAAGTCTCTTTAGGGCAAAAGACCTTCTTTTTTTTTTTTTTTCCAAATGCTGGAAAATATGTTTTATGCTGCATTTGAGCAGTTTCCTGTATCTCCAATGAAAAGAGCTACAAGATAACAGCATTTACGTCACCTTTTTCTGGAAAGATTAGAGCAGGCACTGCTTTGAACTTTATTTGTTTCCTGAATTGATTTACTGTTCCACTTCCTTAGTCCTGCTGGCTACACTATTCCTGGTACAGGCCAAGATGCCATTGGTCTTCTTGGCCACCTGGGAATGCTGCTGGCTCATGTTGAGCCAGTAGTTGACCAGCACGCCCAAGTCCCTTTGTACCTAACAACTCTCAAGGCACTCTTCCCCAAGCCTGTAGTGCTGCATGGAGTGGTTGTGACCCAAGAGCAGGAACTGGCACTTTATTTATCATGCAGTTGTTGACCCAGCCTTTCCAGATTCCTCTGGAGAACCTTCTTACACTCCAGCAGATCAACATGCCCACACTGACCGAGGGTGCACTCAATCCCCAAGTCCAGATTATCACTAAAGATGCTGCAGAGGATGTTTTAGAAGGGTTTGATTCCATGGCTTTCAAACTTTCTTCTGGTTGCAAAGTGGTGGGTCTAAGATAGTGGAATCAAACCAAGCTCCAGCTTAGAAGCAGTACAGGGAAAAGAGAAAAATGCCTACTCTCAGACAAGGTGCACGGCATGAAGGGATCCTAATTTCAGTAACTAGCATTTTCCTACTTGCTCAGGGCCTGTTTTTTTCTTTCCCAGAACATATCTTTATTCAACATATTTAATAATTTATCAAAGAGAACAGAAGAATTTAGGAGACTGTGTACAAAATGCATTTTGAAGATTTTTTTTATTCATATCACAATAGTGAGTTAGCTGGAAAGAGAAGTCTACCAGAAGATTGACCATAAAAGGTGCTTTCCAATATTTCTGTCTACTTTCCCTCTTAGGTTCCAAAATGCAGGTTAATGCACAGGTAACTTTTCCACTTAATTCTCTGCAAAGGCAGCTTTGGAGTGAAGATCTACTTACAGAGCTAAGAAGATAGCATGGGAACCTTTTTCAAATCTCATGTTCATGAGGAATGTAGAATAATGTAATGTAAACCAGATTATGTGAGAGTAGCTATTCAAGGTATTCCTGCTGCTCAAACATGTGCCTTATAGTTCAGCCAGGAGCAGGACAAAACATGGTTAATAGATTGAGCATAGCCCATCTGTCCTGCTTGTTCTTGTGGTGAGAGACGTCTGAGGTTTGCTCCTTAAGGCCAGTGAGGGGACACCATTGAAAGACAGAACATAGACCAACCCTCCCAGCAGGTGTGTTTGTGGTGCTAAGCTGGGAACCAGCATTTTTCAGTGGTGGTGACAAGGTCACTTTATGGTGTCATTGCCTTGTCCTGAATTTTCACCAGATTTGTTAATTGGCATAAAAAAATTTCCTGCAAGCCACTGCTGTCACCTGTGAAACAGTTTATGATGGAAAGGGAAATTATCCTTATCCTTGGTATTTTTCAATCTTTAAAACAAAGCAATTCCAGCACACGCTCATTTTTAATACAGATACATTGCTTCAAACAGATTGACAACATCAGAACGAGATACATTAATTCAGAATGGGCTTAGTCAGCACAAGGATCAAGTCATATGCACTTCAGTGACAACCACTTTAAATGAATGTGAACTCCCACTGCAACTGGAAAGGATCGTGAAGTTCCAGTCCTAATGTAACAATAATGCACTGAGATTTTTCTTGTTAACTCTAGTCACAGGCTTCTTGCAAGTCCTCCAATGTATCGTTTTCTGGGAACACAGACACTAATTACTACTTCAGCAAGAGCAGGAATCTCAAAAGGCCATGTCATTCTTTACTGAATCCCACTGGAAACTTAAAGATGTCTTTAGAAGCAACAAAGATTTTTCTGGAGTTCAACAGTAGTCAGAAATGATCTGTAAAAAATTGGCATACTGCTGGGAATTCCTTAGCATCCTGATTATGAGCTTGTAGTATTCAGAATGCCTTCAAGCATCCTTTTCAAGTATAAAATTTGAGCTTGCCTGTGCACAAGCAGGTCTGTTCTGTTAGTATCATGATTTGTAACATAAAGCATTTCAAGTGATTACATTCTTGTCTGAGTCTTGGCCTTGTTTTTCTGCTGTCTTGGAGATAACAATGTTGATTTCCGAGGAAAGCATAGCTAGTACAATACTTGTATTCCACAGGCAATAGGGAAGGACCTCCACAATCTTCGTAACTAAGAATCACAGCCACATAAAGCAAATTTCCAACTTCTGCATGATTCCATGATGCCCTAATCTACTCATTCCAACTTCTGTTATTTTATACCTCTCATGACTTCAATTTAGTTTATTTGGATCTGAACAAGGAAGTCCAGGCTAACCAATTGTCTTTTACCTGGATCTAGGTCTGATGTGACAGTTTGCATGGTGCAAAATCCTAGCTGGGAGCTCTCGAAATTTGGGATTGCTCCAAATTAGGACCATTGAGTGTCCTACAGGACAGGCAGCCATTACAACTATACACATGTGTTTCTCAATGCTGAAATCTGCAAAAATATCACATAACAGGAGGAGGAAACAAATAAAATATATAATGTAGATGAAAAGGAAGGAACAGACTGACTTGATAGCACTCATATGGGCCTCTAAGCTGGGATCTCTGAAGCCAGTTGCATTACTTTGCATCTGTCTGGTGTGTACCCACAAAGACTGAATCAGCAGGATATTTGAAAGAATAGAGAGTATTAAAGGCAAAACTAAAGCTGCATTACAGAGAAAAATCAATAAAGTCAAGCTGTCTTTCCCTGTGACTCCTGTTTCTGAAGAATTTGTCATGGTCAAAGGAGTAGTGAAGTTGTTGTGCTTGCCGTAGACAACCCAGGCGAATGGAAGCGCATTTGCAAAGGAGTAGAGTGATGACGTGATCAGCATCCAGGGCACAAGGCTGGCAATTCTTTTCTTCAGCCAGATGAAGAGAGACTGTGTGAAACTGGCAACCTTGACACAATAGAAGACACTAAGCCAGGCACCAGACCAGAGGGTGGAGTAGTTCAGAAACATATAGCCTGTCTTGAGAACTACAAACACATTTTCTTTATAACAGGAGTGATCGTAAAATATAAGTAAGAACATATCCAGCATTGTCCAGGCCTGAAAAAAGATTCTGGATAAACTCAGAGAGATCATGATAATGTCATATGGAGACCATCTTTTGCTCCTGATGGAGCTAGATAAACTGACAGCCAAGATGATTCCAAATCCTAGAATTCCTGCCGCAGATTCAATTATTGTAATTGATATAAAAAGGAGAGCAAAAGTCGTGGCCATTGCAACTCAAGAGCCTGCAATTATTGCTCGGCTTCTTCTGGGCTCCTGAAAGCCTCAGATCTGCAAGGCAATGCCAATGAGCTGTTATTGGCACACGCTCACCTATTTATCTCAGAGGAAGAAGTAAAATGATGTAATTTAATATTTATGATATTTTGCATTTTTGGATGGTTGATAGCTCAGCTGATTTCTCTAAGCATACAGATTAGATAAATATTCAAATGCAGTGTTTTCAGTTCGGAGAAAGGATTTGCATTTGAAGGGTTACGCGGCAGCTGAACTGGGGTTTTTACAACTGCAGATTTGCACTCCTGTGTGTGATGTCTCACTTTACAGTTCTGTATTTGTTTTTCATATCTGATGCCTTAACCTCTCCCTGACTTGCACAATTATCACTTCTGAGTTTGTGAGAGATACTTACCAAGGTTTCTACTTATACTGGGGATAGCTCCTTTTCCTTATCAGATGCGTTCAAATAGCTGCTACAAAGAGGTTTATCATGGTTTTCTTTTGTGTGTGGAGACTTTTAAGCACAATGGTTATCATTGCATGCTTGTTCTCACAGAAAAACCCAGCAAATACAGAACACTTGTCTTTTAGCAATAGAAGAA
This sequence comes from Campylorhamphus procurvoides, assembly GCA_013396655.1. NCBI lineage: Eukaryota > Metazoa > Chordata > Aves > Passeriformes > Dendrocolaptidae > Campylorhamphus > Campylorhamphus procurvoides. Next base: position 329,115 of record WBMV01007844.1, read on the forward strand.
TGTGTAGCGGCTCTTTAAATTCAACACAGATTCATGGAATCACAGTATCATAGACTGGTTTGGGGTGAAAGGGGCATTGAAGACCATCTAGTTCCAACCTACTGCCACGGGCAGGGACACCTTCTTCTAGAGCAGGTTGCTCGAAGTGCCATCCAGCCTGACCTTGAGCCCTCTGCCACGAGAAAATCATCGCATGATACTGTGTGGGGTTTTTGCGGCAGGGTTTTGGTAGCAGGGAGGCTGCATGGGTGGCTTGTGTGAGAAGAGACTGGGTGCTGCCCTTATGTCACACAGAGTCAGTTCCTGTCACCTCCAAAACAGACCCACTGCTGGCCAAGGCTCAGCCTGTAAGCAACAGTGGTGGTATCTCTAATAGCTGACTTAAGGAAAGGCAAAATCAGTGCACAGCAGCTGTGAGAGAGAGGAGTGAGACTATGTGAGGGAAACTGTGCTGTCCCTGGAGAAGACCATGGTGATATAGACTGTGACCCTGCCGCCCCTGGAAAGCCACATTGAAGCAGATATCTACACTACAGCTGGTAGGAGCTGCATCCTGAGGGGTGGCCATGCTGAAGCAGTTTGTTCCCAAGAATGCACCTTGTGGAGAGCATCCACTCTGTAGAAGTTCATGAAGAACTGGACTCCATGGGAAGACCCCCACTCTGGAGCAAGGGAACAACAGTGTGAGCATGAAGGAGAGTCAGAGAGAAAGTGCTCTGAAGTGCCTGCAGTCCCCATTCCCCATTCCCCTGTGCTGCTCAGGGAGGGCGTAGATAGAAGAGAGAAGAGGAGAGGGTGGGGGGAACAGGAAATTATTTAGTTCGATTCAAAATATGCCACATTTCTGGGCAAATGCAAACAAGTCCACTTTACAGATGCACTGGCAAGTTACCAGATGACTCAAAACCACATATTACACCAGTATCCAAGATAGCAAGGGAACCCGAAATCTCCAGAATCCTGACTTTAAGCCTTAACTACTGAAATACAGCCCAATAGCTGGAGATACCAAGCAGCATGAAAAGGGTCAGAAGAGAAGACATAAAATTAAATGCAAGCTTGGTGGAAATAAAGAAGAAACAACTAGAGGGCTCTTCTCAGGAAAGACAAGGTTAGTTTTCTTTCTTTTTTTTCTTTTTGTTTTGGTTTTTGGTTTTTTTTGTTTTATTTTATTAGTTTTTTATATGCTAGTCTTTCTTGATTTCACAAGCATTACTTTGTGATATTGCAAAGTATATGAAAAACTTCAGTATCAACTATGATCCAAAACACAAGTGGCGACAGCAGATTTGGGGACTAAGCAGAAGAGAATTTTTATTACTGATGACACTTCACTCTTTAGTCCACAGCTGTAACTGATAGTAAATAATACAGATGTACTTCAAAAAATATTGAAAAACAGTGTCTTGCTGACATCTTCTAAACTACTTCCTGGGGCAATGAAGTTCATACAGTTATTAATTTAGCTGTAAATACTGTGCTTCCATATAATTTCTTGCTGTGGCATTATAGTTAAAACACATATTGAGACAAAAGTCTGAGTTGTGGTCAAATGGCTATTGCATTGTAACATTTATGACTCAAGTGATTCTGCATCAGAAAAAATCTACATATGAAATATAATTGATTCTGCTTGTTATCGCCATAATCTCTGAAATTCAAGGCCCTTCTCACCTCACAAATTACCACAGTCATTTAAGTTATAAAGGTTAAGTTCTATTTTGTTGCCACCAAGTCTTTAAGTAGGTAGTGCCTTAAGTAGGTAGTGTACAACTCCACAACTCACACAGGGCCATCTTTCATCTGGATTGGATCTGTAGGGCTAGTGCAGGAAAGCACAGGACACACCTTTTGTATTATGAAATTCACCACTTTTGATTATGTTGAATATGAAAGGGGATTTTTTGTTGTAGTTGTTTTTCAGAATCAGAACGGAGTTTTACAGGAAATAACCTTTTAAATCAGCCTGTAAACAATTGTAAAAAATGCAGTATGTAGAAAATACTTAAAAAAAAAAATGGAAAATGTTTTCTAGGATGTATTTTGGAAGGTGGTGCACTGTGAAGAACAGAGTTCATACACATTCAGTTCTAAGAGAGGCCCTCTGGCAGTCTGCTGGACTCAGATATTTTATTTGCCTTAGCATGCCTCCTCAATAGAAGACTGTGGCTGCTTATTCAGTGATTATACTTTTAGTCTTTCTTGCTCTCCTTACTTTTAAATAAATGTTTCAGAGACTAGTACTTGCCATTCTGAATGGAAAACAATACCTCATTGGTGTTTTGGAATGGTTTCACAATTAATGTCTGAATGCATAAAAAGGTATATGACCACAAAACTCTTTTTTTTTATATTAATCTTTACCCTGTTGCATAGGAAAAAAAAATCAAGTCCTCACTAGCAGAGCAAACTACAAAATCATTAACAATAGCCTGAAGCGATATTACAATTATGCTTATTTATTCTTAGAGATTGTGCCTAGTGAGGCAACAAATAAGATATTAAAACAACACAGAAAATAATACAAGACATTCATGTGGAATAGGGTTATGCCCAGGGAAACTCATGTACATTCATGTAGGACAGGAAAAAATAATGTGAATATTTTGTACTTTCAAATTCAATGTCTTCTGCTGTTCCTACTTTCAGTGCTTCTCCTGGCTTTCTTGCCTAATTTCCTCTACCCTTCCTGTCTCCTTCTCAGTTCACATATCTTGTATCTTTTCTAACCACTTGGATTCTAGGTCTGAGTATAGCCTTCTTTTTGGATGGATTGATGAATTCTCAATTTGAAGGGCTCACACAGATCAGGCTCTTCCACCTTTTCCCCCATCATCTTTAACAGATTCATCCAGGTACCTGAACTGCCGCATATTGTGCTAGTCTGTTACAACCTTTGGTCTTTCTCCTTCTTCCTGCCTCCTCTGAATGTAAAGTCTTTTGACTGGTGTTAGTGGTTAGAAGTATCAACAAGTTTTCTGTCCTTTTCCTGAATAAAGATGTCCCAGAGAAGCTGGAAAGACAAGGTTGCCCAGGGAAGTGGTGGATGTCCCGTCACTGGAAGTGTTCAAGGTCAGGTTGGACAGGGCTTTAAGAAACCTGACCGTGGTGGGGAGTTGAACTAAATGGTCTTTAAAAGGTGCCTTCCAACTCAAACCATTCCATGCCTGTGAGTCCACGTACTGATTGACTGGTGTTAAGTTAGAGACCAAGTATTTGGTGGAAAAACTGGAGTGAAATGTGCCCTTCTGACAAGGAATCTCTGAGAGAATTTTTGCCCCACAAGGGATCTCTTTCTGTCACCCACAGGACAGTTAGAACACACTGCTGGACCCCTGACTGACATCTCCAATTCTGGGCTGCCTAAAATGAATTTATCACATCATCAGTCCTTCCACCCACAATGGAATATTATGGCTCTCAGATTATCCTGCCTCCACTAGTGAATCAACAAGCTCTCACAGTGTTACAGTGTTCTGATGTTCTCAAAGCAAATTTGTGCTTTTGATGGTCACCAAAACTCCTACTAACCTTTAGCAGACAGCCTTTCATATAAATGAGAATTTCTTTCATGTTGTTTTAACCCACAAGTCACAATGGTCAGTGGTAGTACCATCAGTGACCATTTGAGGTAGAAAAGCTTGAGTTAGACAAGTTTATTTTTAAAACTATGTTCAGTCTCTCTGTAAGCGATAACCTTTTCCCACAAGTTTTCCAGATGGCCAGTGACATTAACATTGCCTCATCATGTTTTTCTAACACTCTTTTGTTCATTTAATTATATAAAGCTGGCAATCTTTTGTGCAGCCTAATATATATTTGGAAGGTTGAAGCTGTAATATCAACCTATGAAGCAAAACTTCACCAAACAGTTGCAGGGGAATTTACTATTCACGCACTGTAGAAGATCAAACTCACAATTTAATTTCACTTCAGGACAGATATTAAGAAAGCAATTTTCTGAAATCTGCCTTAGATTCCTAACCATTTGAATGTATAAGAAATACTTGCAACAACATCTGTCAAATGCACATCAATGGACTCAATGAGTTCATATTTCTTTGAATCATATGTCTATTTAATACTAAGGGGTGTCTAAAAGATAATTGTCATTAAACATTTTATGTGCAGCAGCTGGAAAGCAAGTCCAACACTGTATTCTTTTCAACAAGATGATCAGTGTTAGATTTGAAAAAGTTAATGCGCTGTATAGAGAAGGGAAAGAGTCTGTCACACAGAAAAAAGCCAGAGGTTCTCTCACTCATTTGTGGACTCAAGAGAGCGGTGCTGTCATATGTGTCATACAGATAAGAAGGGAATGAGTTGATAAGGATTACTTGTGACGTTTCTCCCCGCCTTGCCCCCCTCAAACCCTTCTTCCTGCCTCTGCAGTTAGAAACATTTTACAGGGAAACTTTTTGTCTTTTCTTTCAGTAGTTGGTAAAAGCATCTTCAAATAAACTTGCATGCTAGCAGGAGAAAACAACAGCACATATACAGCACCATTTTCATGTATACATGAATACTTCAGATACTCAGCTCACGAGATCCCCAAAGCTCTACAGGCTGTATAATACACATCAGGGTACACTCTGCTGTCATAGAATCCTCTCCAACATAGACCTTTTTCAAAGCCTAAATGCATATACAGGCATTATATGTCCTGTGGCACCTAATCTGAAAAAGACTACCATATCTAATTGGTAGCATGGAAAATATAAGATATGCTTCCCTGCCTAATTTCTGCCAGATGAAAATGTGCTTTGTCCTTCCCTGATAGATGCAAGAAACGGCTTGAAAACGTACATAGCTACAGTGTCCGAATTACTTTGCAACAGCTAAAGACCACAGTCAAACAGATTTTCCAAAATGTGGATCACATAATTTTGAATAAAATATGTCTTACACCTGGATATCTCAGGCCAAAGTCACAGAGACAGTATTTCTGTGATATAAATCCACATTTTTTCCAAAAAGATAGATGAATTTTGGAATAAATAAAATTTTAACAACTTGATTCCCCCCATAACAACTCAACTTTCCTACTGAATCACTTAGGAAACTCAGTCACAGCAAAATGCTACTCAGCAGCATACTTTTCCAATGGAATCCAACAGAAGTGTCTATTAGATCCAGTATATAATATTATCAATGGTCTGTGATGAATTAGAAGAGGAAACATCACCTCTACAATAGATTTTGCAAGACAGCTTTCTTAGCATTACACACCACTGAAACATGTACTAATTCAGAGAGCCATGCCCTTCACTGAGAAAGAGAATTGCATTTCATTTCCTGAAACATTCCGTGCACACTTATAATGAACTTGTGATCCATCTGCTTTTCAAGAAGTGTCCTGATCAGTTTACAAGCTATGGAAAAAGTCACCCATATATACACATTCAAAGTATTTCTAGGTAGTGTTGCATGGGACAACCTATGTGGTGTGGTAATATCAATGCAATATTTTGTCAAATTATGTGGTAAAATTGCACTTAATCAAGAGGAGATAACAGTAACTGTTTAAATGACACTGGTATATGAAACCATGTTAACTCCAATCATATCCCCTCAACATAATGACTAAAAGTTTTTTTGGTCTTTTCAAGTTTCATTTTAAAAATTAGTATTTCAACCAAGGTTTTATTACTTGCTTTATTTTTAACTACATTGTGTTCAAAATTATCATAACCATTTTGCATTAAAAAATGGCAATGAATTCTTTGTCCAGGTAAATTTTAAAGCCTCGAGAGTGTTCATTAGAGAAAATAGAAGCAAAATTTACTTCTTTATGTAAAACTTGGGAGCTGTTAGATGCTGTAATTATGAAGGTGTAGTTAAGACAGATAAATAAACTGCATATTGTCATGAAAGAATTTGTGCAGACAGTTTACAAAGATATCTTAGCTGTAAGATCCTAAACCTGTAAGATCTCCGCTGTAAGATAGTTAAACCTACTCCAGTGGCTACACACATTTGCATATCATTTCTTTCTCTATCGTATCAGTGCCACTACTGAAAAACATTAATGAGACAGTATTGGAACTGTAGCTATTATGGGAGAAGGTGTGAAATAAGAAAGAGTGGAAAAGGCTCAAAAGCAAATTTGGCAGAAACACATGAAAGACAGACAGCTATGTTGAAACAAAGGATTGTAAGGGTTGATGTAAGGGTGAAATTACGTTACATATTCCTATTCAGCAGTTTGCATAAAGATTTTGGATTTGACTGGCTGTAAAATAATGTAGGCCGCAATAACCAAAGCACCTTTGTATCTGTTGGACAGTCTGGATCACAATAATGCTCCTCCCAGTGATGCAAGAGCTGTAGCTAACAGAAGAGTGTCTTATTACTTCCACTAAGTCAAATATCAATCATTTAAGCAAGAAGTACTTGCAAATTTGATTCTGATGTTAAGCTGAAGAGAAGTGACACGCTGAAGGGAAGTGACCCCTGAAGGGAAGAAAGGTCAGAAAGAACCTTTTTTGCAGTATGCAAGGACCTTTTTTACAGTATTTATAACTGTTTGGCAAATGTAGAAATATATAGCTACCAGTGACCCAAACAGTAAAAAGAACTGGGAATAAGTAACTGGTTTCAGCCATGTAAGAAGTCTGTTGTGATAGCAGAATGTTAAGAATTATGCAAGCATTACAGTAATAGGGAAAATAATCAGGTTAATGGAAGCTCTGAACAACTGAACAGATACCTAATTATCTTCAGATTACTGAACCAGGGCATCGTATTCCCCTGAGAGACTAGCAATGTTGGAGCAGAACAGCTCCATCCTGGTATTCCGTTTGTTTCAATCACTTTGGAAGCTGACACCAAACTGGTCCCCACCATCTCTGTCAGCTCCCATCTGCCACTGGAGAAGGTGTCATTTTCCAGTGTCCACTACTCAGTTTTTTAATGTCTCAGAGAAGTGATCCTGGTTCACAGTCTTCAAAGCAGAGAAACCTCCCTCCCCAGTCTCCCCAATATGCATCTTTAAATAGGTAAAGACTCACAGGCTGGCCATCAACTGAGAAGCAATGAGCAATTGTAAATAGAGTCAGTAATGAATGACAGGGTTTTTATGCCTCTTAATGGGAGAGAGTCAGATGTGTTCACCCTTGAATGGACACTAGGGTGCAGATGAGAGAGAGCAAGAAGTAAGTCAGCACCCTGGCCTTTCCTTTGTGGTAGGAGGAGCACTAGGATCCGTAGCCCACGTTATTATCTTGCAATAGGCAGAGGCCTCCGGGCCCCAGAGCAGCAGCAGGTTGAAACAGGCTAGTGGCAGTGAGAATATCAGGCCAAAACAGGCATGTTGGGTGGGCAGGATAGCGAGGTTGCCGGAGAGAAAAGAAACAGCGAATAGCTGAGAAGAGGCTGAGGGAGATAGAGAATCACATACTTGTGTTCAAAAAGATTTCAGTGGAGCTCCAAGAGACAGAAAGATGGGTGGGTCATAGAGAGACGCAGGAGGGAACAAAAAATAGTGTTTTATGAGAAGTTAGAGGTGTCTGGAAGGTGGGTGGAGAGTTGCAGAAACGTATCCGTTTCCTTCCCTCCCATTTTCTTTAGGGTGTTTTTCTCAGAGCTTTTCCTCTCTTTTCTCCTCCCCACAGCAAACAGCCAAGCTGGGAAGAAGAGATTGTCTCTGAACTTAGCAGTGTGTCGGAGCACAGAAGACTGATAGCAAACAAGTAAACAGAAGTGGCAACTGTGGTAACCACAGGGGCGAAGCCTGCTCAGTGACAAGGATGAGCACTCCTCCAGAGGTAAGGAAATGGGTCTGTCTTGCAGTCTCCTGACGTACCTTCATCTCACACCTCTCTTTTCCTGCTCCTGTCACACCTACATTGCTTATTGCCCTGGGGAACTGGGGTGGTTGAGATTTTGACAGTTTGTGTACAGAAAGGGGTTGCCTGGGTCTTGGAATTAATGATGTGGGAAATGGTGTCATGATTTACAGGTCCTTGCCCTTCCTGTTAGTCATCCAAATGGCCATCCTGAGGCTGTGTTTGGAACTGTTTGATGCGCCGACCAATAAGTAATAGTAGTAGTTGTAATAATAATAATGCCTCTTTTAATCTATCTCCATTTTTTCAACAAAGTATCATAAGAAAGTACGTACACATAAACATATGATTTCCCATCCACAAATAATTGTCATACTTTTTGGAATGTGAGAATGACATGGTAAGCCTAATTGCTTCCCGTGTAGTGTGGTGTCATTTTTCTGATTTGATGTCTTACATAAATAACTTAAAAAGTCTTACTTGCATATTTAAAGACAAATTTCACTGAACTGAACTGTTAGGTCAGCATTGTTACAATGCAGGAAACATTCAAGAACAGAGATACGTAAAGTGTTCTTTGTGACTAAATAACACAAACCCAGAAATAAGTATGTTTTGTCACAATGAGAGCTGTTCAGTGTGACTGTGGTTGTAATTCAAAAGATAACTTTATCTTGTCTGCATTTTTCTAGCTGAAGAATTTGCAGAAATGATTGTTTCATATATCCATTCCCATACTTCTCTGTGATAAAGATCAGACAACAGTCATAATTTTAGTTATTGGCCAAGGTTATGCTTTAAAATTTTAGTAGTCCAGAATATAATTCAGCAGCCTTTCTGTTTCAAATTTCATGTTAGCAGATACTCTATTTTGAACACAGACTAAAATATTTCTCAACTGGCATTTAATGGGCTCAATTTATGGTGCTTACATGAATTACTGACAAAAGATAAATTTAAGAAAATTAAGTTTTTTGTGAATATTGGGGCATTAGTCTGAAAATATGTCATCCACATGAGTAAGGTGATAAATGCAACTTGGATAACAGCCAAAGTCGGTAATTCATGAATAATCTACAGGCTGAAAAATAATACCTCTAAATTATCTGGAAAATAGTTATGAAAAATAACTCCAATTCTCTCTGTCTTTAATCTCTTTCTTTAAATTTACTCCTTTTTCTGCAATAGCACTAAACTTTGTGAAAATAAAAGGTGAGGAAGAATTATGCAGAGGAACTGTAGCGTCTCTTCAGAATTCAGGAATGGCTCAGAAAGAGAAAGAAGATGATGCTGAAAGGAAGCCAAATTCTTTGGCTGATTTAGTTGTATAAAACAGTTCTTGCATTAATAACAGTACCTGTTATGATTCTGCTAGCCTAAGACATGCTGACATTTGAATCAGATGATTCATGTCGTTCATTAATTCAAAAGAATACATTTTATAATTGACGGCAATTAGAAGTCTTCCTTTAACGATTTTACAGGCATTTGTTCTCACTTAGCTACAGTGAAGTCATTTAAATTTGAGCACTTGCACATTCTTAAAAGCATGAAAGAACCGAAACTATACCGGAAATTGCTTTCATCTTCAACTGCATCCAAATACTGATTATTCTTCTCACTCATAACTGAGACCTATAAGGAAAAGCTCTGTCAGAGATTGAAGTTCTTTTCCATAAGCTTACTCAAACCATTCACTTGTATCTTTATATGGAGCATGGTGGATGTGGCAACCAAGCCTCAAAATAAAGTGCTGCTGCTTTCTGACAGCTATGTAATGTTCTTGCATTCCGTGCCTTGGAAGTTTTTATATCCCAGCTCTATTTCCATCTAGTTAAATCCACATTCCTTGGCCAAAAGTCACTGACTTAGGAAGGGTTCTGTATTTCAATGACTGTGAAACACTTAGTCCATTGAGGCATAAAAGTGAAGTTCATTCTAGATAAAGAGTCTGACAGGAATTTTGCCCAGGTCAGTATTTTTATGACTACTGAAAGAGTGGTCATTTGCCTGTCTAGGTTTGTTTTAGCTGTTGTCATGAAAAATATGTAAAGGATAACTAAGTATGACTGCCCTCCTCTTTTATCTCCGTTTATGTAGGTCCACAAATTCTCTCAAATCCAGACCTAGTGATAGAGGCAAGATTAGAAAGATGTTTCTTATGGAAGGTGAAGTGTTTGAAAAAAATTTTTACCCTTACAGGTCACATAGCACAGACCATAATCTAGTTTCTAAGTAGAGGTACACAGCCAATTTACACTCCCTTGTCACGTTTTTTTGCTATGCTATTATTTTGGAGCATACTGTTCTCACTCAGGTTCTTGTCTTACTGTTTCGTATTGGAGACTTGAGTGGGACAGTCCTGTTTCCCTTACAGATTTTAAAAAATCTATTATTTGATACATTTTGCATTTCAAAGGAAACATTATGTGTAGGCCTGATATAGACATACTCTTAACCAGAAGTTCATAAGAAATTGCACTGACAGTCTCAAAATACCAATTTCTTAGTATCTCCTCATTTGTGCCACTTATTACTCAAAAGAGAGAAACAGATGTCCTCTGATAACATGAAACCAGAGTATTGCAAAATTATAAATATTTCATGGTAGGAACAAGCCAGATTTTCAGTGTGAAAAACAAGAAGTCATTGCAACAGAGGTCAGGAGAATTTTGAATGTGAATTGCTCACTGTCTCCTAAATGGTGAGAAATGAGGGCTTGCATGTTGAAGAATAGTTTTTCTTCTTAAAATTATCTAAGCTAATTTACTTTCACTCACGTCCCTGCCATACTGTTAAGTTGTGACACTTATTATTCTCTTACCCCAGGAGTAAAACCTAAAATGTTTTGCTACAGGGACTTATGAGAGGAATTTGAATTTCCTCCTTTATACTTCATACACTGTACTTTGCCAGTATGATCATGTTCTGTATCTAGCACCTTCTAAAGCCAGGATTCACTTGTATGTACATGTTCTCCATTTAGTTATTCTGTATCCTGCCTCAAGAATTCAGGAGAATAGGATTTTAAAGGGGAAAAGAAGTTAGGCACTTAACCCTTGATAGGAATTTCCAGGAGTCAAGTAAGCATTTGAGAGGCTTCTGTTAATAATTGAATAAAATACATGTTTGAAGGATAAAGAGGTCTCTTTTACTGTTGTTTTTGGTGGGGTTTGTCCTGTTAGTGTTTTTGTGCAGGTATTGTACATAGTGTATTATTCCAGATGATTGACATCAGACTCATTAATTTCCTTTATGATTCCTTCAGTGAAGGGGTATATGCTGTGAGGGACTTAATTCTTGTAAGATTTTGCTTCCTTTCTGGTGATTTTTGTCAAGATCTATGTTTTCTGATTTTGTGCAAAGAACATAGATGCTGAGCATGGTGACAAATGCAGTTTACCTGCTGCATGTAAGGGAGCAGTAAGGGCAGAAAAAGGATGACAGTTTGGAACTTGAGAGCCACGACAAGGCAAGGAAGAAGTGATGACTTAATCAGCAAGGGGAGCTCCCCTCACCCATGATGGAAATGAGGGGTGTATGCAGGTCTGGTGACAGTAGCCAGGGTCGACCCAGAGTGTAGATTGCCAGGCAAGTTCATTGTGAGGAGGCAGGTCCAAGGTCAAACCTGCAGAATGAAGTCTGCAGATTAAGGTCAGGATCCAGATCCATGGGATGCATGTCCAGATGAAGACATGGCTGCCACTGCAGCATAGTTCAGATGGAGACCACCCCCGAGAGCTGCAAAAAGCAGCTGCCAAGTGAGGAAGTGGGCATGTCCACTGAGGCTGCCTCTCACTTTTGCTTAAAGAGTTGCAAAGCTTGACAAGGTTTCTCAGATAGCTTTCTTTTATCAGAGAATTTGGCTTCAGTAGGGAGCAATACTTGAGCCTGTGGGGACAGCACCAGTCAGGCCCTGACACTGGCATGCAGGACTCTCCAAGTAGCACTTCAATCAGCTTTCACAGCTTTGAGATTTACTCCTTTCTTGCTATATCTGAGATTTTCCATTATCTTCTTGTTTTTTTCCTCTTCTGTCCCCCTTCTCTTAATGTATGTTCTTATTTAGTCATTCCACTTTTCATTTTTCTCATTTCTTTCCCTTTCCTTATATTACCAGCATGCATCCCCATGTTTGTTCCTTTGCAAACTGTTGTTCTCCAGGCTTATGTACATTAAAGTGCACAGAAGGAGTGAACATACAGAGCAAACATCTTATCTAACTATCCAGGTAGATGTTAGGGGTGTATCCTAAAACAGTAACCTAGCTTCCTTTGCAGTCAACAGAGAAAAAGACAGGTAACTCCAGGGGATGCTTCAGCTCATCTTAAGCGAGATATCTAAAATAGAAGGTGCACTCATAAGGTGCCCAGCCTTCTCCACCGACTAGGAAGACACACCTACATTATGAACACGACTAAATTTGAAATAAAACCTGTCTCTATATAAGATATTTCTCAGTGACTTACAGCTTACTGCAGTTTGCAGAATAGAGCAAATCTTTTCTCTCACTTGAACTGCACTAGAGGACTTAGGATGCAGTACTTATTTCTTCAGAAATCTGAAATTAGTGCTCCATTTGGAGACTGTAACAGAGTAAAGAGCCACCAGTCCTAGACATCATGTCATTAGCTTTATGGACTCAAGAAGTCTTTGATATCTTCAGAAGGTATATGCAAGGTGATTCCATAAACCAGAACGAATTATAGAGGGACAAGCCTTCTCATAGCAAGCTGGATTTTTGATACATAATTCATAGCATAGTGGAATAGTTGTAGCTCAAAAAGACAGGGAAACAAAGAAAGGGAGAAAGCCCCTGCGAGTACAGTCACTTAGATGACTTGGATGACTGTTGGTGTTCTGGCACTAGTCCTGTGAGTGATTTTCTAGTAGATTAGGTGGAAGATGTAGTATATTATCAGTGCTAACTCTAATATGAATTTTTCTTAATTTTTTCTGTCTCTTCAGACCTGTGACCAGGAGCTGAGAACAGGTGCAAAGAAAGAACGATGCCTTCAGGGGAAAAGCCTACTTCTGTGCACACTTATTCTCAGTACCCTCCTTGGCTTTACACTGCTTATCACCTACATCGTGATGACTTGTACTCTAGGTATAATATGGGATATCCTTTTCCCTTCTTCCTCATCCACCTACTTTGTAAGATCCCTTTCTCTCCAATCTGCCTCTGTTTTGTACTAGGCTTAGCGTCAGTGTTAAGAACCAGACTTTCGGCCTCTCCAGGAACCATAGCACCTTTTGTAAAAAAGATACAGCTTTGTACCTCTTCCTTGGGTCACAGTGGGGAGAGATCCACCACATTTGTCCTCCTCCTCTGCCTGCCATTTAATATGCCTGAGCCCAGTTTTGAGGGAAAGCATAATTATATTGCCTTGCATCTTATCAACATGTTCTGCTCTGTCTATAGTCACTTGCAGGAAACAGAACTGAATCTGATATTTGGAGCTCTTCTTCCACCTTTTCACTTCTGACTTAAGTTTAGTCCTAAAAGAAAAAGTCGTAGTCTTTTGCTAATAGAGAAGCTGCGAGCATAGACCAGAAATATTAATTTTCCTTTCACATTCACTAAAGAACTATCTAGAGAATGGTTCCTGTCAATGTCTGTGCATATAGAATGCTCAGTACTGAAGGTCCATTTATATTGGTGCACACAGACATTCCCTGCTCCAAAATAAACATTTTTGACTATTTACCTGGCATTTTTCCATTCATCTACCTGACATTTTTCTTTATCTCTTGTTATATGTTGGAGACCGTCCTGTACATAGACCAAGGAAAATCTGTTGGTTTAGATCTTGACTGTTTCCACTCTGCCTACCTCCTCCCATGTCAAACTGTAGTATGGAAAGTCTCACTTTGATTTACAGGTGGCTTATTTCAGTAAATAATTGATCTGATCTGATGTTGATACAAGACACTGAACCAAAATGAGAACACATGCCTAGTGATTTGCAGCAGTTTAGATCGAGTCATAAGTCAAAGCAAGATATTAGAGAAAGCTTTTGCCCTCTATTAAAAATTCTCATTGCCTAGAAATGTTTCCCATGCTTGAACAAACCATGTTTTAATATTACAACCTTACTTTTGCTGTGCTATGTTGTTCTTTTGCATCATGTGTTGCCACTATAGGTTGCTTCTTGTTTACTGTTTGGCCAAATTTGGTTGATTCAGAGAAAAGACACTGAGAAGGCACAATAATCCAACCTGTGACTGCCTAGGTAGTATAAAGAGAGGACACCAACTCTGGACTGATTATTTTTTCTTTATGTGAAGAATCTCCCTTATAAAGTGCAAAGACAATCTTCTTGGGAAGTGAAAGACAGAACACACTTTACTGCATATTCAGCAAAAACTTACAAAGAATTCAACACTCTTCATGCAAAGGAGTTTGTACAAAAATAAATATTTTGGAGGAAATGTCTTTTTTGTTTGTTTTATTTTGCTTGGGTTTTGTTTGGTTGGTTTTTTGTTTGTTTTAGTTTGCTTTTGTTTTTACTTGTTTGTTTGGTTGGTTTTGTTTGTTTTGGGTTGTTTGCTTGTTTGTTTGTGGTTGTTCTCTCCACTGTTACTGCACAGTTATCTCTATTTACTTCCTCTCCAGGATCCTGTGATGCTCAGCCAGGTCTTGCTCTGTTGAAAAGACTCCTGAATTCTAGGAATGACTCTGTAGAACCCTGTGAGAATTTCTACAACTATGCCTGTGGCAGCTGGAAAAGCAAACACTCAAGAAGAACCACAGAAGAATCACTAAATGTATTTGATGTGTTGTTGGAAGAAAACCTGTTGATCCTGAAAAGGCTTTTAGGTAGGGACAAACGATCTGTGTGTTTCCCTTGGCATGTGCCTCAGTTACAGCTGGGAATACCAGCATCTGAGAGCACAAGCATTCCTAGCAGGGCCTGAGTCCCACCTCTTCATTCTTCTATCATTACAGGTACAGATTTATTTTTGAGCACATCGTATTACAACAGCTGCATTTTAAACATTTTAATTACCCTTGCCAAGTGTAACAGATGAAAGTCATGTTTTCAAATTCTGACAGCAACCCAAGCTATTTTCCTGTTGTCTGGTAAAAGTAGGCCTATGTTGCTGTGCTTGTCTGAATGTGCACTCTGCTGGTGTGTCCTGTCTCCATGTGGGACTGAAGCCTGGACATGCACCAAATTCCTGCTGTGCTCCTAATTCCATACAAAGAACCTTATATATTTGGCCTCAGGAAGAGTTGTGGTATTAGTGACGTGCTTTGAGTCACTGTGGAAAATGTATTTATTAAAATGTTTTGAATCAAAATACAGTATATTCTTACAACCATTCTCTGCTTTAACACTGTCCCAGCTTCTTTTTTAACCCACTTTTCTAATTTTTAATCTATTTTTTTTTCCTCAGAGAGTCCACAGTTTGGGATAAGAGGCTCGGCCAAGGAGAAAGCAATGCAATTCTATCGTTCCTGCATGGATACCAAACAGATAGAATCCCAAGGAGCTCAGCCATTGAAGGACCTCCTAAACCAGGTGAATGTTAGTGCTATTTCCTCTCCCTTTAGAAGCTAATTCTTGCAGGGAGAAGGAAAGTGTGCAGTCATATGGTCCTACATGATGTAATTTTTCTAGCATCTGGCCCTGAATAAACTCATGGTTCACAACACAACTTCTATGTGATAAATCTTCTAGTTTTAAACTCAGTTTCAAAATCTGATTTTCTGGCATCAGGTAACTTAATCTTTCCTCAAAACACTATATATTACTTAAGGTTGGTGAAACAACTAAAACTTCAAAGAGGGATCATGATTAATTTCAGAAGTCTCCGTTCCATAGTATCTGACATACAGGCCAGGGAACATCTTGCAAACGGATGACATTTTTGTGTCTAAAATCTGATGGCCATCCAGTAGTCCAGGCTTCCAAGGGAGCTTGTTTAAAAAAGAAAATCCTTCTCTTTCCATTCTGGGATACTCCTCTTAGTGCCATAGAGGGTTGCACACATTCCTGCCAGCAAAAAGCATTTATGTCCTGTCTCCAAGAAGAATGCAGAACTTTCCATCAGAAGGGACAGTGACTATGGGCACACCTGTGAATCTGCTTGTCAGGGAGGTGGGACCTGTAATTCCTCATCGCTGGTTGTTCTGGTTGTTGGATGGCATTAAAAAATGAGACCTCTTTCCCCTCTCCTGCTTATCTAGCTTTTTTCCTGCACACCTTGCTCTGCTGATAATTCCTTTTCCTTATGTCATTTTGCAGTTCATTCCTTTGCTTAAGGGGAAGTGTCAGGTCATTTTAAAGCCATCAGGGTATGTAGAGCTCTTTGTGAGTTTCCCCTGTTGCTATTTGTCTTGTTGCTTCTCAGTTGTCATAATGACTGAGCTCATAGGTGTGGAAAAAAAAAGTCTTGTAAATATGGATGAAACAAGTTTTTCTCACCTGCAACTTTGCTATCTCCCTCCCTCTCTAGGTTGGTGGATGGAGTATCACAGGTGTGGAGGAAACAAAAGATTTTAATGAAACTCTTCAGATCCTCATGAGCAGATACAACACCTTTCCCTTTTTCAGAATCCATGTGGGACCTATTCCTTCTGACCCCAAGACCAGTATTATTCAGGTGAGTGTGCTAAAGAAAGAACATTATCAGAAAGCACTGTGAATAAAGACTCAGACCAAGGCTTGCTCAATTTAAACCTATATTCTTCCCTGAGGGAAGTTGTCCTAAATTCCAGTAAAACTCTTGATTTTATTACATAAAAAGCACCTATTTCTGGGAAATGAGCATATAAAAAAGAATAAATTGCTTACTTTTTCTCACCTCTTCTGCCTGACAGTGTAGCTTGCACTTTGTCATGGAAGAGGCTGGTTCTTCTTATGTTCATGGGTATGACCAGTAGAATAACAGTCTTGAAATGCTAAGTGTCTAATACTGTACTTTGAACTTGTAGCTCACTGTTGTGGTTTCAACCTGGTAGGCAGCCAAGCACCACACTGAACTGCTCATTCACTGCTCCACCCCGTGGGATGGAGGAGAAAATCAGAAGGGTAGAAATGTAAAAACTCATGGGTTGAGAAAGACAGTTGAATAATTTAGTGTGGGGGAAAAAAAAGAAAAAAGAAAAAAAAGAAGTGATGCAGAAAAACCCCAATTGCTCTCCACCAATTGACCACTGCCCAGAGAGTTCCAAAGCAATGGCAGCCCTGGATGACCTTCTTCACTCCCACTTTTAATGCTGAACATGCTGATGATGTATGGTGTGGGTGATGCCCTGGGGCAGTTGGGATCAGCTGTCCTGCCTGTGGCCCCTCCTAACTCCTTGTGCACCCCCAGCCTCCTCACTGGTGGCGTGGGGTGAAGAGCAGAAAAGAGTCTGTATAAGCACTGCTCAACAATAACTGATAATAAAACCTCCCTTTGTTATCAACCCAGTTTTCATGACAAATCCAAAACACAGCCCCATACAAGCTACTACAAAGAAATTCAGCTGTCACAGTCAAAACCAGTGCACCATACAAAAATAATTAACAATGTGGTTTACATTTGAGTATCACTCACCACAGCTTTGCAGTGAACTTGTAAACGAGCTGCAGAATATCACAGATCCACAAAAATTACTTAGCAAACATTTTCCAAAAGTAGAAGAAAAGTATTAACATTTCAAATTCTGTAATACAGAAAACTACTCTTTTTGAAACAGGCTTCTGAAAATAATGAGGTGTTTTTCCTTTACTCCTTTTTGCAGATTGACCATCCTGAGTTTGAGTTGCCACCTGAGAGTGAGTTCAGAGAGAAAAATTATCTTGAGGTAACATATCAGAGGCTGAAGAAAGGTAAAAATAGCTATTTGGTAAAGGGATCTCCTTGAATTGCCTCCTGGTTCAGAATGGTCTGTTTCCATGGGTTACGGTCAGTGACCTCTGAAAATGCCTCAAGAAGGAATTCTTTGCAAAACTCTACTTTTCCCAAAAGACAGTTTGTAAGATGTAACCCATTTTAGATTCCAGGTTTAAAACTTCTTGTATAGAAACAGAGTGCTAGAATTTTAATTTTTATTTCCCAAGTAATATGAGCCTGGGCTTCCCTTTAGGTTTCACCTTGAATGAAAATGTTTTTTAAAAATCTCTTTGTCCAAAGTAAGGCTTTATAACAAAATCTGTGTATCAAGGGGAGTTATTTTAAAACGTTTGAACATAAGCTGGGGAAACAAGCTCTTTGACCCTGGGACTTATTGCAGCAAAGTTAATTTGACATTTTTCTGAACTTCATAAACACTGAGTTGATTTCAGTTTCTCAGTCTGAGTCTTTCAGAAGAGTCCTCAAAGAAAACTAAGCCTGTCTACATATCACAAATCTTCCTTTGATTCCTCATAAAGATAGAAACAAGCAGCTGGCGTTTTCTCTCCATCAAAAATACTGGCTAATTATATCGCTACATTTCTCTCTTTTGACTCCAGAGGTGGCAGACCTGCATCTCCAAAATGATTCTAGTATTTAAAGTAATTGTAAACTGTGTCAAAAATAATCTTTTGGGAATTCAGTGTTCTTCACTGAGGGAGGAACTGTACCTGACAAACTGTACTCCACACGAAGAATTACGTGTAAATGTTCGAGTGAGAAGACAGTTTTAGAGATGGGTGTGCAGAAGTTTGCAAAGATCAAAGCTTTTATGTCAAGATGGATGGATGGATGGATGGACGGGCAGATGAATGGGATGACATTTTCAGTCATGTTTCTCCCACTGATCATACGCTCTATATTGTAGGTTCTTCGTGTGTATCTTTCTTATTTGAAGAAACTGGGGATCCTGCTTGGAGGGACACAGGATGATCCCCCTGATTCCTTTTCGCCTACATTGGCCTTCATCTCTAATCTCCAGCAAGTTGTCACTCCACTGAAGAAACGACAGGAGAGGGGGATGCTGTTCTTTCGCACCACCATTGGAGAACTACAGGTATCTATACCTTAGAACTTAAGCAACATGATCACATGTGACATTCACATTCTGAAGATCCAGATCAAAAGACATGTGAAACACTCCATTTACATGCCATTGTCTTGCAACTTACACTTGGAGCCTTTTGAGCTTGAAATAACCTATTAATTTATAGTCTTTAACTGACAGCAGTTGGATTTTTTCAGGCCCAAAACTCTCTCCCCTCACTAGTGCTAATTCCCTTAAAAAAGTCAGTTCTCCCTTTCTGCTACAATCAATATACACATCATAAAAAGAGTTGAACTTGTTAAAAGTACCTCTTAACAGTATTAGAAAGATTATCCCATTTCCCTTTTATTTCACGTGAGTCCATTTAGATTCATAGTTCAGCATGTAAACTTTGTTTTACTTCTAGGAAAATGCACCTGCCATTGACTGGCTGTCCTGTCTCCAGGCTGTCTTCCATCCTATGCCAATGAACCTCTCTCAGCCACTTGCAGTGCATGACATGGATTACTTAAGAGGCATGTCACAGCTCATCAAAAAATGGCATAAGAAAAGGTAGGAGTAGTCAATATCTATGCTGTAGTTGTCATGGCCTGAGAAATCTTTACTTCAGATACCATAAATTAAACAGGTCTGTGTTAGAGGTTGCTGAATCCATTAGTCTAGCAATTGCAAGGCTGCTGTGGCTCTATATCCATGGATTTGGCCGGTATGAGACTTAGCATATATTCCCAAGAGACTTGCACATGCATGCACCATGTATGAACACACCTGTAAAAATATGCATATATGTGTGTGTGTGTGTGTCACACAGATCAGGAGAGATGGAACACAATGCCTTTGCTGGCACCCACCCACACATAGCACTAATACAAACATGAACAGCTCAGACAGACGGATCCTATTTCTCAGCTCCAGCTAATCCAGAATGGTCTATACTAGTGAAATATATATACCCACACACACAATATTTGTCACGCCAATATCTGGTCTCAGATGTTCAGTCTGTCCAGAAGCCAGCTCTAGACACCCTGATGTCCATAGCTGATGGCACTTCCATATATCACCTGGATATATGTGCTCCTAAGTCTTGCAGCCCTACTTTGGTTGCTGATACTCTGGTCTCTTCCTGTTATAAATATGCACATACAAGCAGATGTCTCCAGTAGCTGGTCCAAACCACTGGTATCTCCAATAGCCAACTCTCAGACCTCTGCTCTGCCCAGCAGCTAGCTTGAACAAAAGTCCCTCCAGTACTCAACTCTCAGACTCATTGTCTCTCCAGTATTCAATTCCATCTCCACACAAAGTGAGTAAAATGTTATTTAGGAATAGTATTTAATAAGATAGGACATATCCTGGTGACCATATGCAGGACTCAGTCAGACAGACACTCTGGCAAGCCACAGGTTTACACTCGACCATACCCTCTTACCACCTTTCCTCTCCATTTTCCCATGTATGTTTTCCCAATCCACTGTGATCCTTCCTTTTCCCTGCCTTTGGTCCTTCCCATACACATGCCATAATCAGTCTCACAGAGTCCCACAGACCTCTCAAAGCAATCTATAATGAGTTTCACCCACTCCTAAAAATTATCTTTCTCTTACTTCCCATAAAGAACCCTCTGCTTCCGCAGGCAATTACCCCTCAAGTCTCCATGGTGTTCTGGGGAGTTTCTTTAGTTGACTCATGTCAAATCCTCCTCCTTTGACAACTCCAGGGGTAGTCCATTCAGAGTACTTTGTTGTCATTGTTCAGGTTTCTAGGATGCTTCTGTCTCAAGTTGCTCCTCTGACACTTGCCTCGCTTCTGTGCTTGTAATGACTAGCCTTCAATCTTCCTCTTTAAATGTCATTTTCCTACAGGATCCTTCACGTTTATATGATTGTTTGTCTGGTTGGGAATCTCTACCCAGCCCTTGACAGTCGATTCCAAGATGCACGCCTGGAGCTATATAAAATTCTTTATGGAAAAATGGGATCTAGAATGGTGAGTTAGCCCTTTAATCACCCTCTTCAGCCTCCCCAATAGCTGAACACCCTAAGTCATGTCTTCTGAATGTTCTCTTGATGCCTTGTCTGTACCGAATTTCTTAGATTTGGGAGGGAAATCTCACTAGGCCCTTAAGTGCTTCCTTTTTCTCAAAGAAATGTGTGAGCAGACATGATGCATGAAGTTTTATAGAAATAAGTGCATTGTATCAAGGAGTAGTGAACAAAATATAGATGGCCGCCTTTCTTCTATGTATTTTGCTCAGTTAGCATGTGAATCTTCATCTTAAGTGAAAGTAAATGGAGTAAAACAAAAAAATCAGTGTTTTACTTGATTAAAGCTTTCTGAGCTTAAATAGAACTATGTTACTTATTCACTGCTGTCATTTTTAGACATCAGTGTGTATGCTATTAACTACATATCTACATATCATGTTACTGACTTCATATTTCTTTATTCTCACTCTATGTGTCTCTATTTCTTTCTCTGTTCTTACAGATCCCAGATGAGCGCTGGAGGAAGTGCTTGACTGATACCAGCTCTTTCTTTGAGCCAGTTCTAGGGAAGATGATTGTTCAAGAAATTTTCCCTCAGCAGACCAAGAAACTTGTAGGTATTCATCATCTTAATCTCCAAGCAGAGTTCAGCTTCACCTTTCTTTTTTTGACATGCCAACTTAAGACCACATCAAGGCAGCAAAATCATGTGTAGGTTTTATGCCTTTTTACATATTCCTGTGCTTATGCACTTTCCTACCTTTTTTTGGGAATGAGACACGTCAGAACAAGACATTGCTGTTATTGCTAGAATAATCAATGCTAAATACCAGTTATTACATTTGTCTCAACTGTTAGCAGAGTTGTATATGTGTGTCACCAATAGCTATGATAGCCCTACAAAAACATTTAATCTCAGTGTGCTCCATGGAATAACAGTTAAGTATTAACAGTATTTCTCACAATATGATATATTCCGATACGTTTTTCAATTGCAAAGCCATTAGGCAGTCATATGACCAGCTGCACAGAAACAAATCAATGCCAAAGCATTCTGAGTGTCTCTACGGTAAAAGGAGATGTTAGGTAGGCACCAGGTTTTATAAAGAGTTCGCCGTGTATAAAGTCAAAAGAAGAGTAAATAATACCAAGAAAAGTTAATGGGAAAACCAAGACTGCATGTAATGAAGCATTAAGTTGAATGAATAAAGCACAGTTTTGAGAAGGAGTTGTTCAGGTTGCCATAATTTAGGAAATAGAGACACCAGCATCAAATACTTGCCGGTACTGAATTTTCATTTTGCTCAAGAAGGGGGTGGGAAATTATTTGGCTCATTCCTATCCCAAAAGGAATCAATTGAAAAGGAGTTGTTTTTTTCTTAGTTACTGTGAGAGGCAAGATGCAAAGGGATGTGGGAGAGAATGGTGAGCCTTGTGAGAAAAAATTGGATGCCAAATAACTTAAGCCTAAATCACTGTGGAAACTAAAACCTCTTTCATCACAAAAAGAGATTTTCCCCAGTTATTGTGTGGTCGAATTGCTGGAACATGGGGAGATTGTAGCTAAGCCTGAATAATGTTCTTCTGCAGGTGTGACCATGCCTTTTTTCCTCCATGGCAGGCTGAGCAGATGTTCTCTGAGATCCAAGATGCTCTCTATGACCGACTGGATCAGCTGGAGTGGATGGATGAACAGACTCGCCAAAACGCTAAAACCTTGGTGCGTGCAGAAGGCGGAAGTTACTAAGGCCTTCCTTTCCCTCAAGCCTTTGGAGAAGGAATGGAAAAGGCCTGCACCTTCACATATTCCTACCTTCTTCTACAGGCACACAATCTTAAAGAGATATCTTATACATACTAAAAATTGAGTGGGATTTCATATGTGCCACTGTACATGTGTACATACATTGATGTGTAGGCATAGAGAGGCTCAGTTTTCTTTGTCCATGGATACTCTGACTTAATGGTATTGAGATACAACTCAGTTTTATACACCTAGAGAGGTTAAAAGTGATAAAGTTGAATGGCAGAAGACAATGCTGTAAAGAAAAACAAAAGCAGAACAACATTAGGCCCCAGGCCATAGAGTTAAGAAAGCAGAAACAGAGTAGCTGTCATTTTGATGGGCTGACTCACAGACCATGTTTGCATTGTTTAGAAATAGCAATTAAAGGGACTTGCAGAATGTAAAGCCTCCTATTGCTCATGTTTTATTTTGTTCCTTTGTTTGTTTATTGTTACTTTAGGTTTCCAAACTGCAAGTGGAGATTGGCTATCCAGCTCACATACTCCAGACTGCCAAAGTGGACCTGGAATACCAGAATGTGAGCTATATAATGTAAACATGCCTGCCTCATTATTGGCAGTTTACCTGTACCAGCTGCTATCTTGTCTGCTTATAAAAGAGGCTATGACCTCTGGAGCTATGCACATTTCCTACTGTTCATTTTTTGGGAACATATGGGCTATGCTGTCTCCTATATAGACTGGCTGGCCTGATTAAGTAACTTTTGATCTGATGGTATTTTCTATTTGGCCTGCAGATAACATTCCTGTTCTGTCTTGCATTGAAGGTCTTTAGAACTAGGAGAGAAAAAACTATTACTATCACATTGGTTTCTTTTATTTTTTTATTAGGTCTTTTTTTACCCACAGGACTTTTCTTCTTCTCATACTGTTCAATTCATTCCTCACTTATACCCTATGACAGTCACATTACCTGTCTTTTCCCTCAGTTGGAGATAAATGAAGACACCTTTTTCCTCAACGTGGTGGCCTGCTTGAAGTTACTGAGGGAAAACTCCTACCTGAAACTCCTTCAGCATCACCCACAGAATAAGTAAGTCAGAAAGTGATCTGAAAAATACAAACAGAATTACACAGTTGTGAACTAACTGAGGTTGCAAGGTACTTGTGGAGATCACCTGGTCCAAACCTCCTGCTCAAAACATGATCAGCTAGTGCAGGTCACTCACGACTGTGATCAATTCCATGTTTATCTCCCTCTTCTACTGTGAAAGGAGAGGGAAAGCAAGTGGGGAGCAGTGGGCAGAAGTGGACACAGTACTTCCAAATGTGGTTTCACCAGCTCTGACAGTTATCACAAGTGTGCATTGCTGCACCCACCTTTAAAGAGCCTTGAACTGGGCAGTCTGTCTTGCATTCAGCTTGAGCACATGCTGCCAAAATACCCCACCACTGTGGAGAGAGCCCCAAACTCTTGAAAACAGCCCACTTTTTTACCCATGCACTCTTCAGTAAGGGAGATAGTTGGCTGTCCTGGACCTCACAGCAAAGGAAACGGCAGAGCACTGTGATGATGTGAATGCTGGCACAGTCTGCTCAAAGCCAGGACATAGGATGCTTCAGAAGGCAGGCAGCATTGTCAGATGTGCTTAGGGCCTTACAACTCCTGAAGAGTATTCTGTGCAGGACTTCACAGGAGGTTACTCATCTTGATTTGCTTGACAGGAAAATTGTGAAGGAGAATCCCTTCATGTGTATGAAGACTAAGCTTATGACCTCTGACCGTCGGTAAGCAAGTGAAGGTTTATTTTGAACACCTGGAACTAGATAATGTGAATTTCATCACTTGCTGGTGCTGTATGAACAGTTGAACTGAGCACACTAGTTTTGCAAGCTCAGTGGAGGAAAGGTGCAAGGTTTGAGATAAGGAGTTAATACATTGTCTAAGTTTTTGAGTTTTTTTACTTCTAGGTGGCATGTGTACCCCTGGAGTGTGCATTCATACTACTCAATAAGGCACCACATGGTGGTCTTTCCTGCTGGAATGTTCCGCAGCCCATTTTTCCACATGGAGTTTCCCAGGTATGGAGGGAAAGGTGGAAGCTGAATGTAGTCCCTGGGCTGCACTGTGCTTCCAGGAAGCATCCTAATGGGTCTGTCTTCAGTTTCTTTTTATTATTACATCCCAGAAAGATACAGTAAAGGGGGGAAACCAGCCTTTTCTAAATGCAGATGAATACTGCCTTATGAATTCTGAGAGTGATCTTTCACTCTGCTGGAGCAAAATCAGAATCTAGGTGAAGCTAAACTAAGCCAAGTATATTATTTCAGAGCAAAGAGACAGGAGTCTCATGTAGGTTAACTGTAAATAAGATATTTCACCTTTGCCCCTCATTTTCGAGATTCCAAGTATTTTTGAAATCAAACCCATGGAAACCTAACCCAGAGAAAACAGGATTTACTCATAGAGCAAATTCTTGTCATAAGTCTTTTCCAAATGTATCACAGTTCTTTCTTTCCCCAGTTTTTGTTTGTTTGTTTTTTAAAGAAATCTTTTCTGTTAAGCAAATAGATTTTTACTTCTGAGTCTTCCCCCACAACAATGACGCTTCTGTAGATCATACTGCTCTGGTTGGGTTCTTTCATCATATGGAACAGATCTCTTAAGCAATGTTTTTTCTGATATTAAAAGCACTTAAAACAGTTGACTGTAAACATAACATCCAAGGTCCTTTTTTTGCCTGATAATCAATAGATGCTTCTCCTAATGCCATTGTAGTGAAAGATAAGTTTATGTTGTGGCAAAAGGCTGAAGTTTGAAAAAAACATGTCTCAGTTCAAAGTAATTATTTTCTGCATATTGATCTTCTAGTGCTTGCAGTATTTAACACATTCATTATAGCATGAAGAAAGGAGATCTCAAAAGAATTATAGAAAATAAATACTTTTTCTGGTGCAGTGAGCTTCACTTACCATATTCTTACTCTCAGCTTCTTATTCCTTTTGTATTCAGTGTTAGTAAAATACATTTTTCTCACTGTAACCTCAATTAAGTAGACTGATAAAACAAAGTTGATCAGCTTTTGGTGAATTGGCACAGTAGCATTTTTTCAGACGATGTTCCAGAGTTTAAACTTTACTGGCAAAAGCCAGTTCAGGTGACTGTGAGGATGAATTTTAAAACAAGAAGTCAGAAAAGCAGTACAACTGTTGTAGTATCATAGAATCATAGAGAGGTTTGGGTTGGAAGCACCTTGAAGATTATTTAGTTCCAACCCCCCTGCCATGGAACGGGATACCATCCAGTAGACCAGGTTGCTCAGAACCCATCCAACCTGGCTTTGAATGCTTCAAGGGATGGGACATCCACAACTTCTCTGGGCAGAATTTATAAGTTATCAACTTCTGAAAGAGTAATTTTAAGAGAAGATGAGCTGTTCTTGTCACTTCCTACTGAGTTCCCATTAATTTAATAATGATCTAGTACAATAATTTCATGCTTCAGCAGTGCTAATCTGTGCATGAGACGAGAGAATGAGCCCATAATTTCATATAATGGAAATTCATTTTGAGTGTACTCTTCCTTGTGTGACTATTTGTAAATTCATTGCTGTGAATCATAGAAATTCCACTTGGGAAGAATCACTAGAGGTCTCTAGTACAATCCCTTGCTAGTAGCAAGATTGCCAGTGCTAGACCAGAGTAATTGTAGTCAAACCTTCATGACTTTATTTTGCCTTGCCAGTTCTATGTATCATTTCTCACTGGACAACTGTTGCAAGATTACAGCTCCAAACATCCTGCTTTTATATGGTTACCAATACAGTTGCAGTTTGTGGCAAAAATAGAGGGTAAATAAGGACATATTTCGACAGCAATAGATGTCATTACAGTGCACAAAGGCGGAACCTCCTTCATAGACTCTTCATTGTTATGATAGCTTATCAGTTACAAATACTTTAAAACAAGCCCACAGGACAATTTTAAGCATTGGTAGGATAATTTACACTGGTATTCCCATTTTTGTGTATCTGAGTGACAATACATATGAAGTGTTTCTGTGTGCTTTCAGAGTAGAATGCTCCCATGGAGCCCACAATTGTGTTTGGTTGCTATAAAGAATGCACAACTGCCCTCTTTTTCTTTCCAAATAAACTCTTTTCATCTTTGTTTTTCAGTGCTGTGAACTTTGGAGCCATTGGAGTCTTCATGGCACATGAAATTCTTCACTCATTCTATGGTTACAGTGGGTATTGGCTGTGGTGTTTTTATTTACCCTTCTAGGTCCCAATGGTACTAGTCCTTATTTTAATGTATGCATATGTTATTAAGGTAGATGAAGTTAAAGAAACCCTAGTCCAGTCCATGGTGACTACTAAGAACAATCACTGACCAGTGTGAGGAACACAGCTGAATGCCATAAATAGCTTTACTTTCTAGGATTTTTGTCTCCCACAGTGTTGCCTGAGGGCTGTCCTGCATGCAACAGGAGTGCACTACAAAAATCTATAGACTGCTTGGTTGAACAGTATGAAAGCTACACCTATAATGTCAGTGGTACTTTTACACTGTTGGAGAATACAGCTGACACTGGAGGGCTTGCGATCGCTTACCAGGTACTGTAGTTTACTTCTGTAATCTCATAGTCTCACCATACAACTCAACTGCCATGTGACAAGATTGCTCTGCTCTATCCCTCTCCTGTGTGCTACTCCTGTTCCAGATTTCTTGCACACCTGTGCCAGTGAAGCCTGAGCCCTTCATGCCCTCTGTTAGTCCAGACGTATGTTCCTCACAAAGCTTTGCTCATAACCTCACTACTTCCATGTAAGACAACTTCTCCCCTTCACCATCTTTACTTCCCCGTTTATGTCATGTGTACAAAAGCATGCTATTTTTTCATATGTTTATGTTATACTTGAGGAAGTAAACTGAGATGTGAAGCAGAATTCTGTGTTCTGGTTAAATGACTCCATAATGATGTTTTCAGTAATATTTTAGTCTGGAGAGAATTTTTTATTTCCTCATGCAGTAGTTCAGCAGTTTAATTACTGAGGGTGCTGTGAGATCTCTGAGTCTTTTACATGGTACTTTCACATTCTTGCACAAAGAATGATAGGAGTTAGAAAGTCTTTTAATTTATACTCAAATATTTGTGAACTGCTTTGAAAGTAATTTTCATTCTTTCATAGTACAGTTACCACATCTTCTCTTATGACTATATGTGTGGCAGTATCTGAAATGGGAAGGAAAGGAATAATGTTGTTGCTCTCTCATGTTAGAGTTATTAGGGGCATGGCCAGCAGCAGAGAGTGTCAGAGTAAGGAGAGTGATACATTCTTGCTAATTTATTAAATATACATTAGATTCATAGATTTCATTGACAGAAGACATGAGCTTGGTTTACTGTCTGAAAGAGGATTTATTATTATTATTAATTTTCTCTCCCCACAGGCCTATAAGAATTGGCTGAAAAAGTACAAAGAAGAGAAGGATTTACCTAAGATTGGACTTTCACATGATCAACTTTTCTACCTCAGTTTTGCTCATGTAATGAATTCTAAGCTAATCATGTGTCTTTCTCACTCTCCATTATTAGTATGTCTTTCTCAATATTCAATCATTTTTCCCCCCCTTCACAGAACTGGAAATGACCGATGATTCTGTGACATCCAGAAAATTATGTCGAAACTAAAATTCTCATATAGAACCCGTAGCCTATTACAGATTCAAAGCTAACAAAAGACCTGTCTGCAAATACATCTTTTACAAAGATCTGATAGATACTAAAATTAAGTCAAGCTATGTCAGGGAAAGCATGCTTCATTGCCAATTTCTGGATAGGGTTTTTTTTGCTGTTGTGAGAATTCTTATACATGAGAAGTGACATCTTACTGCAAAAGTCATATATCTATCAATCCCTTCCTCCATTCGCCTTTCTGTCATGGTGAATAACTAGATGTCATGTCTTATCATTCTGAGTGACTGGGAGTGAAAAAAAGAGTTTCAAATGTAATTTAGAGATAAAGAACTAGAAGTACATGCACACGTATTTTGATATTTTTGTGGGAACCTGCTTTAAGGATTTCTGCAAGGTTGTGCAATTGTGCATACCTGTGCTGTTGAGTTCATGGTGATAGATCATTGGATTTCAGAAAGGAAAAAGAGTCAGAAGAAAGCAACAAGCCATGTTGGCAGCCATGTATGCTTGTTGCCTTGTTTACTCCAGCACCTCAGATGTGTGCAGAGGTTTGAGGAGCCTTAAGTCTTGACTACATGAGGACTTTCAGCCAAACTGATTTTTCTATTTTGCTTCCTTTCAGGCAATGTGTGGACACCAGGATCCAGAAACACTGCAGTCTTCCCTGAATGCAGATCCACACAGTCCCTTGCCACTTCGTGTCTGTGGGCCTGTCAGCAATAGTCAGGACTTTTCCAAGCACTTCCACTGTTCCAGTGGATCCCCAATGAACCCAGACAACAAATGCCGCATCTGGTAATCTGCCTGGAAAAGGAGGAAGAGAGATAATGACCCCAGGGAGAAGAAGGCCTGACCATGAAAGTATGACCATGTTTCTCAGGGCCCCTAGGGTGACAGGGTGCTCTTGTTCACTCCTTTGCCTTCCTTTTCTTGTTATCCTCTCCATAGAAGTTGATGGTAGGGAAGTTCTTAAACTGAGCTCATGAGTGAAGAGGATTTCCTCCAAGGCTCTCAGAATTCTGTCCCAGGGGTGACAACTCTGGAGTTTAACAAGTCCCAAGGCAGCAAGGCAACTAGCCAGTCTTTAGTAGGCAGCAACTTCTGAGCAGCTGTAAACAGACAGTTACGTTATTCATCCTTCTGTTCAGTGTATTTCCCTGTCTACTCCGGCAGCTTCACAGTCATGTTTAATGAAAAGGTCAGTAAGCTGGAGCTCTAAGACTTGTTCATGAATGAATGGCTGACTCCTAGGAAAATCCTATGGGTTACTGTGCAAACCACACGTGTGCCTTATAAGAGAGGGAAGCATCCCATTCTCTTCTTTGGCTAATAAATTGAGACAGGTACTAGGAAAGACTCAGTGACTACAGTTTCTAGGCTGAAAGATGTCACTTAATAACGAAGGTTACTGAAGGCCTTCTCTGTTCTGTTTTTGAAATAATGAAGGTTATTGAAGGCCTTCTCCGTTCTGTTTTTGTAATAATGAAGGTTACTGAAGGCCTTCTCTGTTCTGTTTTTGTTTCACCAGCAAAACTCATAAGAGAAGAAAGGGGAAAGACAAAAGCATCGCCATTAGCGGGAAAGGCATTGGGTGCTGAGAACAGATTCTCTTTCTTCTTTCTTTTTCAACAAGACTTTCTTTTTTTAGTCTCTAGGGTAAAGGATATGGTTGAGGGTGGAGTATGGGACAGTCACAAGGGTTTCTAGAACTCTCTGAAGACTGAACAGTTAGAAATCCAAGAACTTCTCTGGATCCTGAACCTAGTTCTCTCATCCCTACATTGGTTAATATTTACCATCCAAACAAATGAGTAGAGCTGTTGCAGGATTTTACTTTCTACTTGAAATTAAATTTTGGGTGTTAATTTAATTTAGAGGAAAAGTAAGGTAAGAAGCAACATGTTTTGGGATAGCAGGAGAAGCGCTTAAAATACTTTCTCAAGAGCAATCTAATAATTACATCTATTTCAGGTTCTCATAATTAGAATTTTTATACCAATATTCTGAAATTTACCAAAGTTAATAATTATACAAAACACTCCTACCTTGTGGATATTCTTCAAACTGTTTCTGATTATGGGAGTGTTTTTATCTTACCTATTGAACTGGCTGGCGAGGGATTGTTTGTGTAACAGGTGATAGCAGAAGAAAACATCCTGAATCAATGTAACCATTGTAAAAATAATTATATTAATCCTTTCTAAGTGCTGACCAATGCAGCAGAATATTTTCCAGGAACAGACTGCTCAG
Organism: Campylorhamphus procurvoides; assembly: GCA_013396655.1. NCBI lineage: Eukaryota > Metazoa > Chordata > Aves > Passeriformes > Dendrocolaptidae > Campylorhamphus > Campylorhamphus procurvoides. The sequence goes on from WBMV01007844.1 coordinate 359,526, forward strand.
AGATTTTGTTTTCATTAATTAACTAAAATGTTAATAAAGTGTTTCCTTTAAGTTTTCCAAAATTACTTTGATTGCAAATTCTTTATGATTAGACCTGTTTCTTTGTTCTGTATTTGTACTGTTCCCAACACACCTGACATTCTTAGCTGAATTTCCAGGTAATAGATAATAATAACAACTCAAAATAATTTACTTACCTATCATAAAAAAATAACAAAATTGGACTTGTGCTTGTTGTTACTGTTTGAAAAGTTAGAAATGTTGACTCTTCTGTCACTCTTCCTGTCAGCATGTCCAGACTGTCTTTCTTTTAGATGCTAATAGGAATTAATATTTCACAACACTTTATGTGTAATACAGTTGTTCCTCTAAGTGTTCTGAGACTGCATGGCTTCTGTGTTTATAAACATGAGAAAAAGCGACAGCCATTGCCAGTCTGCATTTTGAAGAGTCTTTAACTTTTCTTGTATCTATCTTGTTAAGTGTATTTGGGGCACAGTTCTCTGGAATATGTATGTTTTTCTCTTGTTCTTAAAATATATGATGAATTTATGAAAGACAGGCTCAGCCCTGAAGTTGGTGAGTTGAATCAATTCCTATTAGTAACTGTGATGTTTTTACACAAAGTAAATATGGGTAGTGCAAGAAGGGAGGTGTGGTTTAGAAAAAATTGTGAGTCTTGGATTGAGAATTTATTGTGCTTCTCAAGGAGAAAGAAAAACACCTTCAATATGTGCGCAAGGTCCCTGCCCTCGTCTTCAGTGTTGCAAGTTCCCTTGGATGTGGTTGACGAAGAGAAGACTTATGGTCCAGTAGGTGATCATGAAACGCAGGTAGATGTTCAAATTGTTAGCATCCATGATCACAGAAATTATTTCATGCTCTATGTCATGCATAAACAAAGGAGAACAGTGCTGCCAATCTTCAGGGAAAGAGCCAGATCCAACAGCAGATTCTTCACCACTGAACTGCTCAGTGTCTCTGAGTACTCAGGCTGCACCATATCGATCACCTCCATTCCTTCCCCTGTGGATGAGGCCACAAAAGACTCCTCCATTTCCTCCCAGCTTGTGACTTGGGGAAAAAAGAGACAACATAAGCTTTATTCCTGTTGTTTCATACTTGAATCCTTTATACCTTTGCTTCCTTGCTGCTTTTCTCTCCCTGCTTTCTAAACTTTCAAATCCATTTCACCCTTACTGTATGTCCATTTTCTCCTCCATCCTAAGCAGTTTTGCATTCTACTTCTTTCCACTCTCTGCTTCTCTTGTCCTTTTCTTGTTTCTATAATTCTGATTTTGAAATCTTTTATTTCAGAAATTGCTTTGTACTCACTCCCCTTCCTTGGCTTCTTCCTTTCCTCCTTTCCCACACTTCTACGTTATAAATCATCCCAGATATATTTTTTTATCTTTTCAGGGCCATGACTGTAGCCAAAGACCTTGTTATTCTGAATCTTGACCTACAAATTGACTTCTTAGTTAGATCTTGAATACGGCTTATGACTATGGACTTGCCTGGCAGTCATGGACTATGTCTGACCCTGCTTTCTTCCATTATTTCACCCTGCTCCCCAGGGTGGCCTGAACCTTTTCTTTCATATCTCTGTATGGTGTGAGGGGGAAGAGCTGAGATGGGAGGCTGCAGTCAGGGGCATGGGTGATCTAAGAGGTCTTAACATCCATGAACTAGCCTGAATTTGTGCCTCTCCCTCATCCTCTGCCCCATGGAATTGTAGGGCTGGGCAGTCACTGGACTGTGTCTGACCTTGGTCACCATCACTACATTTGATCCTGACACTGACTGGTATTTTTTCTTGAACTTGGACTTGTTTCAGCATCATGGGGTTCCATGGTGACCTCTTGTCTGCCCAAGTGTCATCCCCAGGCCTATCCTGCTTGGATCTGTGGGGAACAGGACCTCTGCCCTGCTAGCCTTGCTATCTCACTCCATTGCCCCTTCTCCCTGTTCCTTAGAGACCGTCTCACCTCCACTTCCCCTTGACATATATCTGCTTGTTCCCCTTCTGATCTTCTCTTTACAAAACCAGGGTCTTGTGTCCCCACCTTATCTCATTTCCTGCCTTTAGTTGCACTCCAAGCCCCTTCTTTGCCATCCTCTCACTTCAGCCCTTCCTCTCACCTGCTGATGAACTGTTTCCCTCTTGCTGTCCATTCCTGGCAGTGTGAATCACGGCCTGGCTTTTCACTGGTGCGAAGGCATTAGAGAGGACTGAGCAGTAAGTGACTGGGAACATACCCATCAAATAGATGGTGAATCCCAGGAAAACTATCAGGGTGGGATTACCCCCCATCCTATTTTCCTGTCCAGCACAAGACACTGTTGCCCCTCACTGCTTTTCAGCTAATGGAGTCTGGACTTAACACCACATTCTTGCCTTGGGCACATTGTGACATCATGGCACCCATCTGACACACAAAGGTGTGGGGCAGAACTTTGCACCATAGGTAGCTAACAACACCTAAACCAAGAAAATAGTGTGGAAGCTATTTGGAATTTAAAAAAAAAAAAAAGTATGTCTCTGCTCAAATTTCAAAGGAGAATGAAAGAGATAGGATTATAACAATAGGACACTACCTGATGTGGAAAAAATCACACTTAATCCTGAGCATTTCTGTAGTGAACAACTGACTGAAACTGAACAAAAAATGTGCCAGTGGAGTGGAAAATATAATGAATTCCCACTTCAGTGTTTAACCAATAATTACTAATTTGCGTTCCTTGGCTCACACAGCCTCAGTGAATAGAAATAAAATTTCAAGAAAATACGGTAGAATGACAAGCATGTGTTTTTAAACGTCCTCTAGATGGTGATCTAACATCAATGAAGAAACAGTTTATCTTACAACGCACCTATATTCTCCACGGGCTACTAACCCTTGCACTTCATTTTGCTAGACCAAATTTCCCACTCTGACTCTGTTCAGACTACATTTTAGAACCCTAATGATGACTTTCAACCATGTAGCTTGGAAGATAATTTTCTAGCTGCTTTCAAACTCACATTTAACCCTAACTACCACTTGCTGTAGCAAATATCTTTCACACTTCCTGAATTTACGTAGAGCTTTATGTTACTCTCGCTTGACTTTCTCTTTTTCTTTGGTTTTTTTTTTTTTTTTTTTTTTTTTTTTTGGTTTTGGGGGTTCCTTCTTTTTTTTTTTTTTG
>WBMV01007844.1:362731-540634 GCA_013396655.1 Campylorhamphus procurvoides
TTTTTTTTTTTGTTTGGGGGGGGGGGTACTGTAATTTCTTGTCTGTGGCGGGTTTTTTCCCTTTCCTACTATTAGAAATGGTCTTTTTATTCAAGATCTTCACTTTTTTTATTTTTTTTCCAAGATGCCCAGAAACCTGTCTGGAATTTAGACAGGTCTGGAATTTAGCTTGTAAAATCAAGATAATAATTTTCCCAGGCCCATGAAAGTTACTACAGACTTAAGCACGTGCAACGATATATAAATTACCAATTATAAACACTTAGATTTCTACACCAAGTGGTGGTCTTAGGTCATCTTCAGCTCACTGTTCAAGACACTCAATGATTTTTTTCCAGCTAGTCTTCAAAAGATTTTACACTCAGCCTAGAAAGTGCTCATTAGAATCACACTGGAGTAACTTAAAAGACAATATTTCAGAAACATTCATCAAGTAGAATTGTTGAGTATTACATGGCTGCATAAAATTCTTATATATTGTCTCCTACTGAATGGTGTGTAATAAAGAGCAAGTTCAAAACATCAAGTATCAGTAGTTACATACTCTAGCACAGGAGTCGGACAGAAGCTTCTACACATCCAAAGACCACACGCATCAGAAAAGGGTAAGAAGGAGTGTGACTGGTATGCAGAATTTTCAGTCCTGCAGAGCAATAGGTAAAGCAACTTCAAGGCACATGTTCCCTACAGAGATCTCTGAATCCAAAGGAATCTGTGTCCAAATCAGTGTAAGATTGTATATCAAAGGTATTCTACATTCCCCACAGGGAGTGTGAAATACTTTCAAGTCCTCACCTGCACCTCTGAAATTCTTTGTTTCACTGAAGTAGGTAAGTAAATAGATGCTAGATGTGAAAACTCAGACTACCACTGAGGTCATAGTGACATACTCATTCTGGCATAAGTCCGCACTTCTGCCTCGACAAGGGTTCCTGAGGCTGGATGCTTGCTCCTACATCTTTTCCTTTGCTGACACTAGTGTTGACATGGCTCAGTTTATGGGGTATACTAGGTGACAAATCCCTTTTAAATACAGGTTTTATTAGATCATTTTTCTAATGGGTGAATTTGGATCCAGTCAACTGTGCAGTCACACAAAGGCTACTCCTCAGCTAGCCAGCAGAAACAAATGATTAGGATGGGATAGAGGAAGTTTAGACTGCCCTTTACCAAGTGACAGACACTAAAAATTCAATAAAAGCCATGGCCTTAAAAAGAAACACGGTTACTAGACAATTCCTGCTTGAGAACAGAAAGTTCTGACTCTTCTTTTACTTTTTTTTGTAGCTATATGTGTTCACAAGAAAAGCATCTATAATGAAAATAGAAAAAGGATGTGCTAAGGTGAAATGTGAAATGAGAAAGCTTTAAGCTAATAGCAGTGCTTTTTAAACACAGCTCCATCTCTAAAGAATTCATAAAATCAAACAGTAAAATAGTTAAAAAATAAAAATAGGGAGAACGAGACTGTCTGGCAAATGTGATTTTACATGGTATGGTTGACAATAGTAGAATATTCATCTGGGCTCCTCAGACCTTGCATGCATATTTCTCTGAGTGTTCCCCATTGCAGTGTTTTAGATGTGTGGATGCAAGTATGTGAGAAAATTTCAATTTGTATGCATTCAGCATAATAAAAATAGTGAAGAAAAGGTTGAAAGAATTAAATTAATCATTACTTCCCCTCTTCCCTACTTTATCTCTATTCCCAGAATTAAATCATGGTTTGCCAGCACTGCCACCCCATGTGGAGGTAAAGATTGTGCTACATTCTTTAAACCTATCTTCAATAAACTGCCTTGTTTAAAAAGTTGTTGTATATTGGGCTTAAGTTGGACATATTTTGAACTGAGAATTTTTTTGCTTGGGCTCTCCTGGCCTGCTTGTTAGTAGGTTAACATCTCTTCTTTCTTCTGAAGAAGACTGACCTCCATTCAAAAATCTTACTTCACATGGCCTGGTCCTTTTTTGGAATCCTCATGGTCCTTTCTGCTTATTGTCACACAAACTGCACTGGACAACAGATTCCTACCTAAGGCTGAGCTTTTCTGACCTGACCAAGAGATACAGGTTCATTTCTGTAACCAATGGAGTGGATACCTAATGTAGTCCAAAGGATTGCCCTTGGACTCCTTTGAAGCAGAAGCTCCACGGTAGAAAAGAACAATAGATATGCATTCTTCTGTCCATACAATGGATCCAGGGTGGTGGGAAAGGAGCAGCATAAGAGAAAGATGAATATAAGTAAACAATTGGATAAACCGAGTTATAGCAATAATTTCTCTTTCTAGGGATTGTGACTCAATACTTCCTATTTTCTTACCTTAGCAAATTCTGCAGCCTGACTCAGTGTGAGGTACAAAGATGATGAAAGTACCCATGCCAGTACAACCCCTTGCCCACTGCTCTCAGGTTGGGTTGGGGGAGGGGGCTAAGATAAACTAGTTAATGTATGTTTTCTCCCTCATCAGGCTGAAAGAGCTGGTGCATGAAATCTAGTAAAGCAGCTCTCCGGTCCAGTGAAGCACAGGACAATTGGCAGCACCAGAAAGGTTATCACTGTCTGCATCAGATGACTCTCCTACGTGAGGTCAAAACCCCACTGGATTTGTAATAAGGAGGTGGATGAGGCTGTAAAGTCATTCCCAAGATGGAGCACTGAGGGCCTTGAGGCTAAAAGGAGCCAATGGAGGGAAGAAAGGAAATGGACCGAGAGATCATAATCAGTGAATTTCTGCATCCTACCCCAAGGCTGTATTCCTCAGAGAACAGGATAGTGCCAGGAAACTAAGGGCACACCCACTGGGTGCTTTTGATGCCCTGATCAGATAGAGATGGCGAACTTGGGGATACTGCAGTCTGTAATGGGGAACTCCAGAACACAACTGAGAGCAGATCCCTTGTGAGTGCCCAGAACTACAAGAGCGAGACAACAGCCTAGCGAGGAAAGGCACAAGCAGAACTTTGTGAAGACCCCAAGGAAGAAATAAGAGGAGGGACTTAAGGCAGGACAGTGAGAACTGGCAGAGGTTTTTGGGACCATAGGGTAGGAATGATTAGGCAGCTGCAAGGCAGGAATGATGGATGTTGGATTTGAGACGAATCAATTGCTGCAGCTCAGGCCGTAGAGAGTTGTGAGTGGAGGTCTGTAGAAAAGTGACTGCAGACTGTTCTATATTATGGCTACTGATCTGGGGTTGCATTGAGTCAAAACGTGCACTGCAAATTCTGAGAAACCAGTTCCCCTCTGGCAGACCACGCTTTTCATTTCTCTCTCATGTATTATTATCAGAATGCTAACTAGTCTGTTGGAATCTGTTGCTCATGACTATCCCATGCATTACACAGTAAGGCAGGTATTCTCCCTCTTTGCTTTCTCATGCAGAATTCACAGCTTCTAAGGTCATCAGTAAATAGAAAATTTGGAAGGGGGGGTCAAAGAGAGCAGAAACCTCTCTGGAGTTTCAAAATGTGATCACTTTTCACTACTGATAGTGGATCCTGAAAAATGAAAATATTGTGCTGCTTCTAAGACACAGTCAGGTTGTATCATCCCATGCAAGAGATGAAGATAACATCTTTACCCCAAATGTTTTGTCTATTGCACCATGACACAGTAACAACAAATGAAAACTCAGGAGCTGATAGTGATGGACGGTTATTCAAAAAAGAGTGAATATTAGATTTCCACTGAGGCATGGGTTGTATAGCCACTTTCTTTTCTCATTCTCTTCTTGTTTTCATTTGCTCTGATTTGGATTGCTATTAGTTATTTAAAATAATAAGAGTAGAGTCATACACAAGGTACATAGTATGACTCAAACCTGTATGAGATTTAGTCTTTAATAGCAAGCAAATAAGTCACCTCCATGAGGCAGTCCTTTCCAAACAGCTCAAACAGCTGTACTACTACAGGATAAATCTTTTTTTTTTACACTTAGACTTACCTATTTTTTTTAATACCTAGGTTTAAGTGAAATAAACAGCCCCGCCTATAATTTTGATTAAGGAGAATTCAGATAAATAGAAAGTTCACAACTGCAAGCTTCTAAATCAAACTACTCCACGGACTGCTGGGCCCCTTTTTTAAATACATGAAGAACCTAATTCCTTCATCATCAACAGAGAAGTAAGAAAATCTTTAATCATTTATCCAGATATCCTTATGACAATGATCAACCACCTTCATATGCATCCAATAAGTATTGAAATCTGCTTTACAACAGCCTTACTACGTTTGCTTTAAAGCATTTTAATGTTTTATTCTCTAATTTACTTCAGGTTTCCCTGACCAGATTTAGACATAATATAAACCAGAAATTACTTGAAAGAACTTTCAGCTTCTTATACTTACCATTTCAGAAAGTCATAGTTATTAAGCAAATTCTTAAAAAAATGAATAAACTAAGATTATAAGAAACACAATATGGGAAAATATCTTTTGCCTTTTGTTCTGAATATGCTTGCTTAATATTTTCAGGGCTCTTTTTTAGCAATGAAATTTAGGAAATAATTTTTTAAAAGCTAAAAAATTCAGGGACTCAGTCCAGCATGCACTGTAGGCTTTCTGCAGAAGACATTACAGTGCTTGTACAATGCAAGTTGTGTTTATTTCTCATGGAATCTGCATATATCCATGCCTTTGTTTTTTATGCAGCTTTTAGGATGCAGATATTAATTTTTTTTAATTTGTGAAATGATCTAAGTCCTATCCAGAAAAAGATAAATTTTAATGACTAATTAAATTAACAACTATAATTAGTAGTCATTATTATTTAATAAATTAATATATGTCATTATGTCAATAGAAAGAAGCCTCCAAGTGGGTGGAGGCTACACATACACAAGGTTTTTGCAAATGAGAATGTGAGGCAACTCTGTTTTCTTATTGAAAATACAGAGAAGAGGAATGGTATAACAACCGTGGGAATGCAAAAGTCATTAGGTGCATTGTCAGGGCCTTGAATCCCCTTCTCCCCAGGCAAAACATCAGTGACATTGTTCTGACATGTTTTCTTTATGAATGGGCAATTATACAAAGTTCTGTCTTAATTTCTCTTGAACCCGTTCCAGAGTTGACCACATGATGTAACTATTCATCAGATAAGGTACACAAATCACTGCTGCAGCCTCCTTCCAGGCTGTAATTTGGTTTGGGGTAAATGAGGGCAGTACAATGATAAGATGGAGATTCAAGATAATTAGGTAGTTGGTAAGAAAGGCTGTGATAGTTCACTGCTGTCAGAGGTGTTACAATGAACTGCCCCTGAAGCTGCACAATCTGTGCCATGCAATTTATTTCAGTCACACTTACTAGCAAGGAAGAATATATAGCAATAAAAATAACTAAATAAATAAATTTGTGTTTAAGCAATTTACTATGATTACTAAGAAAATTACTCTTTCATTCTTATTATTCTGACTGTGTTTTCCGAATAGCTATGGAACACTGTACGTTAACCTCGATGATTTTTGACTTCTGAATTTCCCATGGGGTAGATATCATTCCAATTTCTCTCTTTCTTCATCTCAAAAAGGTTTTGCTGTTCCAGTCACACTGATTCTTCCTTTGGTATCTCGAAGTCCAAGTTTCCAACATTGACTTGCTGTAATGGAATAGGAAGATGCAAGAGATTTCACTGTCCCTTTAAATGTAACTGTATTTGGGTTTTGAAAAGAGGTCGATTGCAAAACAGCCATGACTGCATGGGAGCCAGGATTTTGCTCAAGTAGTACCTGCACATGTGCTAGCTAAGTACGAGTATTACAAGAAATCTTCAAGGTGTCTGACGTAGGAAGTTGCACAATACAAGACTCTAAAGTTTTAGAGTGTTGGGGTTTCTTTTCTTTTAGTCTGCTGAAACAAAGCCAGTCAACCCAAAACTGACTGTTTCAGTGCTATTTCTCGGTAAATTATTTGAATTGTGTAAACAGAGTTGTCTAGACAGGGAGAGAGAAGTGTTTGCGTCCCACTGTGATGCATTTGGACCGAGAAGACTGTGTTGCAGGACAGATTGGACAGGTAATGGCTGCAGCTGCAAAGATATCTTAGATGCTTTGCATTATCTACATCTTCTGTGGTGTGCTTGACCTTCTCTTTATCTGTTGGATAAGGCTCTTCTAAACCTGGGATCCTCCCTATTACTGATACTGCTTCCAAAACATTGATCCTGCCAACAACTTTTGCTGTTTCTAATGTAAGTGAACATGTTCTGAAAGTGTAGCTGTGGCAGAACTATTCCCTAGCATATTACTGTCATGCTTTCTCAGAATTGCAACAGAGAGCAGAAGTTACCAGAATGTGCATTCTTCCCATAATACTCTTGATAATGTGACGCCCCATCTGCAATCTGATCTGTATGTTTTGGAATGTGAACCATGCCCAGCACTACAGCACCTGAGCTCAGGTTCTTACTGAGTTTCTTCGTGTATGTCTTGTAGTCTAGCCCTAGGAAACAAATAGCAGAAGTTGTTCAGAAGATTTTTTTAGTTGCTATTCCTTCTTATTTCCAAACATAGCAGATTCACAAGTGATTTTTGTGAAGATGAACCCCAAAGGTGGGGAAGTTCAAATGCCTTATATTTAGTAACCTATGTGACTGCCTTCTGAGTTTCTTTTAATGTTAAATGACGTGGCTAAAAAGTATGCTCCAAGGGTTTTCTCCCCATGACTTTCTAATCATGGCTTGGAATGTTTGCTGCTTCTACATAACACAAGCAATATGCTATTAGTATAAAAATTACTTTATATAGTTTCATAGGAAAGGATAATAGTGCACAGTGCCTAGGCAATATTAAAGAACTTACACAAAAGATAAGTGCTAGAAATTGTATTTGCTTCTTGGTAGTGAGAAGTATTCTTAAAAATGATCCTTTATTAGCCCTATAATAAATTCCTTCTGTTTTTTAAAGTCATTTGTTCATCTGGGTAAGGTTTCAATGTATACCACTCCCCTAAGGTAGATGTCTGTGTAAAACCTGACCGTTTAAATTATTTAGTGTTAAATCACCTTATGATTTATTTTCATGTTAAAATTGCTCTAGTTATTACTACAAAATTTATCTCCCATAGGTAATACAACAAAACAAGAGTAGCAATGACTGTCCCAATTCATGGAGTTATCATCAAGATACCTCTAACACTCACTATATGGCACCATCAGTATAGATAGTTTCAGACACAGCTTCCATAGCTGAAGGAATTACAACCTCAGAGAAGAAACTTAGTAATAGAGTTTAAATTTATATTGTCAGTATTGTTGCTTCCCATCTATTGTTTTTAACAAAGACACTTGTAACCAAAAATGTTATGGAGATAAAAGTGTCCATGAAACAGATGCAGAGCTGCAGATCACTGCAAATCATCAGGGTTTTGTGAACTGTGAAAGTGACTCTGCAAAATAAGTGCTACAGGTTTTACAAGCATTAGGGTATTGATGTACATTTCCCATAGTCCAAGTCCTTCTTACAGTATTTCTGAAAGAGAAACAGGTACCAGAGTTTTGTTGCTGGATGGTAGAAATGAAGATGTCTCAAAGAGTTAGGGGAAGAAAATTTCCAAATGAGGGAGGACTTAAAATTCTACATAGCCTAAGTAAGAAAAGAGAAAGAAGTGACATTACACTTTTTGAAAACTGGAAGCAAAACACTTAACTGATGATCTTCCCTGTAAGAGACATAATCAGTTTTCAAATGAAGTTTGTATATGGTACCCCATGAAAATAGATTGGGAGTCAATATTTGTAGTTGATTTCAGAAAAAACTTAAGATGCAGAGAAGGCTTTAAGACATAACTATTTTACTTGGTAATCCACACTCAGGAGAAGCCAAATGGAATAAGTGTATTCAGCTAGCATTTATTTTTCAATAAACTTGGTGACTCCAAAGGGCAAATTATGGAAAAATGCCGTGGGTGCACAGGGGATGTTCAGGCGGAAAAATACTTTGTGGTCTTTTCCCCAGGGTTTGGATGAAGGTCACCCAGATGCAATGTTCTTACAGCAGTTCTAAAGACATGACCTCTGACCTCACAGACTTAAAATCAGTAGATGGACAAAGGCTTGAGCCCTAATGCTGCTTACTCTGCTGTATTAATGGGAGATGGTCCACTTAAGAGTTTCAGATCTGACTTGTCTGTTTGTGAAGGCCCCACTCTAAGTGAGAGGCTACACAGGATACATCCAAAGGTGCCTTTCCCAAAAATGCAATGCTACCATTTTATTTCTTTGGACAAGGATGGCCTTGAACCTCCAGCAGCTTGACTCTGAAATCATGAGGAGCAGATGAGAAGTTGCTTCTTCCTAACAATAAACACAAAGATCATAGATGTTTGAGGAGATACCAGATTCAGAAGCAGGCTGGTGTGCAGTGAATGCTAAAATGGTTTTTGTTGAAGAAGGTCTACCCTGCAGTCTACCTGAGTTAGCTTGGTATTAACAGGATTGATTGGTGGCAACAATATCAGTTTACACTGAATCTGGGCTGCTGTGGCTGCTTGTGGCAGATTCTCATCCAAAATCCTTTATCTAATACACTCTGATACCATGGTGACTACAATAGGGTTGTACCTTTGGTATGTGTATATATTCCAAATAGGTCAAGGCTAAAATTATTTGACATCTTGGGAAGACAATTGTTTTTCAAGTGTTATGAAAGGCAAATTCTTCTTTTTCATTCCTGCAAATTGACATCTTGCAAATTGATTTTAGCCACATCCTTCAAAACTTATGCATTTCAGTCTGGAAAATAATTTTTAAAATTATTACTATAAAGACAAATTTCTATTGTTTGAAAGGTCCTAAGGTCACTCTCTAAAATTATTTTTTGGCAGAAAAAAGAGATGCAGCCTTTGCTCTTTGCTACTAAAGCAATTTTTTGTTTTAGTTGCAACAACTCATGACTAGATCACAAATTGAAATGTGTTTATGAAGAGTATTCTTAACAAGTGCTGAAAATAAAACCAGAGTTGGTTCACACAAAAAAATTCTGAAGGGCAACAGAGTCGCATTTACTGGATAGCTGTTCACCTTCAGTAACTGCTTTGGCTAATGTTTGAAAATTATAGTGATAATTTTGATGGCTGTAAAGCTCTAGTATGCTCTAACATCAGTGAACAAGTAAAGATTAGATACAGAATGTTCATATCTTAATTAACAAAATGCAAATTTTAAAGAGTTGTCAAATTTTTAGCTCTTAAAAGTGCTTCTATAGATTCATAACCTTTCAAAAGGTTGTAATCTCCCATTGCTCAAACCAGTGCTGACATCAAAACTGGATCAGCTTGCTCAGTCTTATTGAATTGAGTTTTGAAAAGCTCAAAGAACAAAGATTTCACAGTCTCCCTTGACAACCTATTCTGTTGCTGAACCATCCTCACTGCAGCGTTTCAAAGTTGTTGCTTTTTGTCCTTGGTACCTCTGAGAAAAGTCTGGCTCTACCACCTCTGTAGCCCTGTTTAAGGCAGTCGGACACATCAATTAGACCTCTCCCTTCCTTTCCGCTTCCTCCCTTCCCCATAAACTATGTCCATGATAAACAAATCCAGCTCATTCAATGTCTCCTTGAACAGTGCTGTCCACCCTCGTTTGCCAGTATGAGTAGTCCAGTCCTGGATGGAGTCTCTGACTAAATGCAGTGTAACCCCTCTGAAAGGGAAGGGGATAATAACTTCTCTTGATGTACTGCCTACAGTATTGCTAATGCAGTCTATCATGTGGTTGACCTTCATTGCTGCAAGGACACACTGCTGGCTTATGTTCCATGTGCAGATTGCTTTCTGCAGAGATGGTCCCCAGCCAATCTTTCCCCAGCCTGTAGTCTTCCTACCCTAGACCCAGGACTGAGTATTTGTCTTTTTGAACCCCATGAGATCCCTCCTGGCCTGTTACTTCATTTTATCAAGTAGTCTCTGAATGGCTGCTATGCCTTCCAGTATAGCAAGCATTCCCCACAGTTTAGGGTTGTCTGCTAATTTAGCAAAGGTGCCCTCTGAACTTTGAATGTATTTGTGCTACCACTAATGTTGCGAACAAACTTTGATCAATCCACTAAAGCTCAGTCAGTCTCTCCTAATTAACACACAGAGCCAGAGGAACGTCAAACCTTACCACCAGTTCTTGTTGTATTTCACAGAAAAATAGGTAAAAAACTAGGACACTCACTATGGAGACCATTGGGAATAACTAAAATAAAACATGCATTTATGTTTGCTATTGAATTGTTGGGTATTGCACTGAGACCTGAGCTTGTGTTTAGTGATAGTGGATGTACACTGACCACACGCCCATATTGGGACACAAGGACTTCATCAGGGAGATGTGATATTACCAATGAATCAACTCCTAATGCAATTTTATGATAGCAATTTTGTGGTGTTTTGTTGTGATCTTTGTGTCACGTTACTTATGCTCCCTTCAGAAGAATGAGTGACATTTTTGTCGATCACTCAAAGAAAAAGTGTCATTTTGGATTACCTAAACTGCAAAAAGAAAGAAATCCTTAGTGAAAATGTTGTTTAAGGAGCATTTAAACATATGTGATTATTTGGTCCCCAGCCACTGACAGTAAGAGACTTCAGGGAGGCCATAAAGGAGCCTCTGCCTGGAAAAAGTCATGAATCATTTTTGCAAAGGGAATAATAATAATAGTAATAATAGCTTGTTTTCTAAATGCCAGTTCTATTTAGGGTTATGCAAGTCAAAGGAACTTCTTTCCACTTAAGAACCCAGTTAGTTATCACTGCAAATATACACTTCAAAAGCTTCAGGAGACTCTTCATGGTAGAAAAATTTGACTCTGCCTGGTGTAGATAGAAGTGACCAAAGACCTGACTTCTCAGAATAACATTTGTTCTGTACTCAGTTTTCAATCTGTGCAGATCTGTATCAGGGGACAGCCTTCTGGTATATTTAACATTCTCTGGGGGAAGAGAGTGCAATGTTTAATTTTGATCATTCATCTGTTCTTAATTATGTGGTTATAATGGCATACCTCTTTCTGCTATGGAGTAAAGCTTCTCTCAATTTCTTGGCGGGGATGAAGGCAATAAATCACCAATGCAAATACTCATGCAATACCAATGCAGCTCTTTAGTTGTTGTGGTATATGAGGCTCAAAATTCATCAACTGGTAAAGTCTAATTGCCTAACATGAATCTGAAGAAAACTTCAATATATTTCAAGAAGTGCAAAAGAATGATAATGGAATGAAACTTTCTGATATAGAACATTGTTATAGCAGGCACAAGAAAAAAGAATCCTGCATTATTAAATAGGGTGAGCACAATAGAATCCGAGAAGAACAAAAATCTAAACCAGAAGATCTCGACCACCAACCTGTCCAGCAGATGTGAAAGGGAACATAACAAATTACTATTAAGTAACTAAATATACAAATAAATTATTTTAGTTTTAGTAGTTACTTTAATAAATACATTAAATAAAACCCAAACAGTTCCATTGTCCAGGAGATTTGTCATTTCCTTTTTCAGTGCTGATAAAATTTTATTTAAAGTTTAGCTGTCTGTCTTTTCCCTGAATGTTTCCCTTTGCGTAGAGCACTCGTCAGTTTCTACCATAAAATTTTCCATGAGGTCTGTAGCAGCCTTTTTCCCAGAAGGTCAGGGCAATGAGTGCTACAGCCCCTGAGTATCTTTCTTAACTATTGTAATACCATACCTGTGCACAAAGAACAGGATTGCTCACACAGTAACACAGTAACCTGAACCTTCCCTACCTTAGCTAACCAAAGCTGATTAATAGACAAATACTTCCTCTAAGAGCAAGTACTTTGAAGAATATCCTTCAGGATAATCACCTTAAGAGGAACCTATCTAGCTTCTCTGCTTTGTTTCAGAGGAGACCTTTTTAAACTGTCGGCTTGGGATCAAGCTCAGATAAACTCACCTAATCAAAAACGTTCCAATAGTTAATACAAGAAACCACTGTCTCTTTTGTCACTTGTCTACCTTGAAAATTCTGTAAGCAGTTCTTCAGATACCATAAGTGGACTCTACCTGAAGTTCATGTAAGCAGAGATACTTTTTTCCACTTCAGGACCAGTGGATTGTTGAAATTAATTTTGCAGAATATCCAGTCAGATCTGGCATTTGCCTGTGATCTCTTGCTACTGCCAAAACTTTCAGAACTGTCTCCACTGGGACAACCTTTGATACTGCAGTTTGAAGAGTAATAAGTGCAGAGGCATTTATAGGACCCCTAAAATTATGAGGGAAATGTTAGAAGGCAGCAAGGGCTCGCTGCACTTTAACAGGTAGGAAGCTGAGCATGACTTCACACCAGGCGGTAGAGAAGCCTCATAGCTAGGGTATAGTCCCATACTATTTGAACAAGGTCAGTAGGCAGACCTGGAGATGGTAGTTCAAGCAAGAGTCCAGATTGTCAGGCAATTTTGTGGTGGCAAGGCAGGTTTAAGATCAAGATAGGAAATGAATCCATTGATCAAAGCGATATCCAGGGATGGTGACCAAAGTCTATTTATCACAAAGTAGGTCCATGCTGACAAGGTAAATTTGAAGTCAAGATAGAAGTCAGTCAGTCAGGTCAGGATCCAGATCATTGGAGCTCATGGCCAAATACAAGCACAGCTGTAGGCAGGAGCAGAAGGCCCAAGACATATTTTAAATGTGTCTCCAATGCTCATGGGCTGATCATATGAGTGTGTAGATTTTTGTGAAGACCCGGGGTTAGACTGGTCAGGGCCATTAAAGCCCATTAGTACACTCAGGAATCTGACAATAAGTGTCCCCTCCCAGCAACAAGAGTCCTCACATCCTACAGAGTTCTGGGATCAGAAAGGACTATTAGTAGAATGGTTCAATTATTGAGTTTTTCCACAGGACCGCCTTTGAGAAAATCCAAATGGGAAGGTTCTCATGGCTTGATTTCAATATCTTCAGAAAAAATTCTACTGTCACATTTTTTATGTTAGTCTACAGCCCTGGCGAGGTCCCAAATCCTGTTTTACTTTTTCTATGTTACCTATTTTTACATTAAGACCCACTAATGGTTCCCTCTGTGTGGGACCAAATTATGGGTTTCATTTTCACTCAGTCCATCTTTCCAAGGAAATATGCTTCTGTTTCTATTCTGTACATGAGTCCCTGAGACACTCTTCCCAGACAGGAGGTTGGGGGATTGGTCTTTTACATAAGCCACCAGTAAGTAAACTTCCCAACTCACCAACAGAAAGCTGTCTGACTTAAGCTAATAGCTCAAATCACAAAAGTAGAAAAACACCCAGGAGACACTTGCCTGGTCTTTCCCAATGAGGCAGAATTCTACTGACTCACTTGTTCAAGGTTATTTATAAATTAGAATTTTCTTGGGGATCCTATTTCACTAAGAGATCTCCTTTACACTGCTGATATGACTGCACTCACCAGGGGCCTTCAATTCTCTTTTGATTTTTCCTGGAAATTCTAAAAAGTCTGCTGCAAATGGTGGGGTGGGTTTTATGAAGTCTAGTGCTGCTTCATCAGGATTTTCTGTAACAGCCGATGGAACTATTGGTGATCCCTCACTCAGCTGACCAGGACCTCAGGAATGCATTTTTCAAGTGAGTCTGTGCCCCTGCTGCCATTCCTCACCACAAGTAGCTGGCCTTGCTTCCACTACTCCAAGACAGGAAGTAGAGACCCCTCCACCTTAAGTCTCTTAACCAGGCTTGCTACACACACACACATGCTCGCATACAAGAAGCCCACACTATTCATTAAGATAATTCAGTGTAATGTTCTATTTAAAACCATCTTCCCTCAAGCCTTTTGCACTCCTTCATGCCAGGAGACAGATTCACAGAACTACACATCAGGATTAGTTGCATAATGTAGAGTAGATCTTTAAAGTACACTTATGCCCTGATGCAGTTTATAATGCATTGTTTAGTTACATCTGTTTCTGAGTTACGCATGATTTACTGGTGGTTAAGTAATTCATATTTACACAGTAGATGAGATCTTGGGAAGATAAGAGTTTCTCAAAACTGGTGGAGATAACACCACCAGCATGCTGCTTCTGGAATATCTAGTTATTTTCCTCTGTTAATTTGTTTTGGGTTTGATATGTATCATCACTCAGCTGTATGATATCACACTGTATATAATACTCTGCATTTCCATACAAACATCTACAACTGTGCTTTCTTAAGCTACATAAGTAAGATACTGCAACTTGAACAACTGGAAATATCACAGTCCAACAGGATTCCCTAACATATCTGTAATACATCTAGCAGTTGCTGCCTAGTTATTACTACAATCTTCTCAGATGGAAGATTATCCATTATACACAGAGAGAAATTACACTGCTGTTTACTTGCTGACTTGGCAAGTTCTTGAATTTGTGTTCTGTGTTCTGCCTGTGCTTAGAAACTGTTATTTGTCATTGCTTTTTCCTGTACTTCTGCTGCTCTCATTCTTTTCTCTCACAACTCACATCTTTAGAGCTTTTCTTAGATGCTGTGAATCCAGACAAAGAATTGCAGAGCAACCAGAAATGTACAGGGGCAATGCTGAAAGACTGGTCTGGTTGTAGACTGCACTTCCACTCTTGCTCTTAAGATGGTAGTCTAAACTTGGGAATGCAATCCATGCACTTTGCTGAAAGGACAGAATTTCTCTTGTGATTTCTGAAGTGGGAATTTTTAAGAGAAAATATTTATAGCGAACTTTTTTGTGAATTTGAGAAAAATATGAAATGTAATTTTATTTTTAAGGTTTGAGCATGGACGTGATTCAGAGATAATATATGACACAAGACAGGGAGAAATAAGTGGAAGAATGAGAGCCTCTGAATTGACCTGGCAGCCTGTGACTCTGGCAAAAAAGGCAAATTTTTGTGTGAAAATTTGTCCAGGCAGCAGAGCTGGGGCAAGACTTATCTCTGACATAGAAAACTTGGGTTCTCTGTATGCCAGCCAAGACAATTTGGCTACTCAATGGCTGTACAGTGCTCTGAATGTGTTAAGCATCTAATTATGCCACTTAATTTATCTACCAGTAGCTTAAAATATGGGGACAAATTTGGAAGGAAAATGTAGAAGAGAATTTCAGTTCGTCATAATAAATGAGTTGACTTCCCTTTCTCTCCGTTCTCTTCAAAAGGCACTTTGTGTAAGTTTTCCTGTTACATAATCTTCTGTGCTTAACAGAAATATCTAAAATCTTTACAGAAAATCAAAACGGGGAACATCTACCATATCTAGCTAGTTTTGCTTCTCCTTTAGTTTCAATAGGTTTCCTTACTTTTACAATGCCTTTTATCTTTTTCATTTCCGGCTACTCACAGCTCACATTCCTATGGATTCTATGAAAGGCTAGGGTTATACTTACATCTTTGTAGTGCCTTTAAAGTACCACACAGCTCTTGCAATTTCCCCCCTCTAAAGAAGCTGTAAGAGAAAAACAGAGAGATTTTTAAAAAATAAAAAGAAAAGCACTCCCATTCTGATTTGTCACCAGATAAACACATTGGATTTAATTCTACATACTTTCAGCACTCAAAATTTCCAGGAAGGTTAACAGGAGTTTTGTAAGAACATGGAATGTAAGGGTCAGGAACATTCAGAAGGAAAGGAATCCATGTACTGTGTAAATTACGTCTGTCTCTACATTAGCACTGAAATTGCTCTTATACTAGGCCAGGTAATAGCTGTTTTCATTTATTTTTGAAAGGAAAGAAGGAACTAAAAGGATGGCTGGGACCAAAAGAAAACCAGAGACTATGCAGAAAAATTACCTGTAGTCTTTTTCTATAATTTTCCTGAATAATTTTTCCCTTTTAAATATGTTGCTGGAAAATGTCAGCTTTAAGTTTCATGTTCACCAAAAGTCAGTTCATTATTAGACACTGTGGTGTGAGGAACACATTTGGCCAGGTTGTGCTTTGCATTTCTTTATGCAAAACTACTGATGGACTATGGATATAGGAGGGAATTTGTGTGTAAGGAGATTTTGATATCAGCTGCCATATTTCTTAGATAGGGCCAAACTGGAATCAAGGGTCCAGGAATCAGGACAGTCAGAATCAGCCCGTCAGAAACAAGAGAAGTCAAGACATGAACTTGTAAAAGGCATCAGTATCAGACAGGAAAAAGACACTATTTGCAGTAGTAGCTTGAAACAAGGAACAAGTAGAGCTAGGATAATGTCAGGAGCTAATGGCTAGGAGACAATCACAGAATGACTCAGGAGTTGTGAAAAAGTATTCAAAGAGCTAAAAACAACCACGAGGTATGTGGAAAACTACATACACCAAAACTGTATAGATTTGAAATCCACCACTCACTACAAGGCCTTATCAGGTCCCTAGTTTTTGAAAAAACTATTTACAGCCTTCTGCTAGTCTGAAAGCCCAGCAGTGCTTAATAGGTATGGCCATGATCTGCTAACGAGGCTGTGGTCCGTACCATATACTTAGATATTTCATCTTTCATCCCCGTATTCTATTATCATGGAAAATGACCTCTACCTTGAATTACAAGAAAACACTGTTTTGCATGAGACTTCATGTTCATACAAGTGGGTAAAGGAGAACTATTGGGTCATCTTTAGTGTACTCTAAAACTATAATGAGAGCTCTAATGAGCCGCCCACGACAATGTGGTGAGTCCACCTGAGATGCTGGTTTGCAGCTGTTTGAATGCCTGGCTGCTGCAGCTGTTGCCTCCATAGCTGGCTGAGAACACCCTCCTCAGCCTGCTGGCTGTTTGTTACTCCGTTCTTGTACTTCAGAAGCTGCTGTCGGGGTGGCAGTGCTGCCCAGAGGAGGAATGGGTTGCTGGTTGTTTCCCCTACTCATACCAGCCTTTTAGAGCTTGTACTGGTTGGAGAGGCAATAGAAAGTATTCCCTGCTTGGGAGAAATGGAGAATGTGTTTGTCCATTCTAGGCACTTAACACTTTAGTGTCTAAATATCTTTCTCAACTTTGAGGGGAGTTGCTTTCCCCAGTCCCACACAATTTTAGGAGGGATACATTATTGGTATTAAAAAAATAAACCTCATATATTGTTAAACCCACAATATATGCTCATAATACTTGGCTGGTATAAACTCTAAATTCTCAGTTTAGCAAGCAATACATTTTTCCCCATTATGACAATTTAACTTGACACTTTTCCCTAGAATTGGTCAATTCAGTGAGTCTTACTTTTTTTTGTTATGAGTCCTCAAGTTTGTCTTAAACCATTGCTTTTTCTGTGTGGTATTTTATACTTTTTTTGTATGTTAGGATACATCATGAGTTCACAGAAGTTTGGATGTTGATTCTGGTTTGGTAGGTTTAAGTAACCTCTAAATAAACCAGGAATTTCAAAAAGATGAGTCAGCCCTATTGCTTTACACAGTTTTCTCCCCTAAATATTGATTCTGCCAGGTCCAGGCAGCCTGAACAGAATCCTTTTCCACTACAGCAGAAGGAAGAAGGAAGGGATATTTCTGTTGACTTAAGATATGAGAACATTAGGACAAGACTTTAAGGAAAGAAGATTAGAAACTAGGAGCTTTCTTTTTTTTTTTTCTTTTCTCCCATGTAGCTTCCAGCTTCTTCACAAGAGGAAGAACGTCTCCTCTCTTCATTTTGATATTTGGTTTACTGCTTTGCAGACTGACACACACCCAACCTTGATTAAGTTTTTCTGTACTAAAAACTAGGTTTTGCTAAATAAAAATTTTTCATCCCTTTCCTAAATCAGATTTTTCTGGAAGAAATGTCAAGAAATAATGAGAGATTTTAACACATTAAAGGGAAATGAAATATTCAAAGTTTCCACATTAATATACATGAACTCTTCTTCCAATTTGTGGAGTAAAGTGACTTTACTTTATACAGAGAAGGTGGAGTCTGTCATGATAATTTCTTTAATGGGATTTGCAGACAGCTGAGGTGGGAGGTGTGTCCTGCTCTATACTACCTTCCCAGAGTGCCGTGTCTTTTAGGGCACGTTCCCACATGTTCACTCACCTTAAGGGTGTTTCGCCTGAGTTGTTCAGCTGTCTATTTCAAAATTGCTTACATGTTGCTTTCCAGAGGAATCAGAGATACAAAAGGAGGATGATTGCTTCTAAATTCTAGACTTCAAAACCAAAATAATAGAAGCCTAGGACTTTGATGCTGTGTGAATTCTTCAGTGCTGCTTTTCAGGGGCTTTTAGAGGGGTAGGCTGCTGGTGAGCTACTTCTAAATCAGACACACCTTTGGGTTGGGCTATTTTGGAAACGAAGTAATTGATGAGGTTCAAGGTATGGTCTGCTAGGAACAAGTGATTTTATTTTGTGTTTTTACATGTACTTTGGTCAGCTGATGCAGTTGATGGGCAGTCTCCTCTGTAAGTAACAGACCGGGGGCGGAGGAGTGCTGACCTGTAGAGAGCCTTTCCTGACTTTTTTCCAAGTGGGCATTGCTAGCTTTCAGACAACTAGACAAGCAGGAAAAAGGGACGTGATATGGGGGTACCTTTATTTGGGGAGAGCAATCCCTTCTATTCCCGGATCTGGAATGGACTAAGTCAGAAGTTGCAAGGCAAAAAATCCTGGGATAAGCATCTGGATGAAATCTACTTACTCCAGCAGAAAAGGTACAGTGCGTTTCAGCCTTCCTGTCTTCCCTTTCTTCTGCTGCTCTCTCCCTGTAGCTGATTCTCACTCTTTCCCCTTAGGCTTTTCTGCCAGTAGATAAACTTTAAACAACCCTGGAGCACTTTTCTCTATCAGATTTCTTCTTTCAAGATGGAATGCTTCTGGAGTTCCAATCTTATCTGCTTTCACAGGTAGATTTACTAGGTTGCAATTGAATTACCCTGAGTGCAGGACTTCAGTCACAAATTAATACTGTATACTCTTGTCTTTCCTGCTGCATTGGTAAAGCTCACTAGAAAACGCATGAAGGTTTGTTTCTAATGACTATTATTATTGTTGTTGTCACCATTATTATTATTATTATTATTATTATTATTATTATTATTATTATGAAGAGTGTGTGTGATGTATATGCTGCTGTCAGCTGAAATAGTGGCGGGTTTATGTGAGGATTCTGCTTTCTCTCTCTCTAAATGTTGCTCTTACTGTGGGATAGAGTAGACTTAATGTTGTCCAACATTCTGGTGGTCAGTCACCTCCTGGGTTGGACTTCTGTTTCTCGCCCATGTGACATCGTCTCAACTTGTAGGGTGACTCCTCTTAGACTTTACATTATCCAGAAGGTTGCTTGTGCCTTCCCACGTGAATATTGAATCAAGGCTGCTTTTTCCTGCTGTGCAGGGTTGCTCCCTCCACACAGAGAAATGTGGAACTATTCATGGAAATACAGCTGAATCTGGTTTTCATTGTGCCTTGTCATTTCTGCATGCACAAATGCTGCAGTACTCAAATAACAAATTGCTTCCAGTTGCTTATAAAATCTGCTTTTTTCTTTGCACTGAAAACTCTGAACATCTCTGGGGGCAAAATGATGACTGTGTGGGACAAAAATCTATGTATACATATTTATACATGTACACACATATATGTACAGAAATATGCAGGATAGCAGCTTAAGAGGAACAAAAGTATATGTCTGTCTTTAGGGGAAGAACTTAAATATATCATCATCTAATTTCTGACCAAGTGAAAAAAGCTGTCCAAGTTTACTTCAGAGCAATGGGACTTAAATACACTTAAAATGGGAGGGGCAATGGGAACAATAGTATTTCCATGGAATGCTGAAGTGTTTACATTTTGATGTGTTCATGGAAACCATCACAGGTAACTGAAAAATAATTTTGTAATATCCAAATGAACACAAAACAGAATTCTAAATATATTAATATATTAAACCAATTATATTAATTTTATACTTCCCATACTAATAATTAATATCAATAAATATTGGTAATATAAAAATATGGTATGGTTATAACATTATCTTCACATTTTTAAGTCAAAAAGATGTGAAAGGAAGCTCTGCTGATCTCTGTCTAACCTCCCAGGTGAAGCTGAACTCCTGCCAGTAACAGATCACATTGCTCAAGTTTTGTCTAGCTCAGTCCTGAAAGCCCCCCAGGACAGAGATTCCTCTAGGTGCCTGCTACAGTGTTGTAGTAACCTCCTAGTGAAAAAGGGTTTTTCTCAAATATTCAACTTGAACCTCCAAAATCCTAATTTGATGCTCTAGTACCTTGTTTAACATCTGCTGCTGCCAACAAAGGTTTGGCCCTTTCCTTTTTTGGTGCTCCCTTTCACATAGGCTACTGTTAGATTGTCATTCAACCCTCTCTTTGCTCATTAGTCCTCACTAGTCGTGTGCTACACAGGCCCATGAACATCTTGTTGCTACTCATAGAGGAAAACAGAAAAACTGTAAGGCATATAAATTTGTCTTCATAAACTTGTCTTAGACCACTACAATGCAATCCTCATGTCCCCAGAGTTAACTTTTCTGTGTTTTTTTATAAAGTTCTATGTAAGAACACATGTAATGCATATATCATTGTCTTTGAAACTCTTATCCTAAAGAGGGACAGACCAATTCTTCCTCTTACTATCCTACCCTTTCTTTTCTTGTCCCCAGAAATGCTCAGAGTTTGAGGAGAACGAAAATGATTGGTTTGCAGAGGACTTAAATCAGTTTTATTGCTTTCACATTTTTAGCTATGTACAGATAGAAAAACACAACTGGAAGACCTATGGTGACTTGAGTATGGGAACTACTCTTATGAAACCTCTGCTTTTGTGGAAAAACTGTTGTAAGCCAGAAGGGCTTTTGCTACATCCTGTCATTTTGTGGTGTAGAACTGCAGTGTTGTGGCTTCAGCTTGAGTTCTTAGTGTTAATAGTGATGGAATACATAAAGTAATTAGCAGTGATTAAATTCTACTATTGTCTTATTGGAAGCTGGTGGTAAATGTGTTACCGCTTAACTGGTATTCTCTCTGCACACAGAAAGTCTGCAAGAGAAGAACAATGTTTTTTTCTGTCCTGCAACTGGTGGTAGTAACACCTGAAAGCTAACTGTTTTGGCAGTTGTCACCCTCGCTGGAATTGATGTTAATTCTCTTTCTTCATGTGAAACAGTTCTTTGAATCTTACTAGCAGTAGATCTCAGCATTATCCACAGAGAGCGACTAATACTGTGCTATGTAACATTTTCCAAAGGGATAAGCAGGTTCAGGGAATGTGACACAATCTCCTAATATTAAGGAGGTCTTTGAGTTTATTTGGCCTTAATCTGCTGGTTTCTTTCTGTTGAAGTCTCCTTTTTAAATAACCTGTGGCTCAGTGTGGAATCCCAGGGACAGTGGTCACACCTCATATGTCTTTTCTAGAATTATCTTTAGAAGCAAGCTCAACCTCTGGGATCTACATAGCCTAGAGCATATGAACAGAAATCCTCAACATAATTCATGAAGATGGGGAACAAAGAGATAAATACTTATGAAAAAGTGGGTATGGTAGAGGTGAAGAAGACTCACGTGCCTGTCACAGCGTAATAGAGCTAGAAATTATGAGAACCAATGCTTTATTTTATTTTAGTCCAGGGTCAGTGCAAGACGTTCTAAGGAAATGTGAACAAATTCCCCCTAGCATGTAATTTTAGAGATTTCATCATATGAGGATTGCACTGTTCATAAAAAATAGCTAATAAAGAAATTAGAGTGAGTACATGGTTCCAGTGCTTCCAAAATGTAACAATTGTGTTATATTTTCCTTTCTGCTGTTGCCTGTATAACTCTGATTGATAGATGATCTGTCCTCTGCATTTCTTCTCTCTCACAGCTGCTGCTTAGGAATAGTAGCCTCGCTTGGCCTTCATGGGTTGCTCTAAAGCTTAGTTTTCCTAATGATAATAAAATGGTTAACTTTTGTTGTACATTTAAAAAAAAGAAAACAACAACCAAACCCCCAAACTATTTTTGCACATTTATTAAGTATAGAAATCTGTGCTATGAGAAATAATGCACTAAAGGTGATTAGAACAATTCGCATGACTTGCAGAGATGGTAATTTCAAAGATGCTGCAATAAAAACTTTAGATCCCCTTTACTTTCCAAATTTTTTAGTGGCTGTTTAGCTTCATGGATGTATTGATGAGGTTCTTTGCTTACCCCGAAAATGAACGTGGCACAAATGAAAAGGTAGCTGAGCCTGGTAAACTGAGTTGCTTGAGAGTTGTGCAGGGACACAGAGAACCTTCAGCTTCTACGCAAATCTTTCTCAAGCTGGTAGTGAATGAGAGGTCACCATAGGTTTGCTGCTCAATTGTCTAAACAACGTTGCTGAGTTTTCAGCCCACAATTAACATAAGGTTGTCCTGTCTTAAAATCCACAGAGCCTGTCAATATTAATTGGTTCCTTTGCTCCCAAAGGTGACAGTGAAATAAGGATGGCAGCTTCCAATTCTGCCACTTCATTTATAACATATTTCAATGAAAGTCCTTCTGACTAGTCAAGATGTGAAGAACAATCTATTGGAAATGCCATCAGTGGATGTAAAATAAAGTCAAAAGCATCCATGGCAGTATTTCTGGTCTTTGCTACTGCACCTTCATCCTAATGGAAGTTTTGATTCTGATAATGGAAAGCAAGCCTTAATATCACGGGTATAAAGATCCTCCACAACTCATGTTTCCCCAGCAACGCACAGACATACACACATCCAGCCTCAGTGCCTAAGACACAGCTCAGGCACATAGATTTAGGAAGTTATGCGACTTCTTAAACTTGGTTATAGGTTTTCTTGTGAAGATGTAAACATGAAATAGGTACCTTGAGAAAAAAACCCAACCAAAACCCAAGCCACCTCAAATTGCAAAGCTGTTAGCAATAATTAGACACAGGGTAAGGAACACAACCTAGAATAAAACTGCAAGAAAATCCCTATTGAAGTGGGCTGGAAGTTTTGGTGCTGAATGAAGTTAGGCTTCAGAAAGCACTTTTTTTTTAATGAGTGACTCAGTGATGATAAATAGCAACTATCTTCTTCTCAACTGTTAATTCAGTTCTAGCATGAGATTGTTCTTGTGATGGTCTCAGATGCAGAATTAGGGGGAAAAAAAGAAACTAACACAACGAAAATGCCCTGCTGGAAGTTACTAATCAAGATTGCTATTGCTTAGTGTTGTAGATAGTGAAGTATCTGAAGGGATAAGAATTCCCTATCAGTTTCTTGTCTAGTATCATTGGCAATTATTAACCTGTTTAATTTATTTCCAGAGAAGCTCTGTTTACTCTCAGGTGAAGGGGCTTTAACATACACGGGCAAGAGGATCCAGTTAATTTGCTGAGTCTTGGTGGTGGTGAAGAAATGCGCTGACCCTGTTGATTGTCCAAGGCCCTGTTATCTGTCTCCTTTTCACTTCATGCAATTGCTTCCTAACTCAGTCTTTGGCATCTTTCTGGAAGTTTGCTTTGATCCTCTTTCAGCTAGTTAGCTTCCTCTGAGCACTCCTCTGCTCTCCTGAAGTCTTCCACATATTTACATGCACATACTAGCAGAAGAAAGGAAGAAGATGAATCTCCCCTGGCAATTTCATGATGCATTATTGAGCATGGATATTCTGAGAAGCACAACAGGGAAAGGAGAAAGCTAAAATAATATCCTGCTGATGAATTTATAGCCTAGTTAGAAATAATTACTTTGGAACCTCAGTAACTGACTATCTGTGGGGATAAAGTATGAAGATAGAAGGAAATTCGAACTAGAGCAAACAGTAGGAAAATTCCGTATAGCGAATGACTGATGTTTGAGAATCGGAGAGAGGAAGAATAGAAGGAGATGCTTTGTTGCACCTCTGATGAGTTCAGTCTTGAAATAAAAGCTTGTTGCCCAGACAGTTCACATATTTAAAATATTTCCTTCTTTTGAACAAATAGCCACATATAAATCCTAATTCTTCTTTTTATAACAGAGATAAGACTTATGGATTAGTCCTTGCATTCTCTGTCTCTCCCTAGCTGTAACGAGCAGGATACACTTTGAAAGAAGTGAGTCTGTAAACCCAAAAGGACACATATTGCCAGCAGAAAGTGCTTGTGAAATCTTTAACCTTGTTTAAAATTGTATTGCATGATTCCCTCAGTCAGAATCTGACCTACATTTTATCTTCTCTTTGTTTCACAATGGAATTTTGGGTGTTCCTGATTTTGTCCTCACCTGTATTGGAAAAACACCTGATGGCTTCCCAAGCACATAATTGAATCATCTGTGAAGAAAACTGACCGATAGTAACACATGATCAAGCCAGTAAAAGTACCTCAACACAGATACATTCCTTAACTCAGTAAGAACGCAGGAACACATCCAGGTGGATACTGTTGTGGCTTTTATTGCCCATCAGAACTATTGGTTTGCTATCTAGCTGTGCTTATCCTAATCTGATCCTGTAAGGCAACATCCATACTACCTAGCATTACAAACCTTACTAAGCTGGCTAAATTAGGAGCTCAGTATCTCTGGATTCCATGGCTTTTGAAGGGGATAAACAGGATTAGAACAGGAGCTTAATTTACATGTGCTGAATTATCTTTTCAAGGTGTCTAGATATGTCTCTGCTGAATCATTCTCTGAAAGCCACCTTCTCCATCCAGTGACATGATGGTTCTTTATGAAAATGAAGCATCTACTCAAGGCAGCTCTGTTAAGAGATTAAGTTACAGATTTTGCTGGCTGCTGCTTTTGACCCACATGAAGCCAAGATGTAAGATGTAAAATTCTTGCTGCATTTGATCGGTCAGGAAGAAAGTTGGTTAAATATGCAGAAATTAAATAATTGAAAATGTTTTGAAAGTTCCAAATTTAGGTGACTTTAAGTTTTTATATTAGTGACTTTACTTCACTTAGTTTTTGACATTTGTATGCTCAGTACATTGCTGTAGTATATTAAAAATTAGTTGATAATTAGAACGGTATGTTTCAAATGACAGTAAAATATTTCCCCAATTATGGGACAGAAAATTAAATGAGAGTAAAAGCATATGCTATAAACATGTAACTCATGAACCCTTGAGACATTACAGGCAGTGTGCCATGACATTTCCTAACATTTCTGGGTTCTTTTTCTGGTTTGATTTTCAGCCTGAGATCTCTGGCTTTTCAAGCTCAGTTGGAGGTTCCTGCAATAAGAAGAAATGTTTGACAGTTTTGCTCTTAGATTCCAAAAGCTGAGTATAGTATTTATTAGGTGTCTTCTTCATAGGAGTATTGTAATTTAAGTAGTTGTTTACAAGGGCTTTGGTAAATTTTGTGAGAAAGGTATTGTGTTTATGTCCTCCCACATCGTCTCTTGCCCAATCCTTCCTTCCCTCTGAGGTCATTTGAGGGATAAAGGCCTACCCAGTAAAGCATCAACATATTAATTGTAGCATTGTTTATACTATTGAAACCCCACCTCTTTTCCACTTCCTGCCTCTGGAACTTAAATTTTCCAGGAACACAGAGTCTTTTTCAGCCAAAGTAGTGGCAGAGGTGGCAAGCGGACTTCACTGATACTGAATCTTACGACTTTTGCTCAGAGTCCCTCTTTGTTTAGTTCCTATTTGTCTGATCCTAGATGCAATCTTCTCATCAAATCATCTTGTCATTAGCTACTAATGCACTGACGCATGAGTAAGTGGTAGAAGGCATCCTTCCCTAAGCAGCAAGGCTGAGAGTTTGAAGGACACATAAAAATATCCCAGAATGGCTTCCTGATTTGTTGAGGATGGTTCTTTATATTTTTTTCTGCTCTGATCTTCAGGGTTTTTATAGTCTAGTTTCTAGTGCTTTTAGTGACAGGAAAGGTTCCTTTTGTGGAATGATAAACATAGTGTTCAGTTGTGCTTTTATTACTTGTAGCCCGTGCCCATTAATGTACACTTCTTGAAACAATTCCTATTTATCTGTGTAATTCTGATACTCCTCTTTGTTTTGCTTTATCCCCCAAGTTCTTTCAAATCTGTTCAGCGTCTTTCCACTATAAAGGAGTGCAGAACTTTCACATTTCAAGTGGATTAAATCCAGACATAATGTATTTAAAAAACATTAACAAAATTTACTTAAAGATTTCATTGTTCTTAGAAGACTAATTTAAAGCAAGAAATACATATTTCTGTAAGCCACAGAATTTATGTTGCCTGCTTTCCTATCGTTTTATTGTTCAATTATCTTACACTCAAGATGTAGGATCCTACACTCATTGCAACATTTTTTGCAATGAGCCATTTATATTCTCTCTGTCTCTGATGTGGGTTTTCTTGTGGCTTATAATAGAGTTCTATTTATTGGTAATGTATTCTTACAACACTGTTATCACTTAACTGCAAAACACCTCTTGCTTTATATAATATTTACCTTATAAACCCTATCCCTCAAATCTTGTAACTAAATAATACCAGAATATACAGAACATCACATGGAGAAAGTGTTGACTATCTCCAGATATATGGTTTGACTAATATATTTGTCCTACATCCTTTTTTGGGGGGGTGGGTGTTTAAGACTGACACCCAGTCTATTGTTGGTTGTTAGCAGTAAAAAAACAGGGGCCAGTAGGGAAATGAGGGATGGTGTTCTACGTCTTTGTATCAGTTTGAATTTGTTTTTGTTCTACTGTAATCCTTAGACCTATTCCACATCACATGTTAAAGCTTGATCTGAGCCATGCTAGAAGACTGAGAACAAATTAAACACCTATACTAGAAGAAAGCAGAAGTGAGATCAAAAGCACAAAATTTGCATTTGAACAGAGTTCTAAAACTGAACTTTTCCTATTAGGAGAGAGGAATCTCTTTCTATTTCATATTGAAAATTCATGAGAATTGAACTGTTAGTTTGGATTTGAGGGTCTTTCCTCACCTCAAATCCTTAGCTCCTGAACTTGGGATACTTAGAATTCTTTTTTTGTATAAAACAAAAAAAAAATAAAAAAAACCCCACCCCTTTTTTTAATGAATTAAAAGGTAAACCTGAAAATATTCAAGGATAACAGAAATATTTACCCCAAATTCTGTTCTATTTGTTTTCTGTGATTTTGTGATTTTGAAAATTAGCAAAAATTATTTGAATGCTGAGCAAACATATATTGCAGGTAACTCTTTTCAGG
This sequence comes from Campylorhamphus procurvoides, assembly GCA_013396655.1. NCBI lineage: Eukaryota > Metazoa > Chordata > Aves > Passeriformes > Dendrocolaptidae > Campylorhamphus > Campylorhamphus procurvoides. Next base: position 389,802 of record WBMV01007844.1, read on the forward strand.
TACTTATACAAATTAATAAGAACAACACCTGAGTCTTCTCCAGGCTGAACAGTCATAGTACTCTCAGTCTTTCCTTGTATGAGAGATGCTCTAGTCCCATAATCATCTTTGTAGCCTTTTGCTGAGCTCTCTCTAGTTAACTCCACATGTTTTTGTACTGAAGATCCTAGGACCTGGACACAGGACTCTAGGGATGGCCTTGCCAGAGCTGAGTAGAGGAGGAGCATCACCTCCCTTGACCTGTTGTTTGCTTCCAAAGACCTTGTTGTAGTGAAGTTTGGTGGAGGTACTTGTAAATTCTTCATCAGCTCCAAAGGATATACTCAAATAACCCAGATCCTCATGGAAGACTCAAGGGCATGCTTCATCTATAAGTGAACCACTCAGTCTGGAGCTTGCTTGAGGGCACACTCTTTCCCAGGACATGCATGCATTCCACTTCTCAGTATTTTCCTCAATTCTGTCAGCATTAGAGAAAAAAATAGTTGATAGCTAGGCTGTCAGATTTCTCTTCATGACTTTGTTTAATGAGGAACCACATTTCAGAGCTCATTCTTTTAATTATACCATAAGAAGCATTGCTAAACACAAATGGCAATCTTGTTTGTACCTTTGTATCCATTATGATAGCAATTCAGATGATGACTTTTTTTTTTTAATGCTCTGTGAAAAAACAACTGGCTTTTTTTGGCTTCTGAGGTAACTAGTCTACTGGCAGGAGGTGTATCAATGACCCACCATTCGCTATCTTCTGTGCCTCAAAATGTGGGCTATCCAACCCAAAAACATGTAGGCTATTTGTTTCTCCTGTCTTTCCCTCTGCTGCCACCATATGGTTCAGTATCAGTAAGCCAAGAGATGGAGAACTCACCAAATTTTTAGAAGTGCACTGCTCTGCTTTTGATGGTTCTTTGCGTATTCTCAAAATACCTCAGACGGTAGATGTGCCCTAACAATTTTTCATTGAAAATGTGAGATACATGCTGTCTCGAGCAAAGGCTATGCTAGCTCTGGAGAGAGGCACCATGTGTTTGTCTTTGCTCTTTATCAGCCTCTTTTTCTTGACTGCAGGATCTGGGAATCTCCACTCCTCCAGGCTGCCAAAGAGAACGACCTTGCAGCCATTAGGAAGCTCCTCACTGATGGAACATGCGATATCTATCAGAGAGGTAACTCAGATTATTTGCAAAAAAATTATTTTCTGTGGAAGGCAAGAGCTCTCTGTAATGAGTAGTTTGGCACTTTGCTGAAACGTTTGCATTAACAGCCTGAATTGACTTAACTCTTTGTCAGGAAGTTTTGCCACAGAGTTTTCTGACCAGGTGTGCTCATTCACTCAGGCCTGAGGTCTGTTGTTACTTACAAACAGCTGAAGTTTCTGCTCAGCTTTCAGATTTTGAAGTGAAGGACAGAGACTGTGCAATTGTGTGGCTGTCCCAGGCAGTACTCAAGAGAGGACTTAGCACTCCCATAATTCTCCACCTCCATAAATCTATTGCTGCTTTTGTCCCGCACGGTTGAATGTCTGGATGACTCCCATGCCTCTCCTGCTGTTTCTAGGTGCAGTGGGGGAGACTGCCCTTCATGTAGCTGCCATGTATGATAACTTGGAGGCGGCAGTGGCTCTGATGGAAGCAGCTCCCGAGCTTGTCAATGAGAGGATGACATCAGACCTCTATCAAGGTAACATTGCTGGGAATGAGGATGGGCAGGATTCTCTGCAGGGGAAGAGAGGAAGTACTACCTGTACATTTAGGAAATTGGCTTATGCTGTTCCTGGTTCAACATGTTGCTAAACTGTTACATAGCAAAACCAACAAACAAATGGCTTCTGACCATTTGTGGAAGGCAGAATTATATTAAACACAAATACACAAATCTGCAAACATTCAAAGGCCTTAACCACAGCTGGACCTGTTGGCTATTCCAGGATTTCAAGGATATGTACAGTTTGCTTCCTGGCATAGTCCTTTGTAACCAAAGTGGTAAAATCTTTCATACAACCCTCTGCACACAGCAGGGATAACTTCAAAGCTAATTCCGAAAGCTGCTGTGGATGCAGTCCCAGAAACCTCCATTTACCATGACTGACATGTGAACTGCAGGCTACTGATCATCCTGAAGTTGCTTTCTTGGAAGACAAAGTTTTATTTCTGTGTCTTACAGGGCAGACAGCTCTCCACATTGCAGCAGCAAACCAGAACATCACTTTGGTGAAGGCTTTGCTTAAGAGAGGAGCCGATGCAGGCACAGCACAGGCCACTGGGCACTTCTTCAGGCGCAGCTCCCAGAACCTTTTCTATTTTGGTACAGACTTAACTTCTCCCCTCGCTCCTATAGGAGGCAACCAGCAGGGTGGTGAAGGGATGTGAGGGAGGCTTGCTTTAGTCCCCATCTAAACTGGGTGAACAGAGACTCCTGTCTCCAAGTGTCATGAGACACACACCTTTTAGCAGACAGTAAGACTTCATCTGACTATTTAAATGTTACATAAATATAAATTATACACATTTTATATATTTGAATATATACAAATGAATATCTATCTGCCTTAAAAAACTTTGAATTTAAGGTCTTCCTAGCAGCATATACTGCAAATTACTTGTCAACCTTCTTATGGAGGTAAACCCCTGAAAAGAATGCTTATTCCATCTAGTGTTGTGTGGGGTTGGTCTTTTTTTCCTTTCTTAGTAGGATGATGAGTGGGACAGGAAATGCACAGATTGCCTAAAGTAACTCTTCCTTTCATATCCTATGGCTTTATAGCATGGATAACTTTCTCTCAGCATGCTTCAACCTCTCTCACCTCCTGGATTCTTAATGTTGTTTCTCTCCATTCCTTTCATTACAGGAGAGCATGTTTTATCATTTGCTGCCTGTGTGGGAAATGAGGAAATTGTACAGTTGCTCATAGAAAATGGAGCTGACATTAGAGCTCAAGATTCCCTGGGTATGTGCTGTGGGGCTCAGTGAATTGCATGCAGAAAATCTGGGCATTTTAATTCAGACTCTTATCTGTGCATGCAAATATTTTTCTCTCACTACAAACAGCTGTGGGATGAGGGATCTGAGGGAAATAAAAGCCATCAGTCAGTTCTCAGTCTTTGCGGAGGGCTGGGCTATTCCACATACTTTATCCAGTCTGCTTCCTTCATAGGTAACACTGTTCTTCACATCCTGGTTCTCCAGCCTAATAAGACATTTGCCTGCCACATGTACAGCCTGATACTTTCCTATGACAGGAACAAAGAGGGACCAGGATCACTAGAACTTATTCCTAACAATGAAGGTCTTACTCCATTCAAACTGGCTGGAGTTGAGGGCAACACTGTGGTGAGTTTATGTTACATTGGTGCCTCCATACAAAAGAGAAATGGAGAACTTGAAATAACATCATTCAGGGGAATTTGTGCATGTTCTTAGTGGGTAGAAGACACCTAACAAATCCTAACAAATCTAATTTTTTTTTCTTTTTTGCTTGAAGTCTCATTTAGGACCAGAAAACCCTTTATAAGAAATTTTTTTATCCAAATGAAAGAAATGAGTGCTTAAAGAATAGATATTTCTTTATCAAATTTTTGTAGCATTTGAGTTAAACAGGTATTAACAGAAAGATTGACCCCAAGTAATTTTTCTAAAGTCTCACTGAAATTATTGTTTCTGTGGTTTAGAGTTTGTTACCCTAAATGTGCCACATGGGAAACTTCAGGTATCCACAGGCATTTATTCACAGATAAAACCCTAGCATTTAATGCAAACTCTTTTCCTTCCTCTTAAGAAAAAGACAGATATGATATTGCTTCTGTAGATCCACTAAGGACAGGATCACTTCCTTCATCACACCTCTTTTCTGAAAGCTTCTAGAAGAGTATAAAAGAATTGCTTGCCTAATCAACATCTGAAATCTGTTGTCACAATGTATAACTGTCAAATAATTTTTGCAATTTGGTTAGAATTTAGAGTAAAAATCACTCATCTTTTAGCTCAAGCATGAGCTAATAATCAAATAGGAACAAGAAAAAAATTCTTCCACTTCTTAACCTGCTACTATTGCTCCTGAGAGGTATGAGAACCACAACAAGTGCTAACTTCAAGGAAAATACACCATAGTCAAGGCTTTTTAACAACTTTATTTGTTCTTATCCCAAATACATGACATACTGGAAAGCTTCTGATATCCTGATATCCCCTTCTTTTCTCCTCAGATGTTTCAATACCTTATGCAGAAGAGGAAGCAGAATCTCTGGTCTTTTGGCCCCTTGACCGCTGTGCTCTATGATATCACAGAGATTGACTCCTGGGCTGAAGACCAGTCCTTCCTTGAGCTCATTGTATCAACCAAGAAGAGAGAGGTACTGTGGTTGCCACATGCTTTCTATGTGCAGACCATGGCGATTATAAAAGGACAAACATGATGAGTTTGAAGGTTCGAACTCTTTTATATAATCCATACAGCTAGGACTTTGTACCATGTGCTGCAGGTGAAGTGTAGCAGTTTATTAATGATCTGACTACATCTGATGCTTTATATACAGTTTCATCTGAGGTGTGAAATGTGCAGATTATTGCAAGAATTTAGTATGAGGAAGATACAGAAAAGGGTTGTCTCTCATCAGGCTCAAGGATATACTCAGTACCTGTAGAGTAACTCTAGCAATTATCTTCATACAGCTGTGATACTGGTTAACTCTCACAATGAGAGTGCCTGTGAGACACGACTGTGTTCAAAAGTCCTAAACTGGAGTGCATTGTAAAACCATTCATTGTTATTCCCTTCCTTTAATGACAGGTTATGACTCAAAACAAAGTGGGCATATTATCTCTGCTGTAGGCTCAAAAACTTGCAAAGGGATTAGTAAGACAAAAATAGCAGAGTGTAATGGCAAGCTTAGGCAGATCTCCATAAGACTTTCAAGGTACACCACCCTATCAATTGTAATCACCTTAAATAATTCTAATAGGACAGGAAATGAATCAGAAGACATTTCAATTAGCCCAACTCTACCTATCCTGTATTATCTCCATCTCTCAGAATTTTAGTCAAACTTTTCTAACAGAAGTTTCAGCTACTGGAGGGCTTTGCACAGTGTGGAGGAGGCCGATGGAGCTCTCATTTGCTTTTAAGTAAAATCCTCTACATTTCTATGAGTGGTGATACCTATGGAAATTCAGGAAAAAGCAGTCCGTGTCAAAAAATAGAACAACCTGGGAAGTTGTCCACTTTAGAAGACTAAACCATAATCCTAAAAGAAAGCAGAATATTGTGCCTCTGTCTTACCTCAAAACGTACATATAGTGCAAAGGATAAGATGTCCACAAACATCAAGAGGTATAACAATTTTTTTATTTTCCAGAATGCTCTTAAATATGTGCAATTGCAATTTCTGGACATACAATGAGTTATTTTTTTTGCATTAGATACACGTTTGGCCCAAAATGTTTGCTGTCTTCTCTGGAAGAAGGCTACATGTCACCCCATGCTATCATACTCTCCCAGTCCAGTACTGAACTGGAGGAGCATCTTTAGCTCCCAGTCAGAAGCAGGTTCCTCTTGTATTAAGGGGAAAGCATACACACAGTGGGTGTTGAGGTATATTTTCTGAACCTTAAGTGGATGAAAAGTAAAAAAAATACAAGGGAACTAAGCTGCAGGAAGATTATAGTAAGCTTCAAACTTATATATCACCCTTCTGAAAAATGAAATTTACTCTCCTATGCAAAGAATTCTAGAATACTGACTCTTACAGAAAACTGAACACCTATAGGTACATTGTCTCTCACACAGCAGGTGGGTCAAATTCATAAATAAAGTGTAAAGTACCCTGTTTCTCCTAATTATGTTCTAAGTGCCAGTTTTCTGACAGAAGCTGAAGGCTTGATATGCATGACTCAATTAATTATCACACAGCTAATAATGCAGAAACTTAAAATGTATTATTTTTACATAAGCCATACAGTGTTAGACAAGTACGAATATCTTTTAGAAAAATGTTTCAGTTTTCTTACCTTAATCATCTGATACAAAAACTTGTTGTGTTAGCAGGAATACTCTGTCATCCTCAGTTCTATGTTCCTACACAGATGACAAACTTGTTGCAGTATCTAAAATGTTTTTCTTGTACTTCCCACTGGTACTTAAAAGCTGTTCTCTGTAGGATATATTTTTTACATTTTTCCAAAGCTTTGTATGGTCAAACTGAGCAAATCCAAACCCACTTTTGCAAAATAAATAATGCTGAACAGAGTAGATGAAAATAGTTTGTTAACACTCTCCCAGGAAATAGTGTGAATGATGCTTATGAAAAAAAATGTGATTATGGCAATTAATTCCTTCTTTCTATCTGTCTCAGGCACGCCAGATCTTGGACCTAACACCTGTGAAGGAGCTGGTGAGCCTGAAGTGGAATATGTATGGTCGTCCCTACTTCTGTTTCCTGGCTTTATTCTATATACTCTACATGGTCTGCTTCACTATGTGCTGCGTCTACCGACCTCTGAAACCCCGAACAGGCAACAAAACAAGCAGCAGAGACAATACAGTCTATGTCCAGAAAATGCTGCAGGTACTGTGACTGTAGGAGTCAGGGACCATAGGTAGCATTGGGCAATTCCCACCTAACCTACTTAACTGGAAAGTCCAAGCCATTCCCAGTCCCCACATATTGCAATTGTCCTTGTCTTCTCTTTCGGCCAGCTGACCTTTGTCAGGGAGGAATAGGAGGTGTGCTTTGTTCTCCATTGCTGGGGCTAGGCTGGTTTCTGTGGCATTGCCAGGTGTAGTCATGTTTATAGTAGTAATAGTAGGCCGCCTTCTCCCCCACCCTCTTTTTAAGTTTACTTTCGCTTTTTTTTTTTAAATTCAATTTTAATTTCATTAACACTTTTTTTCAGGAATCATATGTAGCGTATGAGGATGAGCTGAGGCTGGTGGGGGAGCTGATCACAGTCATTGGAGCTGTAGTAATTTTGGTCCTTGAGGTAAGACAAATGGTGAGCTATATAGTTTCAAGTTTTGTCAAGGCAGATTTTATTTACTATACAAACATGAGTTTGTGCTCACTGCTTGGTAGGGGTTATTTGCTTAGACTGAGTGCCTTGATATGCCTATGGCAATAGACATTGTCAACAGTATCTATTAGATGAGACAGAGACTGTGACAATGTCCTAGTAAGACTCCAGGTGCGCAAGAAGCAATTAGAAGGACTGGTCTTATTCTCAAGTATCCAGGGTATATGCAGGGTAATGCCACAGTTCCTGTTAGCACCATCCATGGGTCCAGCTGACTCCCAGATGTTGCTTCCCCCAGCACTCCTGAATACTCACATGTTTAGGGGTGCTGGATGAAGTGAATTTGTGCATACACAGAAAAGTTGATATTTAATTGGAGATCAGTTACTCTATAGACCTATAACAGGAGCCTTACTCAACCAGAGTTCTGAGGTTGACATGTTTAGTTGTTCTTACTCTGAACTCTCGAAAAAAACCCAAACCAACAAATTTATTTAAATTAAAACAAATCTATCCCCCATGTGATTTTGTTATAATATGAAATAGAAGACTGAAACTTTTATGAGAAAACTCAAAGGATGATGTCAAGAAGAACTGAAAATAAAACAGTTCTTGTAAACAGCTTTCTACCTATATGGGGTGCATTAAGCATGGCATCACCAGCCAGTCAAAGGAGGTGATTGTTCCACTCTACTCTGCATTGGTGAGACCCCACCCTGTCCAGTTTTGGACACTTCAATATAAAAAAGACATTAAGCTATTAGAGAGGCTCCAAAGGGGGCCATGGGGATGGTAAAGTGTCTGGAAGGGAAGCCATACAATAAGCGGCTAAGGTCACTTGGAGAAGAGGAAACTGAGAGAAGACCTCATTGAGGTCTTCAACATCCTTCTGAGGGGAAGTGGAGCGGCAGGCACTGATCTCTTCACTCTCATGACAAGTGACAGGACTCAAGGAAATAGCATGAAGTTGAGTCAGTGGGGGTTTAACTCAGATATTAAGAAAAAGCTTTTCAGCCAGTGTGGCTGAGCACTGAAACAGACTCCCCAGGGAACCGGTCACAGCACGAAGCCTGTCTTGAGTTCAAAAAGTGTTTGGACAACACTCGAGCATATGCTGAGACTCTTGGGTATGTCCTGTAAAGGGCTAAGAGTTGGACTTGATGGTCCTTGTGTGTCCCTTCCAGCTGGGGATATTCTATGTTCCAGAAGGACAAGTCCTTCTTTCTGTGTGTGGTCAGGACTCTGAGGCTAGGCTACAATGAAAACAGTATAAATTATAACAAACTGCTTTGGTTTCCCAAGGTCCTTTTTGTCTTTCTTATGGGTCACCTCTCTGTGATATGCCTCTCAATCTGCCCGAGTGTTCCTAGATTTTCCAGCAACCCTTGTCTCATTCCAAGAAGGGCTCACCTGGCTCAACCATTCTGATTTTAAAGTAACATAGAAATCAGTCTGTTAACCATCAAACAAAGCTGATGCAGCTGTCTCCAGGATCCTGTGAATATTGGTGGTTACCATGACATTTAGTAATATGATTGAATCTCTCCGAGTCCTAAAGTTAATAGGATGTCTCTGTTAGATCCCAGATATCCTTAGAGTTGGAGCAGCGAAATACTTTGGACAAACAATCCTAGGAGGGCCTTTCCATATAATTGTGTAAGTACAGCACTTTTTACTGTCTCATTTCACCCACTGCTCTCTTTTGCCAGATGAGTCACTTTCTCCATTCTTCTAGAGTATTCCTTCTTTTGATTTATTTCTCCTACTGGGTCGACTGAAAATTCCTCCACTGAACTTTTTTCACTGTCTTTTCTTCTTTGCAGCATCACATATGCCTGCATGATTCTAGTAACCATGGTGATGCGTCTCACCAGCACAAATGGAGAGGTTGTGCCCATGTCCTTTGCCCTGGTGCTCGGATGGTGCAATGTCATGTACTTTGCACGAGGCTTCCAGATGCTCGGACCTTTTACCATCATGATCCAGAAGGTATAAGACACAAAAAATATAAGTTTTTTACACACATCCCAACACCTCTTTCCAGGTACTGTAAGAGTACATTTACTCCCTCAGGACTAGCATTAATGGCAAATGGACAAGATTTTGTCTGCTTGGAGGATTTAGGACTTCCACATTCTCTTTGCTGCAGAAATTTCCTTTAGTCTGCCCATGGTCTTAGAATCTGGGAAAAGGTTTACATAGGGTTGCACTGTGTCTTGGTGGAACAGTTGGGCCTTATGGTGGCTCTGTCTTTGCTCTACAGATGATATTTGGAGATCTTATGCGCTTTTGCTGGCTCATGGCTGTGGTGATATTAGGCTTTGCATCAGGTGAGTCTACCAAAGGAAAACAGCAATATGTTACCCCTGCCAACTGCTTTGGTGTGAATTAAGAGTGTGGGTTTTGATTTAATCTCTGGTAGCCCTTTGAATAGCTGGCAAAGGTGGTGATAATGCTTCTGTTTCTCTCAGCGTGGTCACTTTCCCAGTACTGATTTCTCTTCTCATGAGTTTGGTTTTCAATTCTTGCTCTTTCCAGGGTAAAAGAAATAGGGTAATTCAGATAATTCCACATATACATAAGTCAAAATTTAAAAACATACTGCATTTATGATACTTGTCTGTGGAAAAATGAGATTAACATACATAGCTTTATTATATCTTTGAGGAAGCTAAGTTCACTATTTTGAGAACAAGTAAATAATCAAAATTAATTTAGGTCATTTTATAATGGAAGACAGTGATTCTAATCAGGGATTTGTCCTTGCTGGATACTGCACTACCATATAAACACATGCAGCTCCTTCCCAGACCACTTCTTGTTGCCACAATCTCTTACAGGACCCTGTTACTCCTCTTGGAACATGATTCTTATTGTTAAACCCTCTCTCTTTTTTCTCCTTTGCCCTCCTCTAGCTTTTTACATCATCTTCCAGACAGAGAATCCTGAAAACCTTGGGCAGTTCTACAACTACCCCATGTCCTTGTTCACCACTTTTGAGCTGTTCCTCACTATCATTGATGGCCCTGCAAACTATGATGTGGACCTGCCCTTTATGTACAGCGTGGTATACTTTGCTTTTGCCATCATTGCTGCCCTCCTGATGCTCAACTTGTTAATTGCCATGATGGGTGACACCCACTGGAGAGTGGCCCATGAGCAGGATGAGCTCTGGAGAGCCCAGGTAATCTAGTTAAGGTGGACATTCCTACCTTATTTCAAGTAACAGCTAGAAGCCTACCAGCCTGTCTTGTCCATTCTGTGTCTCCGTAACTGTTTGTTCCCTACACGTGGAATCTCTTCTTACATAGAATTAAAGTTGTGTCTTTTTTTTTACAAATAACATTTCTATGTAACTGAGAGCTAAAGTATTATTATAGAGATTGACTGTGGTGGGATAAAATGCAAGGTAATGATTGCAGGAAGGTCAGTAATGTCTTTAGGTCCATTAAGAGAAGTTGGGCTGACTATCTTGCTCAGAAGGCAAAAAGATTCAACCAGTTCTATAGGTGATCAACAGGACATCCATTTCCTAGTACTTTTCTGTGAAAAATCAATCAGTCAAATGGTTAAATGTAGTCATGTGGCCACATTGTTGAGTTCTGATGATACCTAATGTGGGTATAGATACTGTCCTCTTCTCTAGCTTGCAAATTAATTACCCTACTCATTGCTATCAGTTATAAAAGGAAGGAAATTTAGCAGTGTTTTTGGAGCACCATTGCTTCCTCAAAATATGGCACAGTTAGACCTAAAATACTGATTGCCTTATAATAAACAGAGTATTGACTCTACTATTGTTTTCATTACATAAGGAGCTGTAATGAAGTATAGTATGGGTCAGCACTCATGAACTGATAATTTTGAAAGAGATTCTTTTTTCTAATTCATCTAAGTTCTTCCTTTTTTTTTTTCATTCCAAAGGTTGTTGCCACCACTGTCATGCTGGAGCGGAAACTGCCACGGTGTCTCTGGCCTCGCTCCGGAATCTGTGGGCGGGAATATGGACTAGGGGACCGATGGTATCTCAGGTGAGTTCTCTTTTTCTGTGGATCCAAGAAGAAGAATCCAGTGTATGGGTGATAGTAAAGACCCTTTCCAGTGGCCTGGGGAGGACTGTTTGGAGCGCTTTCCTTACAGAAGACAGACCCCAATCTGTTTTCTGTCTTTGACTGATAGATGAACACTGTTCCCCTGAGACAGCTCTGCTGTGCTTGTGAAATCATCTGGTGCTTTCTTATCCAGTAGTCACATTGTACAGACCCCAGAAGCTGCATGACTTATAAGGCCTGAATTTTTCTTTCAAACTTATTATAATGAGTATCACAAGACTTCGCTGCTGTGCTTGGTTGGCTGTCCCTATCCATTAGATACATGAAATGGCAGAGGCAGAATCAATCTATTAGGCATTCAGCAGCAATGTGCTGCTCTACAAATGAGTCAAAATCAGAACAGGAATAATTAGAGTCAATATTTCTTTCTCATGTGAACCTAGTAACTGTAGTATACTTTGCAATGACTGCATCAGGTGGCAAAGTCTTAGGTCCAGGATTTCAGATTAGGCACTGAACTCATAAGATATCTAGTGTTGATAAAACTAAAATCCTGTTTCTTATTTAAATCAATATCCATGACAAGTGAGGAAAGATTTACCTTTTGGGTGTGTATCTTTTCTTACTGCACCATATTTTGCTGATAAAGCCAGAAGGGGGAGTGGCGGCTGTATCATAGAATATCTTGAGTTGAAAGGGACCCACAAGGATCATCACAGTCCAACTCCTGGCCCTGCACAGAAGTTTCTGCTGTTTTTGGCAGAAAATTGAGACTAGTGGATTTTCAGGTTTATTGGGCAGAACAAGCAGACCTCAAGTGGTACTGATATGCAACACTTTCAGTCCAAGCTGCAGAATATAACAATTTATTGCAAGAACAATTATTCACTGGATGTTATGCAAAAAGTGTTACTGTGATCTAGTTCTGTCAAATTACATATATGTTCATTGGATATATCATGGGACATTATTTCAGAATACAACTTATAAGTATTGTAGAGAAAGGTTCATGGAAGTGGAGCAGTTAAGTGAAAGCACAGCAAAAGCTAAGGGACATCCTGAGGTTAGCAGCCATGGAGCATCAGAGGAGGAAAGTCAAGAACAGAGGAAATAGATAAATATATGGGTGTAAACAAAGGATCTGGAACTATACTCAGGTGGGATAAGTTTTTCCAATTGCTTACAGCTGGTGAAAGGGAAAGGGCAGGTCATGACTGGGAAATTAATTAAAGGACAAGAAACCATGGGCGGACAAAGTTACTGAAGTCCGTAACAGGGATGAATGTCTAGGAGATAACCATGTGCTAGCAGCCCATAGCACCCTGCCTATAATTAGTTTTCTGCTTCTGTGCTGATTTTCTGGAGGATCAGTTTGCCTGTCTTTTTTGAAGGGGTTTTGTTGATAAACTGGCATTTTTCTACCACATTCAGGTTATGTTTTTTAATCCTCATACAGAGTTGAAGACAGGGTTGATCCCAACAAACACAAGATGATGCGGTACACAGAAGCATTTAAGGCTCAGGATAGGGATAACTATGACAAAGGTTCAGAAAAGCTGGAAATCAACAGGGACACCCTGTATAAGAAGGAACTGTCTGCTCTGTCGTTGTCACGAAGCACATCCAGAACTAGCTCTCACCGTGGCTGGGAGATCCTGAGGCGCAACACCTTCCGCCAGCTTTGTGGAGAGATTGGTCATGCCACAGAAGAGGAGGTCTATGATGTCTAAGAAGCCTCTATTTCTACTCCACAAGATGGATCACTTTTGCCACAGCAGTTGTCTTCTACAGCTGTTCATACACTCCCCAGCATGCTGCACACATTCATCACCCTTGAAGAACTCTGCTGGTGAAGACTGAGTGAGCAGTTCCTGGCATCTATTCTATGATATATGAATGCAGTCTTTTCTCTCCTACTTTTAAGTGCCTCTGCAGTTGCACTGATATTTGCACCAAGCTGGTGGGCTTATTGAGTTCTGTAATGCAAATGAGAAAGAGGTGACAGCAATAAGATTTCATCCATTTGCAAAGAAGTGATCAGTAAGCCCTCTTCCAGACTGTTACATGCACTATAATCTATCTCCCCAGTTTCATAAAATCACAATGCTCTCATAGCCAAGAATGATGACTGAAGTTCTGATTTGTGATTTGCTACAGAACTGGGAAAAAACCCAACAACCAAACCCTGTAACTCAGCTCAGGAATGAAGGTAGTTGTTGTTAACACTGTGATTATTAAAAAGGACTGTAACTACTATGCTGGCATTCAGGGCCTGACAGATTTTGCCCGCTGAAGAAAGGCAGTCTCTGTTAACTGCATTTTCAACATTGCTATATTAGCGGGACTGTTTTGGTTTTGATTTGGTTTGCTTGTTTGGGTTCTTTACCGGTGATTTTTTGGTTTGGTTTGGTTTGTTTTTGTTTTTTTGTTACATGAATGCACTTTAAGCTTTTGAAGAGACGTGATTGCTATTCCTGGGAGGATTCTGAAGTGGGAACTTCTTTTCTTATTGAGAGCATGTATGACCTGGCTAGGTGACTTTCAGCAGTGTGAAGTTTCAGCAGAGATATTTATCTCCTAAGTGAGCTAAAGCCTGTCTTTTGTTTTATATGGAAGAGTAGGTTTCTGCACCATAATTCCCTGACATATAACTGAGACATCAAGGTAGGGTGGTGAGCTCCTCTATAATATGGAAAGGAATGGTGAGGAAATGTTGAATAGATCAGTAATAGCTATTGCAGAGGCAGTTCAGAAACTGGTGCGCTCTCTTTCTCTCTCTGAAAATCTAAAACTATGCAATGAACACCTGACTCATCCACGCAGTTCCCTTCTAGGCATGACACTGTTCCAGTCTGTCAAATTTATCATCTGCCAAAGGCCACTTTAAGAAAAGTGAAGAAATGTTCAAAGAAATGGACCGTCATTTCAGGTTCTTTTGTATTCTCAGGAGTGTGGAGTTTCATTCCAGTAGCAGAAGTTAAGCAGAAAGCAATCTGTGGTCTTAACATTTCCTTCCGACAGGACCGGTAACAGGGACTATATTTTATAGGAAATCAAGGACTATTATCTGGCACTGGACTTTGAGCCAAATCACCCTGTGGTAATCAAAACAGATAATGAAAAAGCTAAATCCAGTGGATTTCTGATTGTATTGAAATATCACAGCAAATATCTCCTCTCACGCAGGTGCTATAAGAAGTATCATGACCTTTGCAATTATATGTATTTATTCAAATGTCCTCTTTCTCTTACTTGAATGTATACTTTTTTATGCTCTAATGGAAGACTGGCAGAAGACTGTCTCTCTGGAATTCAAATGTATGTTGTTGTGTTGACTCATTTTATTGAATTGAAGCTGTTGCCTGGTCTTGGTCCCTTAAGTACTGTCAGTCCTTCCTAAAACCTTTGGCCTTTGTACTGGCGGTCTATGGAGATGGGATCAATGTGGTACATGAACCAGAACTGTGAAGTGTTGCTCTGATTTTAGATGAATTTTATTTCATAGTGAATAAGAAAGAGCAAGAAGGGGAGAACTGATAATTTCCCCATCCTGTCCCGGCCCCCAAGTGTAGCAGACTTTTTACTAGTTTGAAAACCACAGAAATACAGTGAAAATGGAGCCACATGTTGTAATTTCTACAAAAGAACTTCTCTATGTGACAAAATAGTGATAATAATAAAAAAAGTAGTTTGAAGTACAAGATGTGTGAGTCCTAGTTCTGATTTTGTGTTCTGCATTACTATAAACAATGAGAAATTTGATCTTAGAAATTAAAGCAATGTTTTGCCATTGCAGAAGTCAGAACCAATGCTAGGCCTTTATAGATTTCAGTATTTGCTCTCCATAAAAATAAAAAACGCAGTAGCAGGTTTTTTTTAAGGAGTGCCTTCTCTTTTAAAATTGGATTCTGTGATAGTTAGCTTTCAAACTCCTTGCCCAGAACCCATTCATATAACAGCATCAGAACTGTGTGAATTATTTTCTGGTTTTGGAGCTGCCTAATATAAGATAGAGAATCAGAATCATAAATTAGTTTGTATTGGAAGTGACCTTTAAAGGTCCTGTAGTCCAGAAACTGAGCAAGGACATCTTCAACTGGATCATGTTGCTCAGAGCCCTGTCCAACCCGACCTTGAATATTTCCAGAGGTGGGGCATCCACCACCTCTCTGGAAAACCTGTTCCAGTATTTCACCATCCCCACTTAAAAAAAAATTTCTTACTTGCTCCTATTGGATTTTGACTTCCAGTTTCCTGAAATGACTTGCATATGAAAAAAGAAAAAAAATCCTAGGAGAACACTTTATACAAAAGGTGACAGAATGTTTTACCAATAGTGAATTGATTTCTTCATCTTTTGTTGATGATCAGTGGTGCAGACCATTTCTAGCATAATTTATTTATCTGCAGGATAAACAGCTACAAAAGAAAATTCGAGGTGGGAAAATTCAGCAGATGTAATGAGTACACCAGAAGCTGGAAATATTAAATTTAATATGTAAATGTGGAATGTCTACCCTCTTTCCTTAGGACATATATACATGAAGTGCACCCATGTGAACCTCAGGTGATGAAGTAATAGGAGGCACTAGACTAACCTTTGAGCTGTTTTAAAGCAATCTGCCTCTGACCCAGAAATAGCAGTGACTACAATCACACAAGGCAAAGCACTTTCACTGTAATATTCTGCATGAATGTGAGGCTTCAAGATTTGCTTCAAATTTTGTGTTTTGTGATGTAGTTATATCCTATAATTCTGAAACAGTATTGCTGCTCCTTGCTATTGCAAGGTGTGTTTCCTCTCCCTCCTAACAATATTGCAATAATTTCAAGGCAGAAATTCCTTCCCTCCTTGAAACTGCTAACCTCAAACTGTCTTCTGTGTTATGGAAGTAACTTCTGAGTTTATGCTGATGTGATGAATGAATGTTTTGATCCAGTTGCTTGTAGTAAAATGAGATCTATTTTGCTGACAATAAAAGTATGGAATATCTTGACGGCTTCTTTGTCTCTAAAATAAATATCCTGAGTCAATTTTTGTGTTTGCTTCTTTAGTGGAAATCACAGACATTCGCTGACAAATTGATTAGATTGTCACATATGGATTCATGTTAAATTTTTTTAATTAAATTTGTTCCACAGCAATCTACTTCAGATATTTCTTTATACAAAATTTGTATGGAGTTCCAAATACTTGCTTCCAGTTCAAACTATGACCTATAAAGGCCCTGTTGTTTAAAGTCATTGAGCATTTAGTGAAAATTGCAGTACAACCTCTTTGAAGAAGAAATTGTATTTTCATGTTGGTGGAAGGAAGTACATTGGACAGTGAGGCAAATGTCCTTGCTATAGCTGCTTGCAGTAAAATGCTCATAAATACAGAGTTTTCTTAGTAATACACATGCTAAATAGATACAGATGGCCCAGCTTTATAACGGGCATGTGTATAGTCATGGTCCACTGAATTTGATGTTTACTACACATCTTAAATTATTACAATAATTTAAGTTGATTTTTGAAAGCTTCCTAAGTGGGAATAAACCAACTTAACAAGTACTTGGTTCATAGAAGATCAGGGTAATACTTAGAGCCATTAACTATTGATTTTAAGAGTAAGGTTATTTTTATTTCCTAGTTTATGGCATTGTAATCAAGCTCTCAACTGTGCACAGAGAACTCTTTGACAAGAGTTTTATCCTGCCTTAATCTACAATCCAAGACAAGAAACAAGTGAAGATGTAAGCAAGAGTCACTGAGATGGGCCATATGATAACCCTCTAGTCTTGCTGCTGTTTTATGCTTGGTTGATAATTGCAAAGTATGTAAGATCTGCTGCTATTTTTTCCTCTCTGCTGCTCCAGAAGAAGCACGCTTTACCATCTTCCATTTGCATATATGAAAACCTTGTCCTTAGAACATCTTCCTAATAATTAATCAAATGCTACAGTTCTCTTTTTGTTGCAATTAATTAGCTGAGCCTATGTATTGGAAAGAAGCATGTCTGGGAAAGAAAATACTACAGTGTTGCATAAGCTCAACCAGCCTACAGTATCAGAATGAATGATTTTTTTAAAAACTCTGAGAAGTTCTAAGTTAATCTAGGAATTTAATATAAAAGATAAAGAAATTAAAGCTTTTAGTGGAAAAATATCTGCAACACATACTAATAAACTGTATTATTGGTATAGTCAAGCTGGAGTGACAGGCACTTGGCAAAACCACGCTGTGTGTTGATGCTGGCCCCACTGCTGTCTAGGACATGGAGGGAAAGCTGAAGAGAAAGTGGTCACTTTCTAGAATTCCCTAGGACATAGTGGGCAAACAATTCATTTTCTTGCACTTGAATTGAAAGATATAGTGTCAGTAATAGGTTTTAAGGAGGTACAAGACAGATGCAACTTCATCTATGCTCCTTTTGCACATATACATACTGCTTCCAAATATTAGCTTTTATGACAGACACAAAACAGAATCTAATGGATTCAGATAAGAATTAGTTCTTTATTTAAGCTTATGGTACTGTTAGTTTGCTTGATCTCTTGGGGAAAGTGCCCTGGACTGTTGGAGACTGGCTCACTCTAATGTGATACTCTGGGGATACATCTGAGGTGCTTGAGAACATCAGTGTGCTTTTTCCTCCTATGTCTCAGTGTTTGGGATGGGCCTCAGCAACTCCCATTGGTAAGACTTTATGATATTCTACATATGAAATAGTCAGGAATGGATGATAAATGTCAATGTGCAAAAGGTCACCTTCATGGCATTGTGTCAACAGCTGGCGCTGGCTGTGGACAGCCTGCACACATGTATCTGGGTTTCAATCTTAATTCTAAAGCAACTGACCTTTAACAAATCCTAATCTCATCAGGGAAGGGCCAGTGGAAGGAGTGGCTCATCAGTAGCACATGGTGATCCTAGCTGGTCTTCTGGTCTTAAAGTATATTAGTTTCACCAGACTCGTGCTGGTTGTGCTGAGATTGCTAGGCACTACCTTTTCACAACTAGCCTGGTTGCTCTCATCATATTCTCTGTGAAGGGAAAAGATAAGGTATTTTGAAATGCTTTTTACATACGGTAGCAACGTATTTCCACCTCTTCAGCACTTCAAACAGGAGTTGCAATTTATAGCTTTGTTCAACATTTTTCTTTCAAGGTTGTTTGATCTATAGCCTTGACACTGTTCAGGTAAAACAAGACTTGTTGGAAGTGATTTTTGAGAGTTTTTAAGAGGACTTAATATATTTAAGTCCAAAGATTCAGGCATATAATTGAATGCTAAAGTAATAAAATCTTTAATTAAGTCTGCTTATGAGCCACTAGCTCTCCTATTGACTGGACAGGATTTTTCTAATAATTAAATAGATCCTTAAATTTGCAGCACTTTTGTCTGTGTGGTTGGTCATAAGTGGTTCTGACACCCCTTTTGATGATCTGTGCTAAGAAATGCTGCCTCTAGATATGTATGTGTCTTCAGATTTTAAACTCCTGTATGTCTGGATTTTCTGGGGAGGGAAGGAATTTTTCTGTCCTTCTCTTTGTTCATGACTTCAGCAGCTCCTACCCTAAAGACTTTCATATAATTCATAATAAGTTCTTAGTATCACATGCAACCTAATACTGAAATCTAATGTTCATAGCCTGTTAGAAAATGAGATTTTATAGAACAATCTTTTCCTGGGGCTAAAATACAGAAAAAAATCTCAAATTTGTGAGATATTCCTCATAAGTATACTTCCCCTTGGATCTTCTCCTAATATTTTGTTTACTTCTTAAGTCTATCAATTTCATCTTCAGACACAAGCTTCATCTGGAGTAGTTTACATATCAAAGGAGCCTAAAATTGTACTTGTCTGTGAGGCACCTCCACTTATGCCCTCAGGCCTGTGCAAAAAGCATACAAACTAGTGCATTCAGTATAGGTTCCTGATAAAAAGTAAAGGGATCTAATTCAAAAAACTGAAATTGAGAGAAACATAGCTGCCTCTGTCGTAGTATTGACTGTGTATAATAATGTACTAAAGTGGTGGTGTCCATGAGAGCAAAGGCATAATCATTCATTTCCCACAGTAATGGGAAAAAAGCTACCATGTCCTTCATTGTAATGGACTTGTCATTCAGAGTGACAAGGTTGAAGGTCAGAAGTGAGACTAAAAATTCACAATAGTTTTTCATTACCATCTTTTCAGACTCCTAATCACTGAAATCCATTTAAAAGTCTGTGTACATATGACTATTTTTGCAAGACACCTATACCTAAGATTTTTCTTTATGCAAAGCATTTTTTTTTTTGTTTTTAACTCAGGAACTGCAGTTTTACCCTTGAACTTACCTTTGTGGTCAGACATAAAAGCTACATTATTATTAGAATCTTTAATTTTGATAATAATTGCATAGCAGCTTCAAAAGCATTTTGAAAACTACAGAGTAATATCAGACTTACAAAAAAGTTCAGGCAATTCCCAAAGTATTTTCTTTTCCGTAGGCATACACGAAGAGTATGCAAATAAGATACAGAAGCACAGGAGATAACTAGTTACTTAATGCAGGTTGCTTTAAATCATTCTCCTGGGGCTTCACATTACTTCATTACACATCTGGGCTGAGTTTGGAAGTTTTGGAGCTGAGCTTTTGTTTTATATCATTGCTGTACTGACTAATTTGGGGATTTCTCACATACTGGTATCTTCTGCTGTCATTTAGCCATCTATGGATCCTACACAATAATGTATGGAGAAAATTAATTGAATGTGCTGATTTTGATTGGGATAGAGTTAGTTTTCTTCCTAATAGCTTGTATGGTGGTGTGGTTTAAATCTGTAATTAAATAGTGTCGACAACACAGGGATGTTTTAGCTATTGCTGAGCAGAGCTTGTACAGTATTAAGGCCTTTTCTACTTCTCACACTGCCCCACCAGTAGACTGGGGGCACACAAGAATCTGGGAGGGGACACAGCCGGGACAGTTGACCCCAATTAGACAAAAGGATATTCCATACCATACGATGCTGTGATCCACAATAAAAGCTGGGGAAAGTGGGAAGGTGGGGACATTCGTCTTTCCAAAAAAACTGTTGCATGTGGTTAGTCTATTTCTATTCATTTTGATCACATCAAACACACCCACATACGCATGAGTAGGAATTGCCTGTTTGCAATCACGGAGCATTTTCTTCACTTACCAACCTCAGTACGCACACAAGTAACCCTTTTCTGTTTATATTTGCCACCTACATGCACATTTCACCTTTGAGACTGGGAAAGTCCTGTGATGCATAAGAAAAATAAAGTTAGCAATGGTGGTGAGAGTCCTGTTTGACTAGTTCTACATGCCAATAAATAAAACAAAATCCATCGAGGACAGGACAGTTTTTAAAAATTGATTAGAAGAAAAGCAAATGCATGAAACAAACCCAAAACTGACTAACCACTATTTAATCTTTCTGTGAGTGGTGTTTAATCCATTGTTTTGGCGCTGAAAAGTAAGAAGAAAAGAAACCTAACTAGTTGGAGCTATTTAGTATGGAATAGCTCCCCGTTTCATTATATGGATCATAAAGCTACAAGAGAAGCAATTACTTAGTTTTCATAGCAGACAAAGTTTTCAAATTTAGCCCAGCTTTAGATTTCTTGCTGCCATATGAGCTCAAAAAGTGTTAGTCAGGGAAGCCTATGGACAGACCTGGGTATCTTCTCTCTAATCTGTATCTTTAGGAGGTGGTACAGAACATGGATAGAACAAGTTACAATCTCTTCTGTTTGACATAGCCCCTGCAATTAGAAAACTAAGATTTTAAAGTCATGAAATAAGGTGGAGGGGGCATTCAGGAGCTTATTTTGTCCATACTCCTGCTCAAAACAGGGTCTTTTCATTCAGGAAGTCCGGAAGATTGGGCCATTGATCTCTAATCCTTGAGCCTAGAAATTTGGCTCCAAATTGGAGGGTTAAGTGCAAGACATCAGAAATGCAATTTTTAACTGTAAGAGGACAATTGTAGGTTCAGAGTACCATCTGACTAGAACAACCAGACTTTCTCCATTCCATCTTTCTATTTTCTTGCGTTCCACATTTCTAATAATCCTGCTTTGTGTGGGAGAAGATTAAGGTAAGGAAAAGGAAAAATTATCAGACTAGAAATAGAGGAATAGAAGACAGACAGAAAAAAAAAGAGTGAAAAAAGGAAAAGAGAAAGGGTCAAGTGATTACCAAAAAAGTTTAGATCATAACTATAGTATTTTATACTGACATGAAATTTAAGGAAACATTTCTGCAACATCATCACAGATGGTGGTGAATGCTCCCTCTAAAACACATCTTGAATCCTGTTTACACAGTACATGTGATCATAGACCTGCAGGGAACAGTGATGAGTGTTTCCACTGAACATGAAGGTGTGGGCTTTCTACCCAATGATAATGTGATCTGCAGTTAAAACTTCTGATGTAAAGAAAACCCCAACCAATAAAAACATTGGCTCCAATTTCCTTCTTTCATTTTGTAGACATAGGGTATATGAAGTCAGTAACACCTAACTAAAACTGATAAAACATCACAGTCTGAGAGAGAAGAAAAGAAGGGCCTCCATTTTGCCTTACTCTTGCCTTGAATAAATGGAGTGCATAATGGATATGAAATTATACTAGTCTTGGAGGAGGCATGAGACTTTCATAGGATGTTTATGAATAAGCAAATGAAGGTCTGTTCTACATCACTGGTTGAATGGTCACTGAAGAACTTGAGTTCATACAGTGCTGACTTGAAAATCACAAGAAAGGACACATCTTTTGTAGACATGCCAGCAGAGTGAGGATGAGCTTCTGCTACAGACAGCAGAGCATTGCTAACTCCCAGCATTCATTCTTTCTCATCAAAGCAATAAGGGACTTCTGAAGTATTTTCTTTATGAAAGGACAGCTTGGAGGAATCTGTTTAGAGTGTCTTAAATTTGTTCCAGAACTATGTGTATGATTTATTTTTCATTTGAGAAAACATGTGAATCATTCCATCTGGAGATGTGGTTTCACTTATTCCAGTTCTCCTACTGCTATATGGTGTCCTCTTTGCCAATTTTCCTTTCCAGAAACTGTTTCTTCCTCTGTTTGTCAGACAATACACAAGACAATAGACATTATTTAAAAATGTCTATTGTCTAATCGAACAATGTTGGGAGGCTTCCAAGCATTATCAAAAGCACCCAGTACTTAGAAAATAAAGGCACTAGTTACTCTTGCAAGCTACAGCTCAAAAAGAATAGGTGGGAAAGAAAGGAGAGAATCGATGATTTGTTAGGTCCCATATTTCTCAGATTTGCTAAACAGGAGTGAAAATTGTTTTCACTAACATATATCGAAATCCTGGCACAGTAGAAATCCAAGTTAATGAGGATTAAAAGATTTCCAAATTTCCATTTGTGGCTGAGATTTTCATCATCATCATCCTTGGCCAACCAATGGCTAAAACAAGCAATGAAAGCTGAATCTTGTGAAAGTTGTTTCCCCAGCTTAGAGACTGACAGTACATATGTGAGAGAGAGATGTTTCCCAGAGACATGCAGAGACATGTAGCAAATGTGACAGGAAACCCTAAAACATTGTGACATGAGGATGGATCCAATGTATTGCACACATCAGTTTTTGCCAGGTCTTTTTCTTCATGTTTTCTGCTTAAGACATAAATAGAAGGCAACAACAGTCCTCAATAATTGGTCTGCAAGATGCAGTGTGAAGTATGGCTTTGGCTTAACCTTAAAAAATCTTAAAGATAAAAGTAGAATGTAAGAGAGGATCAGAGGGTCTAAAGGTAGATACACTATGTATGTTTCTCCCTATGAACTCAGTGACTCCAAAGAATGCAGAAGTGAAAAAACCCTGTGCAGACTGAAGAAGGTAAAAGAAGAAAATAGTTCTGATTCCTCATTACAGACAGGAGTGGCCACAAGGACATGGAATGAAACACAAAAGAAAGCTAAAAAAACTACTGAGTACTGAGGGAGACAATGACTCCTGGCTATACCCACAGTGCTTATCACGGAAAACAATTTCCTTACAGAAGATCAAAATTAAAAATGTTATCTTTTAAGCAGGCATATAAAGGACTCTGAGCTTTGTGAATATTCATGTGTGTGCACACTCGTGGCTGAATTTGCTTTCAGCTTCTGCAATAATGTTTTTCTTTCAGTACTGCTGGAAGGTGAATGTCAGTCTGGTCGCAGTCTTTTAGGGATAGCTTTACATCCTGGTGATGCTTTAAGCTGAATGGTGTCATATTAAAAGCTTTTTTCTCATAACAGCTGCCTAATTTACTCATAAACTGTCAAATTACAGTTGACATTTCCAGTACCTGTTTGTGCAGGATTATGTTAGTATTCAGACCTCCATACTTCCAAGAGAAATGACTTGTGAGTCAAGCTTTTAGTCTGAGAAAAATATGAATGCTACAGAATGTTAATGAATAAGTTGAACTGAAAAAAAAAAGAAAAAGAGAAGAAATTAAATGCATTTGCTAAATCAAATAAACTAGGGCTCAGAACTGCACAGTTAACTTTGAAGGTAAATGTGGGAAGAAAGAAAGAAGAGAATTTGTGTTTGTGTATATATATTGGAGGCTGTTGACTGCTCTGATTAAAACAATGATATGTAAAAAGTAAAAGCAGATTTTGCATTTTTTAAAAAAAGACCACTGGAAAATACAATTTTAAATAAATGTGCAGAAAACCTGCAGCTGGTCTTAGTGTAGGCAAACCTTATGCACAGAATTGTCCTGTCCTTTTTTCAAAAAATCTGATGACACCTCAGAATTCTGTTTACACAGATTTAAGCACAGCAGCCTGAGCTACAACCCAAAGTGATATCCAAATATTTGGTTTCATATTCTGACTGGACTTGATTGTGAGTATGCTGATAAGACAGTCTTTCTTCTCCCCAGCAGATAACTTGCCTCTCCACCTTTTTGAATAGCACTGTCTCTGTTTGTGCTTTCTAGGAACAATCTCGTCATACCTTGTTTGTGTAATTAATAGTGTGTCTTATTTTTCTCTTTTTACTTACACTGTAAAAATCTCTCACTAGACGATGCTCTGTAGCAGCAAAATTCCCTCCCAATTTACCACAGAGCATAAACATTTTTCAGGAACTATTAGCATCATAACAGAAGAGCTTAGGCAAAGTTCAGTAATCAAAATATGGTATCTAAATAAGATATTTGCCACAGCAGCTCCAGTTTTATGCTTGTAATAGTGCTTTTATCCCACAGTCACCAAGTGGTTTGAAATGGTAAAACAGATCAAAAAATGGTCATTTTAACATGCATTCATTTTTCATATACCTAAAACCACTAAAGAAATGCAAACACTTGTTATGACATCACAGAAATCACTGATGATTGGAATTATGGAATAGACATTTTGCCAATAGCACATGACTTCTAGCATGTGTTTCTTTCAATTCTCAATCACATAAGAGTAAGTCTCATCTCTGTTTTTTGAAAGTTATATAAAAATTAATCATAACATGCAAATTAATTTATAAAAAATATGTATGCATGAATCCAGAAAGTTAAATTATCATAATGCCATGTAAGAAAGGGGAAAAGACATTTGTGTGTCTTCATATTTGAAGCTATTCACATGGTCAGCTGCAATACACGATTTGAAGTGTTTCCAATAGTACTGTTGATTTTGCATATGAGGATTTTTGTAACAAATGCTGCACTAATGATCCTGCTTTTCTCACATATCCAGTTGCATGCTGATCACTTATAGAGATTCCTGGTTTTGCCTCTATGTCTTCCAGACCACTGAGAAAGCTCAGTACTGTAAAGTATATCTTTACCAAGTTAAGCTATTGCTTCCTTGCTAAGGTATAAAGTAAAATAAGACAATTTATTACAGGCTACTTGTATTTCCACATGTAGAAGAGAGATACCTCGAAGTTTGGTTTTGTAATGAAAATGTTGTCCTTCTGATGTGACCTTACCAGCATTCTGGCTCTCCTTGCCCTTCCATATTGACAAGCAACATGATACTCCCCTGGTTTACAGGAGCTATTAGAATAGAACAGGGAAGACAATGGGTTTACATTTCTCCAAAATTCCCCTCTTTCATGTGCAATTTTTCAATATCTTTGATAGACATTGCTTTATAAATGTAAAATGTCTTGAAGACATGGAACATTTTCTCTTAACAAACAGCTCTTCTGCAGTATCTATCTCTAAGAAGTCAATGTCAGAATCAGTACTTTAAGGCAGCAGATTAATCTGATCCAAAGTCCTATACTATTCTCTGGATACCAAAGGAGGTCAGAATAATGAAATAAACTGCTCTGCTTTTTTGGAACTGGGGCATCTGTTATAGTTCGCGACACTTGCTGGCTGTTCTGGTAATGGCTTTCTTTAATAAGTAAGTCAACTGCCCATGAAGAGTGGAAGCATCAGCTCCTCAGGTTGACAAGGGAAGAATTCAGATGTATAATGCTTGAAATACGCTCCCAATTTCTAATTGCATCTTGGTCTACAAGACCAAATCATGCGTCTGTTCAGCTCAAAACCTTCCTCATGTTTGGTTTCAGAACTGTGTAGTACATAGCAGGCTTTCACCTACTTTTCTGTCAATTTATCTTGACTGTTGAGTTGTCTTTAACATTTTACATTTCTATATCCTGAATTACACAAAGACGTCAAAACGCTTAGGACATATCCTACAAAGTGGGACATAATTATTCATCCTAGATATAGTCAAATTCAGGGAGTTGAAAAGAAGAATAATTTAAAATTCCCGCAGTTTAGAGGGGACTTAGCTCCTGATCTT
Source organism: Campylorhamphus procurvoides (assembly GCA_013396655.1). NCBI lineage: Eukaryota > Metazoa > Chordata > Aves > Passeriformes > Dendrocolaptidae > Campylorhamphus > Campylorhamphus procurvoides. Next base: position 415,663 of record WBMV01007844.1, read on the forward strand.
ATCGACACAAGATCTGAAGACCCCTAAGTGTTCTAAATGCTGTCCAAAATTGCACGAGAAACTACTACTAGATGTCAACACAGAAAATTGCAATTCTTCTTGTTTTCATGCATTCCAACCAGAGAATTGTCTACCCATCACGACCCTCTACAGCAATGTTTTGTAGTCTGGTTTTACTGAGATTTTTAATTTGGGTCCTTGTGGAAAGCTAACTGATCTAGAATAAGATTGACTAGCATAGGCATTGGGAATGAGCATTTCCTGTTCCACAGCATCTGACTTAACACAGCAATTTGGCACTTATGCTTCAGGAGCAGCAGGTAGGGTTAAGTTGTTTAATGGCAATTTTCCATGTTGACAATGCTCTCTTCAGTCCATAAATATTCAAGTCATTTACAATGGCATCTTACTCAGTATTGCTTTTCCCTTTGAACATAAAGAGAATTGGTAGTGCTGCTGCACATGTAAGAACATTATAAACCAGTTTCTCATGCACACAACCCTGTCTGCATGGAATCTTTAAGGTATGTCATATAGTTTCCTATTCCCAGATCTTATGTTTTAACAATAGCAAAATTCCAGTCACCACTGATGGCTATCAGCTTCTAGCTGTGTGAGGCAAATGATGCTATTGGTGCATAGCTAACTGAATATGTTTCTCTGTTTAGAGCAATGATATCCTAACAATGTATTCAAGTAGGTCTGTTTCCTCCAACAGCCTCTTTGTATTTGCCTTGTCTAAAGCCTCTTTGTTTGGGAAAGTGATGCAACTGAATAACACATTAAAAAGGTTTTCCTGCATTCCTTATATACAGGTGATGTCAGTGTTTGTTCAAATCACTATATTTAGAGCTTGTTTTCAAGCTGGAGGTATGCTTGCTAGCTTTTTTTTTTTTTTTTGTTAGTGCAGAGAGGTAAAAGATTCAGTGGTGCTAAATTATATGTACTGTGTGCCAGGAAGGGTCATGGAGTTTGATTCCTCGCTATCAGAAGACCATACTACCATAGAATCCTGTTCACAAACTTATCAACTTTAAATAAATCGCAGAAACAGTAAAAAACAAAGGTATCTCACAAACAAACACAGTATCATGAAAAACATAGCAACAATTACAATAGAAAACTGACATATTTCTGAACACTATGTCACATTAAACAATAGGAATAAATTCTTTAGTGTGAGGTTGCTGAGGCACTGACACAGGTTTCCCAGAGACGTTGTCGATGACCCATCTCTGGAAGCATTCAGGGCCAGATTGGATGGGGCTTTGAGGAAGTTGGTCTATTGGAAGGTGTCCCTGCCCATGGCAGGGGGTTGGAACTAGGTGATCTTTAAGGTCTCTTCTAACTCAAAGCATTCTATGACTCTATGATTCTATGAAATACCAGATATTTTTGCCTTTGGCTGTGTTTATGAAGGAAGGAAGAAAATAGAAATACAGGAATGAATTTTCATCTAAAGTAAGCGAACTAATGATAAGATCCTAATTGAGAGAATGTTCTTTTTAGTGTTAATGTTAAGAGGTAGTACCATATCCCACTTATGCTTAAACATGCATTGCTAACTCCAGGGCAAACTATAATCTTCCTACTCCCTGCAATAGTTTATCAGCACAGCAAATTCAGTATGTAATTAATTGATACTCTTTCTGCTCCTTGTGCAATAACTCTTAAGCATTTCCTACATCTCTTGTCTACAGAGACTTGAAAATAATAAGAACATAAAGCTAATTTACCATAGTAGTATTTGTGATTATCATTGAAGATTGGGAGCTAATTGGTCACGCTAAGACAAATAAAATTTAGTGTTATTGCTCCCATTTTGTATATGATGGAATTGAGATACAGACCTGAGCTGCCCAAGGAGAAAACAGTATTTGGCAGCATAGCTGCTCTCGTGTTAGTGTCACTTTAGTATATATCTGAGTTAAATATAGTGGTGTAGTAAGTAAAACATCTTCAATCCATTCTGGTGGATGTATACAGTACATACTGGACGGGCTTATATCGACTTCAGGGCATACAGCCATCCAGAGGGAAGGTAGGCTGGAGAAATAGATGGACAGGATCCTCATAAAGACCAATGAGGGGAAGTGTAAAGTCGTGCCCCTGGGGAGGAGCCATCCCATGCACCAATATATGCTGGGAACCACCCAGCTGGGAAGCGGCTTGGCAGAAAAGGCCCTGGAGGTTCTGTTGGACACCAAGTGGACCTTGAGCCAGCAATGTGCCCTTGCCACAAAGAAGGTTGCATTAGACAAAGTATAACCAACAGGTCAAGGGAGGTGATCTTTCCCCTCTACTCAGCTCTGGTGAGGCCACACTTGGAATCCTGTGTCTAATTTTGGATCCCCATGGACATACGGGAGAGAGTCCAGCAAAGGGACATGAANATGCACCAATATATGCTGGGAACCACCCAGCTGGGAAGCGGCTTGGCAGAAAAGGCCCTGGAGGTTCTGTTGGACACCAAGTGGACCTTGAGCCAGCAATGTGCCCTTGCCACAAAGAAGGTTGCATTAGACAAAGTATAACCAACAGGTCAAGGGAGGTGATCTTTCCCCTCTACTCAGCTCTGGTGAGGCCACACTTGGAATCCTGTGTCCAATTTTGGATCCCCATGGACATACGGGAGAGAGTCCAGCAAAGGGACATGAAGATGATAAAGGAACAGGATGATCCTTTGTATGAAGAGAGGCTGAGAGAGCTGGAACTTTTCAGGCTGGAGAAGAGGAAGTTCTAGGGTCTATCCATCAATCTGCACAAATACCTGAAGGAAGAATGCAAAGAGGAAAAAGCCAAGCTCTTTTCAGTGTTACCNTGCATTAGACAAAGTATAACCAACAGGTCAAGGGAGGTGATCTTTCCCCTCTACTCAGCTCTGGTGAGGCCACACTTGGAATCCTGTGTCCAATTTTGGATCCCCATGGACATACGGGAGAGAGTCCAGCAAAGGGACATGAAGATGATAAAGGAACAGGATGATCCTTTGTATGAAGAGAGGCTGAGAGAGCTGGAACTTTTCAGGCTGGAGAAGAGGAAGTTCTAGGGTCTATCCATCAATCTGCACAAATACCTGAAGGAAGAATGCAAAGAGGAAAAAGCCAAGCTCTTTTCAGTGTTACCCAGTGAGATGAAAAGGCAGCAGACACAATCTGGAACCTAGAAGGCTGTGTTTGAACTTCAGAAAACTGACATTTCTGAGTAAAGATAGTGGGCCAACTCTTTAAAAGCACCTAAATGATTAATAGGGAGTGAGACAATTTGTTCTGAGAGGGCAGGACAGGATTTTTCACCTTCTAAGCCTTTTCCTTGTCAAAGGTCAGGCCCTTGACATTTAATCACTTTTCAAGGGACTATTCTTCAGCTGAGAGAACTAAAACAAATTATGTTTGTCTGGTATTTCTAGTAAGTGCTCCTGAGAACACAAGCATCATTGCTGTCCCTAAAGGAAAGGCTCACACCTAAAGGTCACAACCATGAGCAGAGCAGTGAAACATGAAATAAGTTTGCTGGTGGGAGCACCCGTGTTTCTATCTAACCTGAACCTGAACTTATAAAGACACTCATGTGAGAAACATGATAGGCAGCTTATAAATACTGAGTTACATAAGTTCCCCTCACACCTTTAAAGCCATTCATCTGTTTGGACTGAGATCTCTCACCCTGACTGTCCCTGATGTGAAGGCAAAAGAGGTTTATGTTCCCAGTCACTAAGGATATTACACTTGTCCATGTACATCTACCCCCAGCCACAATTCGTTTGAAAGGAAAGCAGTGGTGATCCATCCACAAGGGTGGTGAGACTCTCTTGAGTTCACAGGGTGTATCCTCATGCAGTTCAGCAGACAGGCTGCACTCAGAGACCTGGCTCAAGACAGCCTGCCCAACCTACAGCACATTACAATCATTCCAACTCATGCTTCACATATTGAAACAGGTTTTCTTTGATTTCTGGTCGTGATTAGAGAATGAAGCTGCCATCCTTGGTTTATGGTGACAGCTAGATGATACTGTGACTTTTTTGTATGTTTTTAACAAGAGACCTGTAACCTAACTGACCCTCGTGTCAGTTTTGGGTTGGTTTTTCATGCTCATGCAGTTGAGTAGCATGAGAGAGATGAAACAGCAGCCTGATTGCTGGGCCCTCACATACTGGGTTTCTTGTCAATCTAGCATGATCAAATTTTCATTAGGGATAGCAAGTACCTGCAGGGATAATTTTCTAGGTGTAACAGAAATCTGCATTAAAGAGATCTTACAGAGAGAGCTCCTTTTCAGTCTCTCTGCTGATACACTTTTGGTTTAATAACTCAAACTGGAGGAAAAGAACATCTTCAAATAGCTGAAAGGTATAGACAGCTGTTACCCACTACTGGGTTTTAAGCATATGCATGTCGGGTTACTTGAGACAGAAAGAGACACAAGAGAGAAGTTTGCCTTGAACATAAAGCTGAAGAGCCTCAAGCAAATCTCCACATTTGTTCTGCTACTGCAGACAAGGACAAAATATACCTGAGAGAGAAAGAAAATGAAAAGAAGAGGAGGTAAAATGGAGCCCCTGACATCCTTTGACATTTGTCTTATAAATCTGCTGTTTCTTGGAATCTATTGAAAATACATGCTGGAAGTCCTGTGTGGAGTATAAACAAGACTGTTTGGGGAGCACAGTAGTCTTCTCCCAACTTCTGAAGAAAGCTGCTTCTCTTTAAATAAGGAAGTAGTTTGGGGGAGAGGTGTGTGCTTGCCATCTTTCACTCAGCAACTCTCCAGCAGGCTGTCTCTGAAACTCAGCCAAGGTGCCTGCCTTTAACCAAGTGTTGCAACTCTCTGCCACTCTTCTGCACTGACCTTTTCTTTAGAAGCATGTTTCCCACTTGAGTGGTGTTCTCCCAGGTGGAAAAGGGGAAGTGCCATTTTGCACATTAGAGGGAAAAAGATGAAGTTGACAGTTTCAGTTTGGCTGAGGAGGCCACACAGCCATGGGGATTGTCCTGCTTAAGTATCATGGGTTGCTCCTCTGGCTCTGGAGCTCTTTTTCACATGCCATACAGGGTGAAAGAACTCAGGTTAGGTGCCTGGATGCAATCAACCTACTGCAGCAAAAAAAGGTTTGTCCAAGGCTTGCTGTTCTTTTCGGACTTTTACTTCAAATTTTGGTTTGGGTTTTTTTTCTGATCTACCTGTTTTCTGCCCTAAACTTCTGCCCTAAACCTGCCCTAGAATTGCTGTTTCCAGACAGCTTGGAAACAGTTCTTCCTTTCATATATCATTGAGTGTTAAGAAATGGGCCTTCTAAAGATGCTAAAAACAAACTGAAGTACACTTCAACTCAGTGGCATAGCTGATTTGACAGCTGAGAATTCAACAGCTCCAAATTGTGAGGTAAAACACCACAGAGATCATAGGAACCCTTTGCCATCACTAGTAGTTTGTGGTCTCAAGGGAACCATACTCTGAACTTTGGCCCAATTGCAATCAGAAATTTGGTGTGTCACACCCACGATTATTACTTATTGTCTCTGTCTCCTCTCTGCTGAAATGTTTGTGGAGAGGGAAAAAAAATTCAAGGATTTTAAAATTGTTTGACTGTGGAGAAGAACAAAGTAGAGATTACAGGAATATTCCACCATGCCCATGCAAGGTCCTAAGGCAAGAAAGTGAGCCAAGGAGAAACTGCATAGCCCCTTCAGTGAGGCTGAATTTATGCGGACATGATAAGCTGAGGTTATGTGCTCTGACTGCCACTGAAAGCAGAAGTCTTCTCCCTGTGTCCAAAACAACCTACATCTACTCTATCACTTTCCTTGTGCCAGGACTAATGCTAACATTGCTGTGATGCAAGCTGAAACAGAGATGTGACCTTGTTGCAGAAAAGAAACTGGGAAAAAAAAAAGTTTGTGTGAGCTTGTTGCAGAAAAGAAACTGGAAAAAAAAGTTTGTTTTCAGCTGGATGGGCTTTTGATGTGTTGTGAGCTGAACAAGAACTAACACCAGCACAAGGAGGTGCAGGTGACTGCATAGCCGGGGCAGAGATAAGGGTGAGGCTGAGCCCTCCTGACTGCCCCCCTTCCCGCCCCCCATCCCAGTGGCTGTGCAACTGCATCCCAAGACACAAAATACCAACTGTTGATCCACCTCACTGCGCTGCTACACTTTTGGCATCCTTCATTTTTGATAGTGAGGTCCAGTGAGGGCAGGGGATAGCCAAATAGTCTGAAATTAGGCTGGCAAAGGGACTACCCATCCAATGCTGAACTGTGCTTGGTGAATGGGTACCAAACTAGTTCCTCTGAGTTTTAGCTATCTGAGAAGTATCTCTTCCTTAATTGCAGGGAGCTGCACATAATCATAACAGTGACTAATTTTCAGGATCCATAGCATAGGGGCCATAGCATCAGGGTTACTGAAACAATATTTAGGAAAGAGAAGGGATGATCAAGGTGACCTGATGGTCTACAGCTGAGTAGTCAGAATGCAACCAGAGAGAAAAAAAATACTATTGTCAGAGTAAAAAATTTTCACATACCTGCTCTGGACCCTGTTTATGCAAGGTATTTGGGGAAACTGAGTACTGCAATGTGGGTGACTATTTCCTGTGGGTGGCCAAATAGGTGAATCATAGGACTGGCTTGATCAGTTATTTATTCTATTAAGTCTTAGGGTGTGCATAGTGTAATGCTGTTTGGCTTAATCATGTTTCAGGCTTGCACACAGGAGCTCAGGAACATAGAGGAGGCAGTAAAACTTGGCTTGAGGACTGAAGTTCAGAGGGCCAGTAATTGTACAGTAACTAGAAGGTTAGCAACTGGAAACCTTTCCTCTTAGCCCTCCCACTCTATTACCAATGTTCACTGCCACTGAATTAATGAACTGTTAAAAGCAAATAACAAAATTAATGGAATGTGTCTGAAAACAGGAAAGGGGTGAGGTGTTAGAATATTTTTGTTGTTACCAGCTTCATTTTTAACATTTTGGCCTATTAAAGAATAGGAAGAGAGGAACAATAGGAATATTGTAATGCTTAGGGCTAGAAGTAGCCATAAGCTGAATGAGAGAAGCGAACATTTACAGAGCCAACACCCTTCAGAAAACTTGCTCCTGTCCCATCCTGTAAAGGAGTGACACAACTTTCTGCTGCAAAGTTGTGTTCAGCCTTGGTTATTGTATCTCAACAAATGGAGGGAATGTAAGAATGGATACAAAAATATATTCAAAGCATAAAGATAATATGGCTTGAGATAGAGTTTAAATTGTTTTGTTTAGAAAGACTGGAAAGTGGGAGGGTGTGTATGTAGAGGGAAGATTTCCCAGAACCATGATTGAGAAAGAAGAGGATGGCCCTGTCCTTTATATTATGGGAGAAATAAGAGAAGTTGTCAACTGAAACAAAACCTGCTTTTTACAGGAAATGCACTTTACTTCAGGAACAGTAAGTTTTCTACAATGAAACAGTTAAAGTGTAGGGAATCTAGAGGCTTAGGCTTTTTCTTTGTTTTGTTTGGGATTTTCTGTAAGGTAGATTACATTCATACCATGTCTAGCGGCATGAATCTACTGTATGCAGTCAGAGATGCAAGAAACTTGTTTAACAGCATTCTCAAGGTGAAGCTCTATCAGGAAAGGAACAGTTAAATGTAGACAGATTCTCCCATCATCAATGCTGGTATGATGGTTTACGGGACACTGCCCCCACCCCCAACAAGCACACTTAACTACCTTATATGCTTGAGTGTATACATAGGTTATGTACATGAGTGGATCTGGTCCTGATATGAGCATTTAAGAAGTCTGTCTCATCTTTCTGCATCATACATGTCACTGGTCATGTTCTCTGACTGAACACTGAGTGAGCTGCCATTGTGTCACACTGTGGTCTAGGCTATGTTACCCTACTTTCACAAAATAAAAAGGGAAATCATTACGAGCATCATGTAACCCTGAAATTTAATTGTGGTGAACGGCCTTGCATAACTTGTATTACCTCTCTCCATTTTCAGCCTTACAACCTGCAGGGTAGAGCTTTCCTTTTGGTTAACTCATGTCTCCCAGTAGGTCTATGTTGGTTAAAAACTTTGACTATATCTCAAGGGCTAACATATTGTAATTCTTGTTTACATTAAAAATTGGACTAGGTTGGTTTTCTAGGGATGTTAGTTACTTAAATTATTATATATATTTTGACTATGCATTTTCAAGTTATTATATATCATTAGGTTGCACATATATCAGTATAAAATGCATAATATTTTTTCAACAATACATGCATTCCTGATGTAGGAAAGGCCAAGTACTATCAGTTCATGTTTCATGTTACACCAAAGTTGTTTATTCAGATATCTAAAAAGCACCCCACTACCTAGCAAGAACTGGAATTTCATGTAGAACTGTCTGGGACATTCTTCTAGATGATTACATAGATAACGTGCTGAGGAATGCAGCACTGCTAATAGAGTATTAGGAAAGTAGTCATTACCATAAATGACTGTATTTCTAAGAGTGACTTTTTCTAACAGGTTTATCTAAAGGGTTATTATGTAACATAAACAGCCCACAGCCGTTGCATTTTTATGAGGTAAATCCTACTCTCAGTGACACTGCCTAAACCCATTGACCTCAGTTAGCCTGTCCAGGTGGGTCCAAGAACAGATGACCTTTTGACCAACGTTCACCTCTTCTGTTGTCTCATGAGGTTACACAAATACTTTGAGGGGTTTTTTTCATATTTGAAATACAGCTTAATTTTATTTTAAAATTAGAATAGAACACTATAATTCTACTTGGAAGGGACCTACAGCAATCAGCTAGTCCAACTGTCTGACCCCTTCAGGGCTGACTAAGTTAAAGCCTGTTATTAAGGGCATTGTCCAAATGCCTCCTAGACACCGACAGGCTTGGGACATCCAGCCCCTCTCTAGGAAACCTGTTTCAGTGTCTGACAATTCTATCAGTAAAGAAACGTTTCCTAACGTCAAGACTAATCCTCTCCTGGTGCAGCTTTGAACCATTTCCATGTGTGCTATCACTGGATCCCAGGGAGAAGAGACCAGCATGTCCCCCTCCTCTTCCCCTCCTCATGGAACTCTAAAGAGCAAGGAGTGAGCTCCTCAGCCTTCTGTACTCCCAAACAGAGTCCTCAGCTGCTCCTCACAGCACACACCTTCCAACCCTTCCACCAGCTCTGTTGCCCTCCTCTGGACTCATCCCAGGACCTTCACATCCCTCTGAAAAGGTGGGGCCCAGCACTGCACCCAGCACTCCACGTGAGGCCACACCAGCACTGAGCACAGTGGGATGGATGATCCCTCTCTGACCGGCTGGTGATGCCGTGTTTGATGCTCCTCAGGACGTGCGTTGCCCTCTGGGCTGCCCAGGCACACACTGCTGGCTCACCCTGAGCTGCTGCCCACCAGCACCCCCAGGGCCCCCTCTGCAGGGCACTATCCAGCAACTCTTCTCCTGGTTGATACTTGTGCCCAACATTACTCCATTTCAGGTGCACAATCTGGCATTTGTTTCATGCCATTGATGATTGCCTGATGCTCCAATCTATCCAGATCCCTCTGCAAGGTCTTTTGTCCTTCCAAAGAACCAACAGCAACTCCCAGTTTGGTATTATCAACAAACTTGCTAATGGTGCATTCAACTCCTGCATCCAGATTGACCATTGGTAAAAAGAATTGGTCCTAGAACTCAGCCCTGAAACAGTGGTGGTGACCAGTCACCAGCCACATGTAGCACCTTTCACTAGAACCCTTTCAAACCTGCTGTCCAGCCCATTCTGCATGTGGTGCACCATGTACCTGGTCATCTCACAGCTGGGCTTGTCCAGAAGGATGTTGTGAGAACCAGTACTGAGAGCCTTACTAAAATCCAGAAAATCTACATTCACTCTCTTCCCTTCAGCCACTCTGCAGGCAATATCATAGGAGAAAGATATCAGATTAGTTAGACAGCACTTTCCCTTTTGTGAATATGTTGGCTGTGCCTGATGATTTCACTGCTCTTTAAGTGCCTTTCAATAACACCAAGTATGGTACTGAGATTAGACTAACAGGTCTGTAGTTTCCTGGATCTTCACTCATGCCCTTCTTGTAAATTGGAGTAATGTAGGCTGGATTTCAGCTTCCAGTTGGTAATGAATTCCCCAAATTCCCAAGGCCTTTGATAGATCATTTCATCAGGTAAATGGACATGCATTAAGTTCCGTACTAGCTGTATTTTGGAATAGAACTCTAGTAAGGAAAGATCATGAGTTTTATTTGGAACTTTCCAAGCTTTAAAGTTTCATGACCATGGTAGAGGGGTATTTGGAATTGCTCCTTAAAATTGTTTTCATCAAATAGCTCTAAAATGGTATGCTGTAATTATAGTGGTTCTAAACTTAGCCCACAGGTTTTTCTAATCCAGTATACCATCTCTGGTGATACCCTGTGCTATGTGGTTCTGAAGAAGGTAAAAGTGCACTCACAGTTAACACCTTGGAAAATAGTTTATTCACTTTTGGCTTTTATTTTGAAACAAAGGCTGTGTTTTCAAGGTTTACTTGATTGTCCCTAAGGAATTGCCCTGGATTTATTATTTGCAATAATACCTTGAATATAACACTTCGACAATTCTGATTCTGCTAAAAAGTAAGCAGGTATGATTCGTCTTGTTACTTGCTCCTTAGGAGCTGAAAGGATGAAGTAACAACTTGTCCATGAAATTAATTCAGCTAAAATAGCTACCAGAAGATGTTCTGCTTTGCACTTATGGATGAAAGGCTCCTCATGATAAAATACTACCTGTTCTTACAAAACTGTGTACACTTCCAAACCACAGTATTCCTTTATATCTGGGAAAAAGATCTGAGTAGCTGTTACATAAGAGTTTACTAAGACAGTAATTCTAATCAGTGTACAGATACTTCCTAAATTACATCTAGGTATGTCTGGAGAAGCAAGACAATGAAAGCAGCCAGAGGGGAAAGACTATAGTTAGGTTTCCTTGATTTCATGCCAGCTGAGTCACTGTAGCATATTCGGAGTGATGGACAGAAAGACTAGCAGGAAATATCAATATATCAGGAGATGATGTGTTTTGATCAGAAACAGATGTGCAGAAATTGCTTGAAATGATTGTTAGCATTGACAGCTTGTGTAAGATACATCATTATCCGTCAGCATATATATGTTTGAATTGTTCCTCATGAGAACCTGTAGGACTTTGCAGGATCTCCTTCCAGAGAACACCTGCTACAGCAAATAATGGCAGTGTTAGAGAGCCATTTCTTGTCTTTTTTGTTATGAAAGTGGTGAATGTCATTGTATTTGTAAAAATTATAACCAAGTTTTTTTATTCATGTGGAAAAAAAGAATAATTTTTGATGGAGGTCTTCATTCAAAGGAAACTTCAGATATGCATTTAAACTATTTTAAAAGACACATTTTATCTGCGAGCTGTTGTAGTGTATATTGTGAACCTTGCAACTTTTATAAAGTTCTGTTCTCTGAAAGGAAGTGTAAATATAAAATTGTCTGTAATACAGTCTTCTGTCTCCCTACTTTTGTTTTGTTTGTTTGTTTGTTTTGGTTATCTATACAGAAGCCTTTAACTTCCAGGATGACTGCAACTAGCTTGACATCTGTGAACAGCCTATTTTGTGAATTCTTAAAAGTATTCACAGAAATCCCATTTGAATTGCAGCTGGGATGGATCCAATCTCTGCTAAAACCCCTGATGTTCTAGGGAATCAAGTTATCAAGGAGCCATGGCGTCACCAGTGATCTCAGTGGAGCACAGAACATTCCCTAGCAGCAAAAATATCTGATAGTGTGGTACTACTGGTATGTTTAAGATATCTAATAAGTTCTCTGAGGCAAGAGCCACATGATCCAGCTAAATTGCTCTTGAACCCTGTGACTGGCCCGGTGATCATGAGGAGCACAGCAGGTGTGCCTGTAGCATACTAGAAATTAAGTTCCTTTCTGTGTCCAAGGCCAGACACAAACTAGAGGCTGTGGCTATTTGTTGCATCGTTCTATTCATGATACAAGATTACTGGCAGAAAGACAAGTTTATTTGAAATGTGAACACATTATTTTCACAGATGATTTTCAAGGGTTACCCAAGCACCTGAGACACAGAGAGACATGTTCTGTCCAGAACTACAGAGTCCTATAGATGGTTCAGACCTTGGCCAAATCCAGTGTGTTATGGAAAGTACCAAGTCTTTTCTCAAGGACCTTGCTGAGTGTAATGTTAGAAGACGTAAGTGACTGTGAGTTGATACATACGGTTATTTAGTCCCATTCCAGAATACTTAGTCCTTGTAGACTTCACTGTCCTTCACTACTGATCCTCCTTTTGCCTGGAACCATAGCAGGATTGTGCTATCTCAGAAAAGAAAGTGTAGGGCAAAAATTTTATAAAAGCACCAAATTTTGGATTGCCATCAGGCAATCCACCAAGTTCAGACACCCCCCCGTTATCCAGAGTATGAATGAGATACGCATCTTTGTGAAGTAACAGAATGCTGTTGTTTATGACCCATGTGCATGCAGAGTATTTGCTGAACAGCATTGCAGCAATAGCATATCAGAGATACAAAATATGATAGTGCTGGCTTCAATTCTGTGCTGAGGGATGATCTGTAGCTAGGGAATGGGAACATATTAACATAACTCCCATTAGTCTGCTTTTTTATCAGTCTGGAATTGCTGTATTCCTGGTCTGAGTCATAAAGAAATGAAAATAGTGAATTGCTCCTGAAAAAGGTTCTATGCTGATCTCCTCTTCTACTCACAGCTCTTCAAACTGCTTCTCTGATTTGATTCCTAAGAATCAACTCTAAAATAAAACACTCCCAAAGTGATTTTTAACTAATGTCAAAATAGAATCAATCACATTTTTATCATGAAAGTTCTGATTCTGAAAAACTGTATGCCCTGGGGGTTGGAGAAGAATAGTCTGGGTACTATGCATGACTGGAAATTATACTGTGATGATATTTAGAAATGCTGAAGTTCTAATAAATCAATGGATATCTCTATAGCTTTAGTCACATCATATGCCTTTTTATATATGACTTTCCCCATCGGAAGGTACTATGGTGTTGTCTAAAATGGATATACATTCTACTTTGTCACAATTATTTAATAAACATACCACCAAAGCAATGCCTGTTCTAGTGATCACTCTCCTGTCTTCCATCCTTCTTTCTGCCTTTCTTTTTCTAAAGAAGTTTTGCCACAGGCGCATGGAAATATTTTTATATTGGCTACACAAAAAGCATAAAGAAACAGAATTTCAAACACATCAGTTCCATTGGTTGCCATTGCCTTGGGTGTAATTAAATAACTGAAATTACTCAAACTCTGTAAATGCCACTGGGTTTGTGTGTATTTAAAATTTAACAGACTCTGTTTCAAAACACCTGTAAAGTGCAAAGAAAAAGGCTTAAAATACAGCTTAGTCTATATAGTGACATACCTAAAGTGAAAGGAATTAATTATTTGGATTAATACAATAAATGTCTACATATGCATATAGATTACAGGGTTACAAATTGAGAGCAGACTAACTGCTGGGTTTTATAATTAATTATGATATTCCAGAGGGACAGAGAACCATTTCTATTGTGTTTTCAAACAGTGCAGAGTGGTGAATATGTGACATGGGAAACAAAATTCTAGGCCTGTGCTTGCCTGTAGCAGGACATAAGGTAAGAAAGCAGCAGAGGGTGTTTATGACTGAACCCTTTAAGACCTGGGCATTGCTCCTGTTATTGTTCAGTCACTCTATTGGGAAGATGAGAGAATGGAAAATGAGACCATATTCGTTTGCTCCAAGGTTCTCTTTCAGATTTCACTGTGAGCACGGATAACACAAAGATTAATGAAAAGTGACAAGGAGCATATTACTGCTGTTCACTATATCATCAGTGATGCAATAATAAACAAAGATTAAAACAGAGGGGTTTTACAAGACACTGGGTTTTTTGGCAATCTGGATTCTGTACAAAAAGATGTCAGTTTTGAGTGGGTTTTTTGTTTGTGTGGTTTGGTTTTGGTTTTTTCCTTTAGTTGCTTTATATGGATTTTTTGCTTCGTATGTTTGGGTTTTGGTGTTCTGTTTTTAATAATAAGGCTAAATAAAATTATTAAGGAAGAAAGCTATCTATGACAATGGACTGGGTGTGAGGGGGAGTATTGACACTGAAAACTGTTTTGGAGTAGCGGAGGACAAAGAAATCAACGTGACAGTCAATGTGAAACTCTTGGCATGCATATTGAAAGTATTATGCAAGAGAAATAATGTAAATTGTTAATTAATATATAAATTGTTAAAGCATCTGAAAAGTTAATAAAAACTTCTTGAAGGAAACTCTAAGAATGAATCAATGATTGGAAAAACATGCCTGACACTGAAAAGCTTAAAAAGTACAGTCCATATAAGTATGAAAGAAAATAATAATAAGTGCCATGTTACAAGTGTTAAGTACCTTCATAAGGAGAAAATACCACCTTGGTAACAGCTCGGTAAAGTACCTGAGAATGACGTAACAAGAAACAGTGGCTTGGAGCTTAAGCCAATGTTAATTTTAAACAAAAGGAGTGATATTATCTGTAACAGCAGCATTGATTAACTGGGGAACAAAATTCCTCAACTAATGGTGAACTTTTAATCCTCAATACTTTCTGGAGGACAAGCTCTGTCTAGACATCTTTAGCAAAATCCCTGATATGTGGAGAGTTATAAGCATCTAAGATATTTGGAAGGTCAGGCTATGTGATTTTAGGGTTGCTTCTGGCCCTAAATTCTAATAATCACCTTTATTTCAAAGAAGCAGTGAGCACAAGCTCATTATACATAAGAGCAGAGGTGTAGAGGAAGGATGAGAAAAAAGGAAAGTAGGAACTGCTACACACAACCAAGAACAGAAGTTATCATGTACAAGCATCACCTTCTGCCAAAATGCTAATAAAATACATTTTGCCTTTGACTTTGTCCTTGTCCTTCTGCCCTGTCTAAAGAGAGAAGTGGAGAACAACTTATTTTCTGAGAGTTTGTCAATGCTGTGCCAGTCAGCTGAAGAGTTATTAAGTCAGTAGAAAAAGTGCCTGTGCCTCACTGAACTGTTCCTTTTATGTTGCAGCTGAAACTGTTTTGCTTTTCTGCTACCATTGCAGTGTATCCTCCCTTGTTTTATAAAATGGATCACAATTCCTAGAATCATAGACTCATAAAAGGTTAAGAGGTTGGAATAGACCTTAAAAATCATCTGGTCCCAACCTTCCCTGCCATGGTCAGGGACACCTTCCACTAGAACAAGTTGTTCAAGGCCTTATTCAACCTGACTTTTCAGGGTTGGGGCACTCACAACCTTCCTGGGCAACCTGTTCCAATGCCTTATCAACGTCATGGTAAAAATTTTTTTCCTTATAACTTGCCTAATTTTCCTCCTTCAGTTTGTACTCTTGTTTTGTCACTGCCGTTCCTGGTGAAGAATCCCTCTTTGTCTTCCCTGCAGCCCCCTTCAGACACTGGAAGGTTGCTATGAGGTCTCCACACAACCTTCTCCAGGCTGAACAGCCCCAACCTTCTCAGCCTGTGTTCATAGGGAAGGTGCTCAATAGTCGAGTTCATGTAACTCTAAGCTGGATGTCTATGAGTCTTCTGTTATTCCTTGGCCCCCATTTGCTCAAGTAACAAAGATTAACGATCATGTAGAAATTGAGCTCTACACCTATTCTACAACTCTATACAAGACATCTAACATTACTTCTGATGAAACCAAGATTTAGTTTTTTATTTGGTGCGTTAACTCTTGTATGACCAAAGATTGTCAGTCATATGAGGTGTTTTGCTTATACTTTGAATCACTGAATTACTTACGTGCACCTTGCTGGCGTAATAATAATAAGTTACCTAATAGTAAAGTCACTTCCTGTAAGATTTAACTAAACATAAACATTCACTAAGATAGTAAATTTAGTGAAGAGTTTCAACCTCTATTTAGATAGCATACTGTGCAAGAAGTGGTTGCACATTACACAAGTAGTTGAAATACATATCATCACAGGCTCTTGTCCCGACTGTTTCTTGATATTGGCTAATATTATAATACCATCTTGAGCTTTAGTGACTGGGGCTAAGATAGTTAGTATCGTCATTCTCACATGCTTCTTTACTGCACATGTTAAAGGTATTTACATTGGAAGTTTTGACAGAATTTGGGGTCCTAGACACAACTCTCTGTGACAGAGAGAGACCATCCTGTTTTACTGGAGAGTGAATTGACTACAGCAAGACCAACTCATGAAATAACTGTAATTCAGGATAAAGTGAAAGCTAACCTTAGGTAAGATTTTTAATTTCTAATATAAAATATTTGATCAACTTCCTTTTTCTAGCAGTATTGTTTTGATGGGATCTGTGCTGTGACTAGTGATTGGGGTCCATACCTGTAGAGCACAAAATAAAAGAAGGCTGCCAGAGCTCTGTGCTGTCTTTTGTGCAGGAGCCCAGACACGTGTATTGAGCTGGTCACCAGTCACTGTTTCCTGAGAGAAACTCTCTGTGCAAGTATATGAATAACATCGCTGGTATAAGGGAAAAAGACGGACTAAAGACAGCTTTCTTTTTTTGTGTTTGTTGTACGTTTTCTCAATCACCATATTTTGCTCAGTGTATTAAAATCCTTCAAGCTGTTTTCTCATCTGCAAAGGTAAAATCCCATCTTTCCTGTATTCCAAGTCGTTATCTGTTTCAGAGGGACTTTTAAAGCAAAGGACTAAATGTTGCATCACCCTTGATGTGTAGTAGATCAAAAATTAGGAAGACAATAGAACAAGAAAGTGTGAAGAAACTCCCGGTGGGAAAGATTTTATGTAGGAATGTTTGTGGTAAATTAGTTGTCTGGAATTTATTCAACTTTTTGAGCAGGTTTTCTCACCTGTAGTGATGTCTGTACTTTGATTGCATTTAAAGCTTCCACAGGGAAATAAGCTGGAAGACACAGTAGTGGCATCAGTTTAAAATCCCCCAGTAGGATAACATTTTCAGCTACTCAGAGAAAAAAAAATTATAATTACTGTCCGCTTAATAGTTCAGCTGTTTGGAAGTGCAGCACACAGAGAACAGAGATGTGGAAGTCACAGGACTATATCCAGCCTGTATTCAGAGACACAATGCATTTTTTAAATTGTTCGGTTTGCATCCCCACTGAGAGGCAGAATGCAGTAGGTGTCAAGTTCATGGTATTGATTTGAATACTTCTGTGATGTGTAAGAAAGAGGGCTCATGCATCAAGTCCCTTCAGAAAACGGCTACACACATTCATTCCTGGCATTTGGCATCTTGGACAGGTCCACACTCTCTTTCACTAAGGAAACACAAAAGCCTGAGGCCCCCACCTGGATCACAGCTGATTGCAAACAAATATATATTCAGCATCTATAATGAGAAAAGTAGGATTCTGGTACAAATTAGTGTAACTAACCTCTGAAGGATTGGCCTAGATGAGTTTCCTTTTCTATAGAATCAAACTTCTTAACTTTGTACCAGAAACAGATTAAGTAAATGCAAACTCTCTTAAGGGTATCTCAGACCTTTGATTTGAGCAGAAAAGTTTTAATTTCACAATTGCTGGAATTTTTCTAATTATCATAAATATATTCAGAAAAAATTGTCACATAAAACATACAGATTAAATAATTTTCTGTTTTACTGAGCATTTTCAACAATTATTATCTGCATAATCAGCTGATCTAACTTTCAGAAGAGCCAAACTCCTGTGAATTTTGATGGAGAGCTTGGCCATAGAGCAATAGGTATCACCCATGTGCAAGACTTTTTGCTAGTTAGAAGGAAGACATGACTGCTAACCATCACTTACCATACTGTGAGTCAGTAGAGAAATTATGCAGCATCAGATGCTTATCATTAATAGTTTGAATCACCTGCCTCATTCCTGTCTGCTGCTGCCTGGAAAGTTCTATTGTGGCTTCAGAATCTTGAGAACAAGCTCAAATAATCTGCTTATGCATGCATGTGATTCTTTTTAGTTATGGAACAATGTAATATGTTTTATCCAAAGGTGGCAGGACTTTTGTGGGGAGAGAGGGACCTCACTAAAAACTTTTTTCAAGGAGTCCTTCAGTGCCTCAGAATGAACAAGACATTCTTTTCTTCCAAGGTGAATCATTGTGTTCCAGATCTTTGGACAAAACTTGCTTTTTAGCTACTGGTCCTCCTTTTATGCAAATGGCTTAACTCTGGGCAGCATGCAAGAGTTTGTACTGTGGGGCTCAGGATCCAAAAGTGTGGCACAATTCAAGAAAATGTGATTAAATTAGGCAGAGAAAGAAGGCTGTATTTTTTAAAAAAATGTTTATTTCTATTACAATAGCTCTGTTAGCTGATAAAGTAGCATTTTCGAATTACCTAAGTGAGACTTGTTGTCTGAGCCAGGGTGCAGTAAAGCCTCGGAAATAGAACAAGGTATATAGTTTTATGGACAAGCTCCCTGACATTTAGAGGTAGCTGCTACATTCCATGATTATAAATCTCACCTCATAAAGCCTGCAGAGTTTTTTTTACATGGGGTCTGATATACACATAAGTGTCAATGGCTTAGTTAAAGTTTATAAAGTTTAGGTGGGGTTAGGCTGATGTTTGTAGCCACTTGAACTAAAACCTAGTTCACATGACTTGTATTGCATTGGGTTTGCCAAATATAAATCTTCTCCAAGCAGAGAGAAGATACCCTGAGCAAGTATCTCAAATTGAGGCAGAGATGAAATTCCTCATGCCCTCCCTATTCTCCACTCAGATCTCTGCTGCTGCCTTGTGTTCATTTATTCTCACTGCAGCAGAATGGTTACGACATCCTCACCACCGAGCTGCCCGCGGTCCTGGAGTAACCATCAAGACTGAGGGTTTAGAGTTTAAATAAACATTTGAGGTAGTTATCGGAGGTAGGCCTTTCTTTGTCTGAGTTGTTCTGGGCATCTCTCAGTTCAGCACATTTTTTTAGTGTTAGAAAAGTAAAATAGACTTGTTCCAGCCTCAGACCAAATTCATTACATTTACTTTCAAAAAGTAAATCACCACCAACCTAAATCCTGAGCCTGTACATGGGAACAGACATGAAGGACTAATTTCTGGATGGTTAGGAAATTTAGGTAGATTTATTAGCATTTGGGTCATTTTCAATCACCTCATTCTTTGCATGTATTTTTGCATTTGTAGAAATTTATGTAAACAGGTTTCCCATTTAGGCTAAAAAGCCATTGGCCCTCCCCACATTTGTGGCTTTGGAAATTTTTTTCTCCCTCTTTAGCATGGAGGAAACCTCATCCATAGAGTCCTTCCATCCCAGTGGAAGGGAAGAAATACAAGTTTTGTGCAAAGTAAGTGTGCTTCTGTGAAACTCTCAAGGTCAGGTTTTGCAATCCTTCTGTCTGTATCTGGCACCTTTTCCATATGCCATCAGATTTGCTGCCATTTCAGTACTGGGGTTCTTTTCTCAACAACAGGGAAGGGAAGGGAAGGGAAGGGAAGGGAAGGGAAGGGAAGGGAAGGGAAACACCCCCCACCCCACCCCCTAAACTAATTAAAGCATTGCGAAAACAAACTGGTCAATATATGTATCCTGCTGCTCTTCTTGCAAAATCCATGCTGCTCAGCTCTGTGTCCTGGACAAAATTACATGTTTATCTTTTGCAGGCCACTAATACACCTGTCAGAACTGTTGTAACCTAAACTGTCAGCCAAGCCAGTCCTAGCTGGATTGAGGCAGCGGTTTGAGTAAGAGATGGGTGAATGAAATGGCACCATTTCTGAGACCACCATTAAAGTGCTTTGTAGAAAGCTACAATTTTCTTACCAAAGGGAGCAGATGCTTTGTTTGTTCAAATAAAAGTAGGTGAAGTTCTGTCCTTATTTAAATACTTTGACAATGTTACAGTATTCAAACAAACATACATAGAATGACAGCCTCAAAATATGGAAAGCCTATTTGACAACTGAACTGAAATAAATAGTGACCGACCTTCAGGCTTTAAGGATTCTTTTGAGCGTTGATAAAGAAACAATAAAAAGCTTTCATAGTGGTATGTACTTCTGAGAGAAGTGACAAAACCTCATCGCTTGAGTCATCTTAATATGAATAATTGGTGAGTAACACAATCAAACATGTCTGGGAAGAATAAGTCTAGTGAGGCATGAGCTGAGATTCATTCCAGTATTGAAAGGTAGGAAAGACTCAAAAGCTGGGAGCTTCTGCCTCTTCCTTTGTTCACTGGGACTTCACTACAGATTAGCAATAGCATTTCAGAGCATGGAAGTACCAGGCAAGTGATATTTTTATGCTCTTCGTGATAATCGTAATCAAAATACATTTAGTGTTTCTTTAATAAAATGATCAGGTTTTCAGCATTCTCAAAATTGGACTTTTGTTGTCATAAGGAAAAAAATCTGTAATAAAAAGAATGTAATTTCCTAATTTCTGAACATTTCCCACAGCCCTGTCATCAAAGTTCATCAGATCTGTACAACCATCTAGCCTTATACGCACAGATCCAATCAGGTGATGAGCACCTACTATAAAAATCATTCCAAATAATAGATAATATATTTTACAGAAGTTTGATTAATGTTTTAATTAAGGGATATTGCATCTACTCCATCTTCACAGAATTTTAATGGTAGACTAAAAATTCATTTTAGGTGTTTTAGTATCATGAACAACCTGCTGAGAATAAAGATAAGAGCATGTTAGGCACAGATGCAAACAACTTTAAGGCAAAGGTAGAATTATACAGACAGTGACCTTATCCTTAAAGATAAAGCAATAAAGTTGGTTAGAGCAGCCTGAAAGAACACAGACAACTAAAGAAAATAATTAGGTGAATCCAGAAGATTCAGGCAGAACTATAAGAGATCCTTCTGCACAAATACAGCTCTGTAAGGCTACAAAACAGTCCCCTCAAGCACAGAAGTCCAAGTATTTGTAATCTAACTGATTTAGACTCCAGAAATGGCAGAAAGTGTGATTTTGGACTATCCACGGTGGGTCCCAAAGAAATGACATTTCAGACCTTCATGTATATTTTCTTCTGAGAAAAATGATTACCTTAAGCTTGACTTTAGACCATATTTTTAATTTCCTGCAACTGCATGTTCAAATTTTTAATTATTCTGTAACCAGCTGCCAGGGCTTTTTTTTTTTTTTTCTTTTTTTCTTTTCCTTTTCTTAAGGAAAATCTTGGTCTGAGTCCATACTTGAGCCTCTCTAGGAGTAACAACTGACAGGAAGACATCATCAGTTTTCTTGAGGAACCTGCTAAAGTGAGGAACATCTACATTGCTGCCATCTACCTTGCTACCTATTCCTAACACTGAAGGCATCATAGCCTGCATGGATAGAGAGAAGATGTCATGACTTCAGAACAGCCTCCTTTTCTATGAAGTACTTGGAAACCATGGAGAAACATATGAAGGGAACTCGAAAGACTTGATAGAAGAGTTTCTCCCATCTTTTTTTTTGGATATTTATGGTGGATCAGGCCCTACTTTCCATAATGGATTTAGGGTAAATGATGAGCCCTACATCTTCTTTCAATATATCATTGAGACTAACATCCAAATACACATACATGATAACTTTGTTTCTGTGTGCTGAAAGGCAACAAAACAGAGGTCCTGGGTTGTTAATGTTTATAATACTCACTGAACCATTAAGGAACAGATAAACCACTTTATCTCAACTATCTTGTTAGTAAGTCAGGTATCTCACTGCCAGTAAAGATGAGTTGCTGATAGCATTATCTAGTGTTACTCAGTGCCAGTGAGTGCTGGCTATCAGTTCCAGCATACTTCGGTTCTCTTCTGTATCCTTTCAGCTCTTTCTTCTTCAGTTTCTGTATGGCATTTTGCAGATACAGGTCAGAGAGAGAACTAAATTTCTAATTTAGTTCTTCAGCCTTGTACATCTGTGGTGTAATATTTGTTGACAAGATTCTCTGTTACCCCAGTCTTGCCCTTTCAGCATATTTGTCAGTAACTACAGGCTAGACTTCTCAATTTCTGAAGCACAGCCTACCCCATTAAAAGAAGAGGTTTCATTCCCTCCTTATGAAAAGCATGATGCTGCATGTTGTTAGGTTGTTAGCATATTTTCACGGGGTATCACCTTAATTTATTTAAGTTAATAAGCTGATGAAGTTTTTCTTTCCCCCNTACAATGGGCATGAAGCCAACCTTTATTTTTCTTAAAAATTATTTTTTTCTCTTAACAATGACATCTTTATTTCCAATCTTTCCAGAGGGGTCATTATGTATTGTATTCATCTGAAGCCCCCATGCTGGGATGGAGTAAGATGAAAGGTTTCAATCTTTAATTAGTATTCTTCTTTTACCCGAATTTCCTGGTTAGAGCAGAAGGATGGGAATCAAAGAGACAGCTTTTTGTTCTGCCAGTGTATTTCCATCTGTCAGAAAGAAAGGATTTGGTTGCTGAATTTTGTACGATAACAAAAATCAATGATCCAGTTTACTTGAGACTGGTTGATAAGCTTGAAATGGGAACAAACATCCAGAAATAATGCCAGGAATATGTGCAATTTCTGCATGGATCTCAGATATTGCATGGTAGAAAATGCTGAAGCCTGGTGGTGTAAGATCTGAAGTAATTTGATATGTTGTACGAAGTCTGGTCAAGTGTAGTAAATGTGCAATAACCCTGGAATGTTGAATTACCACCTGAATTATATTTTCTTTGTGACGTTTTCATCAGCTCTATAGTAATTTAAAAGCTGAATTATAGATCTTCTGGTTTTGCAAAATGTCTGATCTATAAAAGGTGGATCATTTGTATATGTATCTTGAGAGTTCTCAAGTGTCTGCTATCTTAAGAACAAAAACCTCTAACCAAGTCTGGTTTGCTGATGCAGCAAAACTCATTTCCTGTAACAAATGTTTGACTATGAATAGACAAATTTTATTGTTACAAGCTCTGGCAATCTTCCCTGCTCCGGGCCTTGAAGGGTAACGAGCTATTCAGAAACCTCTTGCTTGTAATACCTGTGGTACTCATTAGAGAGATAATGCCCCTTCTTGTACTAGTCTAGACTGAAATGCTTTTTTACAAGAAAGCATCTGGGGCCTGTGTGTTTGGATAATGGGCACAAGACTGTAGCTGCAGAAGAGAATAAACTTGACAGGCTGAATGGCTGAATGGTGGGGATTCAGCATTGAGATGGTTAATTTATTCATATGTCTCTAGGTGCAGTGGTGGAGACAGCCATTCATGTAGGACAACGTCGATGCTGCTCAGCTTCGATGGAGGCAGCTCTGGAGCTTGTCAATAAAACGATGACATCTGAGCTGTAAGCAGATATAAATGTTGAGCTGATAGGACAGCATCAAGACGCACAAAGGATCAAAAATGGTCCAGTAATGGTACAGAAGCAGTTTAGAGATTCACTCACTCAGGATTGCAAAGAGCTACTAAAAATTACCTACTCAAGGATGTTCTATTTTATTGTCCCATGACTCAGTTTCTTGATGCTGTTAGACACCTGTTTTCACTTCAAAAGGTACTTACACTTTGTACCTACACTGTCTAAAAACCTATGTACCTAAGCTATGTGCTTATGATAACCTAAAAAGCCCACAAGTTAATTTTGTCCCTGAAATGTAGCCCATTCTCAACTTTTTTTCACCATTTCTCATTCCTATTTGATTTGCCTGGATTGGTAACTGAGAAAGATCACATTGTGATAATCTCTGCAGACATGTTTTAGTGCTATGAGAAGACATACGGATTCAGATGATGATGCTTCTTTCCCTATCTGAAGCTCATTCTCACAGATGTTGCTACACAGACATGCCAGAGGAATCAATGTAAGCAGCCTCAGGGAGGAAACTCTTCCCCGAACAAACACAATCCCTGAGAGTAGGATGCATCTGAAGTTTCTGTACATCCATATAAGCCTCAGGAGCAGTAGTATTTATTTTGTGGTTTTGCCTAAATTTAAGGGTGAACACTACATTTTACTCTGTGAATTTTTCAATGAGGATGTCACTTTTTAGAATGATTTCATTCTGTGCATTGTGTGAAAACTGCATCCTCTTATTTCAAGAGAAGTCTGGAAAAAGTAGAGAATGTAGTGAGTTATGTGTGAAATCTATCTATGGTCAATTTCCTATCAGTGAGCAAGAGTCTTCATTTCTCTGTGCCTCAGTTTCTCCATCCATAAAATACAAATTATTTCAGAACCATAAACAAAGGCTGATTCAAAATTTGGTGAAGTTACATTTCTAAGTACTTAAGATACTCACATATAAGCTATTAGAGAAGCATAAAAATATGAGTGGGAACAGAAGTGGAATAAACAAGGTGCTAAAACACTTTAATGAAAAATGCTGACAGTGAATATTGTTCATTCTGAGTGGCAATTCATTTCACAGTTGTATCTGCCTTTGGATCAAAATAAAATGAACACTGCATGGATGAGAAACTAGACCAGACCTTATGGTCCTTCTCACAGTACAAAATCCATACTGTCTTCTACAAAGTCACTCCTAAGACAAAAATGAAATGAGAATCTTGAGAATTTCCTGAGACTTTAAAGAAATCTTACACTTCATCTCCCTTGTTCTATGGATATTTGTTACTCATTCTCATGGACATCTTTAAAAAGCCTGTATTTTCCCAAGTATCTCTCAGTTTTTCACTAATAAAATATCTGTGGCTGTGCTGTGGATTTCTAGTTGTTGAAGTGCTCCTGACACATTTGATTTGGTGTGATAGACAATATGGAAAGCATGTGTTGAAGGAGACTGCTCTTCAAAGTGCTGTGATGAAAGAAACGAGCAGTTTGGTGAAGGTGATAATGGAAAAGGGAGATGATGTCAAGAATCCTCAGGCCACTGAGTAAGTTTTCAGAAACAACCATTACAATTTCATCTACTTCGGTATTCACTGCTGTGATTCTTTATTTCTGACATGCTCGCTGGGTGTCTTTGCATCTGTCCTCCTTTTCTTCCTCTTTCTATCAATCTGTCCCATCAGTAGCATGTCCATGTGTCTTCCACAAACCCTAACTTCAGAACTGCCAAGGCAGGCAAATCTTGTCAGAGAATTTTTCTCCAGCAGTTCGGTCTTCATTAAAAAAAGGAAGCAGTCTTTAGTCCATGTACCCCAGTGGAACCCTTCCCCACAGGGAAATGCCTGTCTGAGCCTGATGCAGTGAGAAGAAGCAGCAAACTTTAATCCCGGGTGTGAACTCTGTAATTTAATGTCCTGACAAGAGCTCTCAATGACTTCACTATCACCCATTACAACATTAATACAGCTAATCCGAAACTTCACACTGGATTTTCTCTTGTGCTCAAGAGCATTAGCTCTTCATATGCAACTATAAAAAGATTCTGCAACCTCAACTGTGAATGGAATTATGCAATATGTAGTTCTGATGTCTGTGGAAACAGTCAGCATAAAAATTATCTTAAAAAACCCAAAAGGGCAGATTATGCAAATGTAACTATATTGTTAATAATGTTTTCTTTCCAAATGGAACTGTTGTCCTGTGGGTCCACGCATATTATAAGGTAATGTTTGATATCAGCCATGGCTTCATGGTTTGCTCCTTCAATTAACACAAATGGCTTTGTGACAGTGATATTACAAATTTAAAACGTAGCTGTCTGAAAGTATGTATATATGAAATATTCACATAATTTCTTATCTACCATTTCAAAATTGAAAAGCATTGCTTCAGAGTGCACAGACTCGTGATTTTCATTTTAAAGCTGTCTTTTCAATGTCTTTCTCATGTGAATGCATTTCCTTCTCCCGTTCTCTCCTATAGTCTTCATGTCATGTCACATCACATCACATCATATCATCTCATCTCTCCTAGCCATACACTTCAAAAAAGCATACAACAGTCAGAGAGCAAATTTTCAAAAAAGCCTCAAAAATACGACAAGAAAAGGATTGAAATTTGATAAGCAGAAGTGTAGGCTGAGTATCAGGAAATATTTCTGACAGTATGGAACTGGGGATATAAAGTGCTAGATTATTAGAGGATATTTCAAAGCATCGGTCATGTAAAAGTAGAGTAGAAAAAGTAAAGAATTATTATATTTGCTGACTCTCAGTAAGGCTCTTTCTTGATACAAAATATCTATCTTTCTGTGCAAAAAAACCCTCTCTTTGAAATGATGGGACACCTCTGCTGCCAGGATTTGATAAGACAGAGAAGATCAGCATAATGCCTTGTTGCATGAGAGAAGCACCTTTTCATTATACTGTTAATCTGAATTACCCTTGAAAAGCAGAAAATCTCTGCAGGACAGATGGGAAAGAACGCAAATCCCAAACAATTGTTTTCATTTCCATATTTGATTTCTGCTTTCATTTCTCCCAATTCTATAGCTTACTTGCTGTATGTCTTCTTTCTGTAAAGTTGAGTTTTTCCCTTAACGTGCTACTGGGTTGAATCGTCATTTGATAAAAGTGGGAATAGTGCTAAAATACCAATAGTTTATTTGTGTTAGACAATGATCTGGCCACTGTATTTGGTAATCGTCAATGCCACAACGTATGAGTGTAAGGAAATGAGTTGAGAAGAGAAATTTACTTCTGCTTTTCATACTGACCTGCCAATTCCTTATCAGTCAAACATCTGTGTGGTGTCTATGTTATATACCTCTGGTGTAAATAAGCTATGTGTATATTAAAATTTATTTCACTTTCTTTCCTGGTAACATCAAAACGTGCTCCTACTGAAAGTAACATTATAGGTCTTTCCATCCCACTGAGTTTTCAATATTTCTTTTAAAACTTCTCCTTGTCCATTGTTTAATTTCAAATTAAGAAGGCACAAAAGCTTCCAAAAGAGGGTCACTTATCTCTTCATAGACAAGCTTAATAAAAGCAATTTTTCAGAGAGTTAGATATTTTTCAGATGAAATCTGCTACAGATGGTGGTCTAATCTTACTCCTGATTACTTCACTGTAAATATAGTGACATTTCATTGAAGTAAAGGCATTTTAAATGAACTACTTTTATGAGGAAAAAAAAGATCTGTTTAAATAGAGCCATTATGAGGCTGATGAACTCCTTTACATCCTACTCACACTATAAAATAAGATTGAAGTGGGACATGAGCCTTGCACTGCTTCTCTGTGCATGATGAACTTCTCTTACTTACATGATGAATGCTAAGTAGGTACATTGACTTAGGTTCCATTTTGCCCTGTTAATAGGGACTGTAAATAGGAGCTAAGATTATAAAGAGCAGTTAAGATTAATATAAACTATTGCTTTCCATTTTTGTTTGCCCTTTCTAATGTTTGTAAATAATTATTTTCTTTGTTAGGCTTCCATTTGCATTTCATTATATGAGTAATTCTTTCTCTCCATCCCCCAAAATCAAGAGAAAATTTCTCCTTTAACTCCCACACCAAAATCAAACACTGAAAAAGACCCCTCCTACAATTATGCCTTTGGCTGTATGGCTTTGCAGAAAAGAGTACAGGTGTCCTGAGGGACCACAAGTTGACCATGAGCCAGCACCGTGCCCTTGCCACAAAGAAGGCTAACCCTGGGCTGCGCTAGGCAGAATACTACCAACAGATCAAGGGAGGCGATTCTTTCCCTCTGCTCAGCTGTGATGAGGCACCACCTGGAGTCCTTAGTCCAGTTTTGGGCTTCCCAGTGCAAGATGGACATGGAATTGCTGCACAGAGTCCAACAAAAGGCCATTTGTGGGACTGACCTTTCTTTCCTATGAGGTGAGGTTGAGAGAGGGGGACTGTTCAACAGGTACAGAAATCTGAAGGGAGTGTTTAAAGAAGGCAGAGATAGGCTCTTTCAGTGGTGTTCAGTGGCACAAAAATAAGCATTTGACACAAACTAAAATACAGCATCATAAAGCACTGAAGCAGGTTGCCTAGAGAAGTTGTGATTTGCTGCATTTTTTGTTATTTTGAGGTTGTCGGTCCAAGGCAGTTTCTTACTTTTAAAATTTTTCATGGGTTTGCTTGCTGTTTGTGTCTTATATTCTTTTTGCCCAGTCTGGAAGTTCTTCTTACGCCCTCCACCTTCTACCCTGAAGAACATAAATCTTTCATATGCTATGCCTTTACTCTCTGCTATGACTTGATTCGTGACAAAATCATTTTCTCTCTCTCTCAGGCAAACCCCCGAGATTCCTCTACTGCTTTTGCCTTCAGCAAATAATTTTGGAATGTTGTGGGAATGTCAAAAGAAGTGGTGGTGTGTAAATGGAGACATTTTTTGACACAGAGTCCTCCCCCTGGATCATTTGAATGGTACTTTTCAATCTCAGGGTGAAAGATATTCAGTCTAAGTCACTGGTGCACTACAAACTTTAAGAAAATGAAATTACTTCTCCAGTTTACACTTATCAGATTAGGGATAAATCTATACTTCTTTTTGCCTATGCTGCCATCTAACCAGAAGATTAAGCAACACAGACGAGATCCAAGAACAGATCCTTCATATAAGTTGATATGTCAAAAAATGAAAAAGCAGGGGAGATTGATGACTATGAGACTCAGAATGCAATTACTTTAGCACTTCAGAGTAGTTTGTTATTGTGGGATCTTAATTATGATGGATCAATTTGAGGAGAGGACTGGAAGGGGTGGATGTTATTTTTTATTTCTATCATCAGATTAAAAGACTCAGTAATTCACATCGTTATGTGTCCATGTGAATGGGATCACGGATTCCAAGTGATGTATGGAGAAAACATCGAGTTGCTATGATGGAACACATACACCGCAGTACTGTGCAACCCCAACAGTACAGTTAGAGTTATATAACAAATGATGGGATAATTTTACAGCATGACCATCCAGATCCACTAAAAGACTAGAACACCTCAATGCCCAACCCTGTGATCCACAGTTGCTCCACCTAACCTATTTCAGTGAGAGGATGCAGTTGGTTAAGATTTTGTTGACTGAATTATTTTAGATCCCAGGATACTGCTGCTATGCCTACTTATCAGATCACACTTAGAGTTTATCTCATCTACCTTTGCTCTAGCTGTACCTTCTAAGGTACCTTAACTCATAGATACTCTCTGAATATGCCTAAAACCCCAAAGCAGGCATGAAAAAAATTGACAGAATACAAACCAGAAGCTCATGAACCAGTATTTGGCAGGTGGTAAGACCTACCTTTGATAAGGTCATTAGGGAGACTAAAGTTCTGGATCACTTTCATTTTTTTTTGACATTTTATATTTGTAAATTCTTAATTGCAATTAAAATCACACTAAGCAATAAGGTCCATGAATTCTGGTACTTCTGCTCTTGGAGTTTCAGAAAACTGAAGTCACAAGTTCATTCCTTATTGAATTTAAGAAGGGCTTACAATGCAGGAATAGCTAAATGCCTGATTCTTCTGACAAGGTCCTGAACAAACAAAGGAAAATTGTGTTTAGGGAGGAAGGGCAGGCACATATATTTGGATAATAAAGGTCTCATAAAATTAATCTTATGTGGTCTGAACTTGACTTATGGACTATTTTATAGTCCATTTGATTGATAATACTGATTAAAGACTGCTTAGCACTGTAAAATACCAATATATGTGATTCTGTGATTCTATAAAGATACATTTTTTGAAAACTCTCATCTTAAGTTCGTCCTTGACAGCTGGGAAAAAAAGAGTGTACTTTCTGTCTACATAGGACGTGTTCCTAAAGAAACATTTATGTCAGAAAGATCAGAATGTCCTAGTAGTCAAAGAACTCAATTGTGAAAAGCTTACTATGGTCTAGGGGTGAATAAATCAGTGTGAGAGGCTGGTTTCCTGTCCATGTATAGTATTAGTGAGACTGGTTTTGCCTGTTCTTGATATTCTCTTCTTAAAAAGGAAGCCCAAAAATGTGATGAAGAAAGAGAACCATAGCAGTGATGGGAGGACCAAACAAGATGTGTGACAGGGAGACATTTAAATATTTCAATTTTTTAGAGTATAAAGAAGTGAATGTGACCCAATGATGGTGGAAAATGCAGAAATATCAGATTACAAAAAGCTCTTTATCCCAGCTGGGTAGTGTACAAAAAGTGCCAGGCAAGCAGCAATTAAAAATTACTGTAGCCATGGGGAAAAACAGTCCAAGGTATCTGGTAGATTCATTATTCCTGAATTAATCAAGATTAGATGCCTTTCTAGCAAAGCTTCTTTAGTCAAGTGTAAGGTAAACTCATCAGTGGGTCAAGAAGTAAAATTTAATGTCCTTGATGCTAAATATCAACGTTCCCCCTTCTGCCATAATTTCCATGGCAATATGCTCATGGCTTTTTGTGAGAAGATTTGGTCTTATTTCTAGTACTTTGTATAACCTGCAGAAGATACTTGGAGGTCCCATGTGCAGACTTGGGTCCGCAAAAGGAGGGCTTATTCAGAGGATCTGAATTCAGGGTATGAGTTTAGAGGAAGAGAAGACACTGGTAGGTCTGCTAGACTGATCTTTCAGTTTGCAAGAATATTTTACCTGTCAAAAAAACCCTGACCATTGCTTCTCAGTACAAACTGCAGGCATGCGAGCTGTTGGCTATTTTCACCACAGTTCTCTCAAATGTGGGGAAACCCACATTTGTTTATCATGATCATTGTTATTATTGTTGTTAGGTTGTTCTTTTTATGAGTCCACAGAGATGAGAGGTTAAAATAGCAACAGTTTAGAAACTTATAGTAGAGATGGGAGGGCACACTATAGTTTCTGTCCTTCTTCTCAGAGCAACATGAATAGATCTATTTTTAAATAGCTTATTTCAGATAGAGCCTTCTCATTCATATCTGTCAAACTAGCTGCCTTCTCTGAATAACCCCGATTTTCTTGGTTTTAATCTCCTGTTCACTTGCAAAGACAGTATGCATCAAAGGGGACTAGTCTGTTCTCAGCAACAGAATTGTTTATAAATGATCAAGCTGTCCAAATGCATGGGCAGTAGCAGGTTTGGCTAAAAGTTACCAAAATGCAATGAGAGAGGGTTGCATAGAGGTAACTAAAATTCTAGTATTAGCCAGCAGCATGTATAACTTCTAGCGTCACCATAAACTACAAAAAAAATCCAACCTTGCTTATCATGGTCTGAATTTAAGGAATTAGTTTTCAAAAGCAAACAACTTTATCACTGTTATCTAAGCACACTTGGTCTTGTATAAGAGACATAAATAACAGACGAAACTCTATTAACTAGTTGAGGCATAGATGCCAACCCACTGCACTCATATTTGTGACTTACAGCAGTTGACTAAAAGACCACATTACTGTTCATTCAAGGAACGGAGGCCATGGAAGAAACCAGAAGAAATCTCAATATGTTTCCAAGAATCTGCATGTTTCAACTGAGATTATTTCAAGAACAGAGTTTTCTCATCACCTGGAAAAGGGAAATGAAATAGCTAAGCTCCAAGGCTTTTTGATAGCAGTTCTGTACTTCACTACACCAGGGGGAGCGATTCCTCTTTGAACAGATCTTAGTTACAGACGTCGCGATTTCTCATTAGCTAAGTGCAGTGCTCAGTAACACTGAAGTGGAACAGCTTCACACACAGAGCACGATAACCTTGAATGCCACAATAAAATATAAATTCTGAGAGGTGCCGTTTCTTCCATACAGATCTGAAAAGTGAAGAATTAGACTAGATTTTTAGTCAGACATGAAGTTTGCTCTTCCATGCTGTCTTTTCATGATATCCAGAGATTCAAATTGACATGTGATCTTCAATCCTAAGGATGCATGGTACCCATGAATAGTTGCTAGCATGGAACATGTGATCAGCTGATTGCATTGCTCCTCTATCATCACCTGGTTTCAGGAAAGAGAAAGAATTGGTTTTGCCTTGAACCCCAATCTATTGCCTAACTGCATCTGTATGTGTAAGAGTTGTGCAGTTGACTGGTGGGAAAGGAAGCCAAAGGCAGGATGGATTCAAGCTGGTTACCTCCACTTAGAGTATCCCTCAGGTAGACTTGGCTGGAATTTCTGACCCAGAAAGATCCAGTGGTAGGGACAGTTCTATCCTTGTTTGCCTATTAAAAGTAAATTCCTTGGTGTTGCTCATCATTTCCCACCACACCCACAGGTTTCATTCAGCTTCGTAATGTATGAATTGTCTGGGACTAGGGCAACTACAGCAGCTTCTTTCTTTCTCGATAGCCCTAGGTGCTGAATATATTTGTACCAAACAGTCTTTTAGCATTTCTCTCCATTAAGCAGTTTGTGCTCCCTCAATTAGCCCTAATATAGTGTTGTCGAAGCATGCACTAGGTTTATATCCTTCAATTTTAAAAAAACCCAAACAAACAAACAAAAACACCAAACAGGGACTGCAAGCCATTTCACCTGCACATGCACTGAGGATACCTGGGTGTGAAACACAGAAATCACTGTGTAAGTCATACCATCATTGAGCCTTTCCTCAACATCATTTCAGGCATGGATGAAAAAATCTTAAGTTTACATGCTTGTCTTTGAACACTCCGGTAAGCAGGGCCTGCTTCTGACATAAACATGCCATGGCTTAGTGAGGCAGGCAGTGCACAGGCATGTAGCTCCTGGCTGAGAATTCCACTTGGCTGCCAAAGAGGCATAGGTGGGAACTGGTTTGCCCGACGTGCTCTTTGGCAGCACAATACATTAACTGACATACTGGTGCAGATCCAATTATCTGTCTGGGAGATTCTCCAGCAACTGACACTAAAAAGGTAGGTTCAAGGAACCTCATCAGGAATAATTATAAAACAGCTTGCCTTAAGGTGAAGTTTCTTCCTGTTTTCAGACAGTGAGAAGTTGGTATTCAAGCTATTAGTCTTTGCAATATATTCTTTTTAACTCTAGGTATGACTCTCCTGAGCTTTCATACAAATGCCTAATGCCCTCAAGAAGGTCTGTGCATTGATCCTTGTGCATTTAATTTACTAATTATTCTTATACACTGCATATTATAGAAATCATATGGAGTAAAGGTGGGCAGTAACTTATTACTCTCCCATTGTTTCTCTGGCAAACAATAGGGCTCTGTAAGACTTTCTGGCATTGTTTCTCACTGTTCTGGTGAAGGACAGATACCAGGTGCTTAGGTGAGCCCCACTCTTTTCCCTCCTGACTCTTATCCCTACCTGTTGAGGGTGCTCATATACTGTAGGACTTCCCAGATGACTGTGGAAACAGAATGCAGGGTTTCTGTTTTCAGGTGATTGAAAAAACTAAAATGAGGATATTTCTAATGTTTTTGCCATGACTGCCTTTCCTTCGTGCTTGCAGAGTTGATGAGTGACATGACGACAAATAACACAAGTTGCATTACAACAGTGGCACCTTTGCATCCCAAGCTATGGGAAAAAAAACCAATCCATCCACACAGTTGAAAATAGGGAACACACAGAGAATAAGGAGAATGGAGAGTCTTTTTAGAGAAAAGAGTTATCCATTTGCACTGTTTGTGACACCACGCCTGTTTCTGTGCAGTTCTATCCACAGCCATGACACCTTCACACTTGACTTGGAACTATCATAGGGACATTTCAACATGCCTTAGTACAGAAGGAAGAGGAGACCTATGATGGCCAATGACTACATGCCCTCCTTGGTATAGCAAACCTCTTTCCTTTGACTATGAAAACAACTTTGTCACATACTTCATATGCTAAAGTACATGCTGTCCTGACTCAACTACTGCCAAGCAGATTAATTCACTGCAGCTCCCCCTAAGAGGTTACTAAACCTCACTGTAAATAGAGTGAGATTTGGACAGGGCTCCCATTTTGTCTCCCATTGCATGAAGTGAAAGAGACAATGTGTTTTCTGCATGTAAGTTTTCACTAGGCTGAAAAGAGTCCATATGAGTTGAACTAGATTGCTAATTTCTCCACTGATCCTGACCACCCAAGGCACGGAAAAGAAAGGCTGACTTGTTTCCCCAGATGGCACACAGACTTCTGGAATACACCCATATATGAGGATGCATACGTGCACAGTTGTCCTCTGGTGAATATATATGGAAGGTGCTAGAGACCACAGATTCCCCTCAACATCTTGTGCTCAATATGCTTTCTGAAGAGGACAACACTTGTTCTGTCTCAGATGCCGTGGGTGGAGCTGACAGTCAGTCAGCATACATGGGGCTGGATGTGTGAGTATTACAAGTTTCCAGAAACCCCTTAAAAAGCACAGACAGAAATTTTCTGGGGTTGAACTCTAGTCTGATGTGTGGGGTATTTTTAAACCTTCACACTTTCTTTGTACTGCCATGAATATTTTATTCACATTTCCTTGTATTGTTTTTGTATTGACTTTTATATATCTTGAAAGAATGCACTGCTATTCTCTCTAGCTAAAAAAGAAAAAAAAAAGACAATGTTACTCTAATGGTGTAACAAAGAGTCTGAACTGTGTTGGCTATTCTAGAGCAACTATTCTGGAGCACCTCGCATCATAATATTGGATTGCTCAATCACTGTTAAACATGGGTTCTCAGTCTTCACTTGCTAGGTTGATCAAGTGAATCATTAAATCTGTACAGGAGTAGTATCTGATGTAGTTGTGATATTCTAACCTTGACAGCTGGAGAAATACAGTAAGTCCATCATTAGCTCACAGTGAGTCAGCAGATGGGCACAGATTGGAACAACTGGGGATATTTCCTCTCTAGACACAAAAAACGTATCATCACTGGGGTCTTGTTTAAAAGGGCCATTTCCATTTCCCTTCCTATGTGTTGGTGAGGTGGACAAGTGGTGAGGTGGACATTTCCATTTCCCTTCCTATGTACTGATGAGGTAGCAAGTGTATAGTTCTCCTCAAGTATATGAGTTTTGCTCTCAAGCTCAGCTTCATCTTTTCTTACTTCTGCATAGGGATAGAGAGATACTGAAGCTCTGCCCCTTCTCAAAGCAGATGTTTCCTTATGCAGATACTAGTCTGTCTGAAAGGGTACATAAGCTCAGCCATTTGGGTCACTCTCACGTACCTCCACCAAACAATGCTGAAGTTGATCTCAAGAACGTTGCTAATGCTTTTTTAAGGACTGAAGTGACTTATGGGACTAGTCTCACTCGCTGATCAATCGATAAAAACTGGTGAAAGAGTTTCACCTCCCTTGTTCCAATTGCCTGGAGTTCACTACTGCAGGTGTGCATTTTCTTCAAAAACAATATTTAAAGAGCTATGCCCAATGGCTAGGGTGAGAAAATGAAGTATTTTTCAACACCAAGGGGCTTTGGATTTTTTTGTTACACTCTTCAATGTCTGTAAGGGGATCAGAAGAGAACAAAACCCAAATTCTGGGTACTCAGGATTTCAGAGTATCACAAGTTTCCTCATAAGAATGGGCTTGTGAGAACTAGAACCTGTTTGTTTCCTTCTCGACTTGCAGATTCAGCAGGATGGATTCTAGGAATCCTTATTTATCCATTCCGTTGTAGTCCCATAAATAGAGTTGCGTAGCAGCAAGGACAGATTGTTCCTCACATAACTATGAAAGATTAGTAATTTCCACCATGGAGCAGACCCAACAAGACAACATGAAATAGCACTGACTTTTGAACCCTTTACTCTCGACCTCTTTAGCAGGTGACATGGATATTGCTTACCACACATTGTGCACTAGGTGGAACTTCAGTTCCAGACTGAGCTGGCATACCAAGTGATAGCCTCATGCCCATCTCCATCTGAATAAAAATCTCTCAGGCCATGATGGCAATTCTTCTGAAAAAAATGCTAATTTTTTGTTGCCTTTATTATGTCTTTGTAAGTTTGCTGGGCTCTCGGCTATAGATAAAGCCTGCTGATGACTTTGTAGAGTTGTCAGATAACTTTTGTTGGCAGAGAAGAGGCAACAGGTGCTTGTGATCTGTCCAAGCTATTATTCCATCTCCGCCCCATGTTATTGTAACCTTCCCACCCCAAACCCATTCCCAATGTATGATGTCAGCCACATTTAATTGTCACCAGTCATTTAGCTCTGCTTTCAAATCATAGCAAGGCTTTGTTTTTGTTCATGGAACAGGACATGTAGTGTGCACTCTCTGGGTGCATTAAGTCTTCAAGTAGTGTACTGACAATTTTTCTTACAGTGAAAATCCCTCTGAATTCCCCCAGAACCTTTCCAGAGTTTGAGACTAGTGGAATAAGGATGGTGTAAACATCACACTTCAACTGGTTCAAGTTGATTCAAATGGACTCGCATGAGCTGGATGCTGTTTAGAATCTTCTTTTGGTGACCAATGAGGGTGATGCCAATACGCTGGATATCCCTGCAAAGGAACAGAGACATGGAAATCATTACAATGGGCTGCTTGTTCTGAATGTCCATTTTGCTGTAGATCCAAATCAATGCGTGTGGATATATACATGCGTATATTCGTGCCTGAGAAATAGCCTGACAAGGCTTCTGCTTTTGCTTGACAAATCTGTGTGGGTGGATGGGGGTGTTGGCAGAACTTGGTAGGTACAAAAAGAAGCAGTGGAAGTGGGCCATGAAAAGGATCAGGGGGTTTGAACTCCTCTCCTATGAAAAAAGGAGAGTTGGAGTTGTTCAACCAGGAGAAGAGAAGGCGCCACAAGGATCTTCTTGCAGCCTTTCAATATATAAAGTGGGTTTACAATAAAGATGAAGAAAGACTTTTTACCAGACCCTTTAGGGACAGGGCAAAGGGCAACAGTTTTAAACTGAAAGAGGATAGTTTTAGAGTGCAGATAAAAAAGAGTGGTAAGAAACAGAAACAGGTTGCCAGAAGAAGTTGTGGATGCTCCATCCCTGTAACTATTCAAAGTCAGGCTGCACAGGGCTCTGAGCAGCAGCACCTAATGAATGAAAGCTGTCCCTGCTCGTGGCAGGGGTGTTGGACTACATAATCTTTAAAGGTCGTTTACAACTCAAGGCATTTTATGATTCCAAGAATGTTCCTTTTCCTGGCTCCTGTCTTCTACGTAACACTTCAATCCAGTATATGGTGTGGCTGATTCTACACATCTACTTAAAAGTGCTTATTATCTGCGGTAGCTGTCATGAATATTCTGATGTAACAGTCTCTCTGCAACACTGAAGAATGTTTTCGAATGCACACTGGATCAGTATTAGTGCTTATAGAAACAGACTACAAGTGTATCATGGTACAGATGCTGGCCAGAGGTCCCAGTAACATGTAAGAAACAATAGCTACTTTGCTCTGGCTTCCTCCTTCTTTTCCATGTCTATGTATTCTCTAAATAGCCCTTGCTGAACATTTTTCACACTGCTTTCACCTTCTGCATGGAAAACTCAGAGTCTGGTATCTTTTTCTCTCTCTCCCACTACTTACTCAAGAGTCATGCGTGATATGACATCAAATGTCATCAGACCAGCCTGGTCAAAATTCTCCTTATAACGGCCCATCTTGATAGCATCCAACCACTCATGGGCATTGCTGAGTGAAGGGAAATCTGGAGGACAGTTGCTCAGGAGAGGCTGAGATGGTCTGCAAAAGAGGCAGGTTCCAAAACCCAAGTTATCCACTTCAGCTGGCTGCACTATTAAAGTAAGAGTTATGAGAAGGAGAACACAACCTCCGAAGGGTACTGAATGCCCTGATTCCTGAAGTCCCACTTTGACCTGCTATTTCTAGACTATCTGTGTCCCTTTTCTGCCTGAAAACAATCAACCAACCCAAGAAATTGACCCTTCCCATTGCCCCTACTCAGTCAGGCATATTCTTTTCTTGTTGCCCAAGATCTTTCCACACTTTCTGGGTCTAGACATATTCGCTGGGCAAAGAGCTGCAATGAGGAGGTTTCTGAAAGAGAGATTAGGCCTTATACACCTTTTTACCTTTGTGACTTACTCTCCCTCTCCTAAATGCTTTCCTTGGATCAGATAGTAACCTAAGAGACAATGAGTGTGTTGTTTCAGCTCTAACACCCATCAGATAAAAGGATAGCAGTAAAATGCCAAACAAATGACTGTTCACACTCTTTTTCCCACCATATGAATCTGTCCCAAAGCTATAACTCCTTACATGCTGCTTTTAGTAAACTGGACATCACTAGATACTTTCCCCCCTCCCCCAGCTGCGGAGTACATTCCACTGAGACAAGATTTATAACCACAGGGAAAAACTCTCCAGGCCAGCAGGATGTCATTTCGTCATGAGCCCAGCACCCATCTAACCTTGGCACCATTTACTCCCCCTGAGACCTCTCCTTTGCTGACCTCCTGACTCTTGTTCCATCAGGCTGCAAAATGCAGTTGGGAAAATACAGGATGCAAGCTGCTGTTCTAATTCTTAACTAGAGATTTCTTCCCCTCCATAAGCTAAGGTCTTCTTCTTCTTCATTATCTCTTGTGGTCACACAGTATTGTGTGATCACAGACTATGTTATGCAGCTGCCTGCACATGTGTCCCTTCCTTCATTCCCTATGATCCTTCACATTCATCCTCAGTGCAACTCATCAAGATTTATCTCCTGTCACATTCAGCACTCACAACTCCTTTTCACCCATTAATGGAATCAGGATACACATTTCACTCAACCTGCTTCCTCTTTTTTTTTTCCCCTTCCTATTTGTCCCCAGTCTCAGATGAGTTGGGAAAAAAACAATACAGCTTGATTTATTGTTTTCTTTTCCTCATGATGCCTACCAAGAGACAAATCCAGTTATTTTGCCTTAAATCTTCATCTTACCTGCTGGTCCCAGTGCCAATGGCTTTAAGGGCAGATGGCTTGCGAATCATTTTATCTAGGGCACTGACTATTTGCTCAAACTTGGGTCTCTGGACCCGCTCCTTCTGCCAGCAGTCAAGCATCAGCAGGTGTAAAACAGTTGGGCAGTCTGGGGGTGGTGGCAGGCGATAGTCCTGGTCAATGGCATTAATTACCTGCAGGAAAAGAAAAACAAAGCTTTATTACAGCTGTGAAAATAAAAGACAAAAGACCTTCAATCATTTGTGTGTATGGATTTCCTCTGCTTGAACCGATACAGGACAGAGAGGCAGATGCACATTCTCACCACTTCTAAAACTTACATCCTGGTTGGACATGTCCCAGTAAGGCCTCTCACCGTAGGACATCACCTCCCACATGACAATGCCATAGCTCCAGACATCACTGGAGGAGGTGAATTTGCGATACTGGATAGCTTCAGGGGCAGTCCAGCGGATAGGGATTTTGCAGCCCTAGAAAACAGACAGAAAGCAACCATAATGTTAGTGAGATAAGGACCATTTGTGAAAAACACCTCATTGAAACAATCAGATGCTAATAGCACAACTCTGAGTGTGGGGTGACAGTCCAGTTGATTCTGTCTTGTAGATGTTGGTTTAAATCCAAACTATATTCAAGGTTTCAGTCCTGTTTTATAAACAAATCTAGATGAAAAAAGAGATTCATGCCTCCTTTCTGCTGCAAATACTATGTTTTTAACTTTCATAGCTATACTTCACAGCATTTGAAAGTGTCATATAGTAAAATTCTCCTGAAAGTAGCAATCATTTGGAAATCGAAAGCCATTTAAATAATTCCAGCCTGCAAGACTAAGGACAGATACACTGAGTGGCTAGCATTAGCATTTTTCTCTTCCCATTTGACCTCTCTGACTGCAGGTATGACCTGCAAGGTGAAATATCATTCAGGTGCTGGTTCTTCAAAACGAAAATATCTAAAAAATGTTTCACTTTTCAGTGACTGAATTCTTCTGTGTTCCCTTCATCTTCAACCCATCTGTTATACTCCCACCGCTTTTGTAGTGTGTGTAGCAGGTGTTGGAACTTCATAGGCAATGAGTTCATTTGATGGTTGGTTATAAGCCCATAAATATACTTAGGCCATTTATCTTTTCTGTGGGAAAAACCAGCTCTTTCCTCAAAGGGTGGTGGCACACAAGTTCAATCTCTCTTTCAGTCCTTTATCCTTCCTGTAAAGAGCTAGTGAAAGGGGGAAGATAACAGCTATATCAGGGTATGAAGTTTGACCTATTCACTATTCCATGCCAAAAAGAACAGCACCACCGAGACTTCACATGGCAGAGTGAATCAAATATTCAATTATTTTTGTTTTTTACTGGTTTGGAACAAATAGTACTAAATATAGAAGCCTCTACTCCATTGGTTTCTGTGGTCTCAAGACGGACTAAAAAAAGTACAGCAAATCAAGGAGGAACACAGGAAAATACTACAGCTGTCAGCACTGCTGACTAATTCACACCATTGCAGTAACTCACCAGACCTCCAGTATAGGTGGGATTTGAAGCATCATCCTCCAGAAAGCGGGACAAACCGAAGTCTGACACCTTGCACACAAGGTTGCTGTTCACTAAGATGTTACGTGCTGCCAGGTCACGATGCACATAGTTCATGTCTGAAAGGTAGCGCATGCCAGCTGCAATCCCCCGTAGCATTCCCACCAGCTGTAACACACTGAACTGTCCCTCCTTCTGCTGCAAGTGAGGAGGCAAACAGAGGCTCTTATAACCACAAATCATGAAGCCAACAGGGGAGATTAACAAACAGCAAGGTAACAAGGTGGATTTATGAAGTTAGAGAACATTAATCTCAACTTTCACCAAAATCTGAAGGTGCAGGGACAGCAAATAAGAAAGGAGAGTGGGCTTAAAGCAATGAATCTTAAATGAAATCAGACACTAGCGATCTTTTTCTGAAGGCAAATCTCCTCTTGTGGCCACACTCTCCTTTAGCATCCTGTGCCAAGTCACACTAACTACTAAGATGGCTAAATGAATGGCAGCAGACAGATCTGCCAAAAAGATCTTTACAATGGGCTCTATGCAGTTCTACACAGTGGGTTCATGTGCTCTTCAAAATGTGCCTGCCAAAGCATTCCTGGTTGAATTAGTGTATGAATCAGTAAAAAAGAGAAGTGAAACACCTATACTACAAAAATGCCTGTACTTATGTTTCATTACTGGAAAAAATGTTGAAAACTGTGAGTCCAAAACTAACTGCAAGTTTCATTACTTCATTACAATGATGAAACTTGAAAATATTCCATGGAATAAAGTCTGAAAATCATTACCAGAAAGGCAAATTTTGGAACATGCACATAGGCAACTGAAAGGCTATGTACAAAGATAAACAATTTGGTACTGTTTACATTAATTATTGGAGATGGAGAAATCTGAAATACTGAAGAAATGTTATATGATGGCTGAGCTTTTGAAATATATTCACCATAATGGCTCAAAACCACTTACTCAGGTAATTTGCTATTATTTCTATTGCACCTGAAGAGGGCAAATGAGGACTTAAAGAGATAGGAGTGAAAAGGAAGGACAGGCAAAACTATCAGATCTGAGACTGGCACACAGCAAGATGAAGAGGTAACAGTTGTGGGAGACTCTGGTTGTGGTACCCTGAGGAAGGAATCCAGTGATCCATTCTCCATGAACTCTGTGACAATCATGACTGGACGGCTCTTGGTGACCACACCCTCCAGGTGGATGACATTGGGATGCTCAAACTGCCCCATGATGCTGGCCTCGCTCAGGAACTCCCGCCGCTGTTCATCTGTGTAACCTGACTTCAAGGTCTTAATAGCTACTGTGTATTCACGCTTCCCTGGGTGTTTTAGGCGCCCAAAGCACACCTCTCCAAACTCTCCTGTCAGGGAGGGAAGAAACACACCTCAAGTAAGGACAGACAGCAATGAATTTTAGTCGGCTGTACTAAAGCATTCTACTGTGGATGACTTCAGGCGCTGCTTGGAAATAGGGTTACTAGGATTGTTTAGATTAAGGTAAAGTTCTTGATGGAGACTGGAGACTATATATTCAGGGTTCAAATGAGGAGTTCTGAGTTTTAGGGTGCTTTAAACTTGGTTTGGAGCCAGCATCTAAGGGTAGGTAGGTTAAGATGAATTTGGGTAAAAATGAAGGCTAGCTACCCTGAGACACTTGATGTACCGTGGATCCACCAGCCCATTTCAGGCCAGCAGTGTGCCAGGTCTCAAGGTGAACAAGAAGACACTTCAAAATCTGCAGGTTCTCACACTACCTGATCCAATGACCTCCTCAATCTTGATAAGGGACACATCAATCTCCTTGGCAAATTCTCGAATAGCTTCATTGGGATCTTCATAGGTTGAAGGATCAATGTAATACTTCACTCCGAGTCCTGCAGTGGAGGAAACAGTCCAAAACATCACCAGAATCAAACCCCAAGACACAGAGGTGTTAACGAATCCTGAAAAGACACAGGCCCTTGCCATCTGTTGCTCAAAACCACTTACCTCGTGCACCAATATACTGCTGCAGGCGATCTGTGTATGGAGTCTCTCGCCTTTTACTGCAGGACATAAAGGAAAGTAAAGTCAAAACACACACAAGAGTCTCTCATCGGATGTCGGGGTAGGCTTCTCAATGCAAGGCTCAGAGAATCTTTGAATTTAGGGGTACAAGATGGGTGCTAAGATCCTGCCCATCTCCTGGTAACCAGTGCATGCTCGTTTTCTATGTGGTACTTATTACACCACTGTTTGCATCCCCAGTTTAGATGTGACAAATGATAGAGCCTCCATCACTACCCTGAAAAAAAATATTACAGTTTAATGTTACTGTCTTGGAAATTTTCTTGCTATTCAGGCTAAATTTGCATTTTAATTTCATTCAATTACAACAAACCATTTTTTTCAATAGTAATATAAGCCATCTCCTGTGATGCCTTTTAAGTTCTTTAAAAACATTCTAAAAGATGTTTATTCTAATGCTTAATTTGTATATATTTCCCCCAACTGTTTTTCCTTCTGGACTCTTAATGGCATTTACATTGGCTATTCTTTACATAAGTATGGTACCCAAACCCAATCACAAAGAGCCAGATGGACAGAAATCTGTTTCATGATGTGATTTTTGCATGTGTTGATCAAAACAGGTATGGTCTTTATTATTGTAATGTTTATTGCATATATGCATCTAATTTCCAGTAAGCATAGGTCCTTCTCAACACAGGCATTTCTCAGATTTCATTATCCTGTTAAATGTGTGTGATTCAAGCATTTTTTTCTCACATGATCTAGTTATTTTGTAAGTTTCATCCTATTCTTTGTTTGCTTTAAATATATTTTCCATTTTCAAGCCTCTTCCTGTGCTCCCAACAGTGTTCATTTCTTCCCCAAAAATCTACAGTTCATGCTAGTTTACAATCACTGTATTAATTAGACACGACTGTAAATGAAACCCTATGGTATCCTGCAGCATCCCTGCTGTATGCATGGATTTGTGTCAATTCATATATTTTGCTGTTTCAGCACAAGACCTTTTAGCTGCTGATTCAATTAGCATCTGAAGAGAGAGTATCATGAAACAGTATGTTAGTTTTCTTTATGAACATGACTAATTGTGTCATTCTAAGAGGTAACTGTATTATTTTTGTATGTCATGGTTATATCTTCAAATTCTGCTAAGATTTCAAAAATACAGACAATTCTACCTTCAAAATCTGTTGTATTGTGCAAAGAAATTGGCTTTACTAGAGGCCTATACTTAAGAGCTCTAACTCTGCTGTTGACCCTGATCAGGTCTAAATTAATGGTTTTTTATTGGCTATCTAACATATTAATTGTTTTCCATCATTAGAAAAAAACCAAAAACAATTAGCTAAAATAGGTGTTTCACATTGCATATTGCCTGAAAAATGTACACCAACAATTTATAAAAACAAGTTAAAGTTATAGCATTTGACTCTACATATGTTCAACCTTTTAAAGAACTACTCATTTCATGTGGAGTTCCTCATTTCCTGCATCTTCAATCCTTCATTATCAAGGACAAATTCAAACCAGAAATTTGGTATTTCCACTTTTTCTGAACAACTGTCTATTGACTGTACATAATCCTTTAAGTGTAAATGAATCTATTTTTAATGGTATTTTTTTATATGTATATTTACAGATACCCATTAATGTCTTTCCCCAACACGGT
The DNA here is from genome assembly GCA_013396655.1 of Campylorhamphus procurvoides. Classification (NCBI taxonomy): domain Eukaryota; kingdom Metazoa; phylum Chordata; class Aves; order Passeriformes; family Dendrocolaptidae; genus Campylorhamphus; species Campylorhamphus procurvoides. The sequence continues at coordinate 459,621 of WBMV01007844.1, forward strand.
TTTGGTAATATTAACTTATTCTGGGTTTGGTTTATTTTTTTTAGAAAAATATATGCTTTATTGAGTTGTGCACATAATAACACATTTCCAGCTGTAACAAGAAATGATTTTTTAACAGTTCAAAGCTACAAAAGGAGGCAACAATTCAATTATAACAATATTTGATAATTATTTTCTTTCCAGAAAGAAAAAAATTTTAAAGAGAAAATACACAGGAGAAAACAAATGTAGAAAAGGGAAGAGAACAAAAAAGAAATCAGTAAAACTAGATGTCACTTTCTAAAGTTAAGTAGTTTATACATTTTTTTTTTAGGTCAACAAAAGAAAGTTAAAAAGTCCCTCTTGTGCAGAGGCACAGTAGAGCAAAGACACAGAATCCATTACTGGCAATCTAGGGGATTAAGTTCAAACCTCAGTAAATTCAAGGAGCTGGTAATGACTGTTTCTTTTCTTCAAATAACAAAACCCCCATTGTTTACTTTTGTACCTCTACAAAAGTAGCAACCCTTACTCTTTTCTCTTTAAAATTTGTCCTTTTTTGCTATAACAGATTATCTCTACAATTACTTCTATGCCCTTTATTCTTTCCAAAATGGAAAGTGGTATTTGCTTTCTTTAACCTATATTTTATGAGTTAAGCGTTCAGTGGAACCATTGAGGATGTATAGATTTTACGCTTCAACAAATGAGCCCTTGCCTCCTGGTCCTTGGTGAAAGGGTATTTAGCACCTTCTAAATAACTGAATCTGAATACTAATTCCACCACCCCTTCCCCCACTACATTATTTCATTCTCCACTTGCTTCCCTAAAATGCAATTTACAGTTTCTTTTTTACAGTGATTCGTTTAAATACCTTTTGAGCATAAGCTTTAAAATACTTTCCTTGTGTTCATATTGCAAATTAGCCAAATATCAGCTAAGTACTTGGGTGGTTTACCAAAGGAGAGGCTCCTCAGATAGGAGTAATGGGGCAGGATCTTTCCTTAATTACAAAATGGCATCTCAAGGACATCTGGATAAATGCAGAACAGGCTGTTTCCCCTGGGACAGGGTTATGTTGCAGGGATAAGAAAGTTCCACTGTCTGAAGTGCACATGAGCAGATCAAGGAATTCACCTCTTGAAGATGATGGCAAGGATGGCAATGGCAGCAATTACCAAGAAGGCGAGACCACCGAGTGCTGAGCCCACGATAAGCGGCAGTCGGTCCTGCACCATCTCCGAGCGCTCCCCTAGAAAGGAAGACACATGCATACACACACACAAATGCAGAGGACTGGAATAGTTAAGAGTTTCCCTTCTACTCAACTAAGTCTCATCCATAATTTCATCCCTACCAGTCCTTTGCTTTCCAGTCACCATGCTTCTCCAGTGCCTTCCTTCCTACTTCTGAAAAGACTGTTCCCTCTGAATCCACTTTTCTATCTCCTGGCCCACTGACACCTGACTAGTCATTTAAATATAGGCTAGCTCGACACCTGGGCTTTGATTCCATTGTCCCCTACTAATTAGCATGCAGACGACATATATGAGTACCTTTGATCCATGCAAAATAGATGGTGATATTGCTGGAAAGCAAGCTTCTGTATATATGCCTGTGCCCCATCTACCTTTTTGTCCTGTGTCCCACCTGTTTCTAAGACTTTCACAGAGCTTTCAGATGACAGATGTCCTGTGACATCTGGAGGCCAAACTACAGCAGTGTATAGTGTTATGTACTGCAACATCCCCCTAAGGAGAGCTCTTCTGACACACTCTGCTCCTGCTGGTCAGAGGCACAGAGCCAACAAGGAGCAGGATCGGAGAGTATGGCAGTAGTGTAAACAATACACTCAGATAGCATGAAGCTTCTTTGAGTGAACAAATCTGCATATGCAAATTATGATATAGAGAAATACAAGTTAATTTGGAGTGTCTGGTAGCAGTAAACCAGAGGGTAAGCTAATGCACTCAGGGACACACACAAGTGAAAGATGATCATGTGCAGATTTGAGCACAAAATGGTAGCACTTACCTCCCATTAAAGTCTGGAAATACATCTTTCCACTGTATGGGCCATAGCCCACTGCTGTTCTAGCTCGTACTTGGAAGGCATAGATCTTGCCTGGGCTCAGATTCGATATGGTGGCCATGTTGGTTTCACTAGTTAAGGTGAATGAATTATCCTCATCTTCTGCCTGTGAATGTCAGTGACCAAAAAAGAATGTGAAACTTCTGCCCACACTGCTTGCTCTCATCAAAGCATGATAGTTTACAAGTCAGCCAAATATTCTTTGATCCTGTTACAGAACCTCCCAACCACTGCTGCTGTTCCAGACCTTACTTTCTCACACAGCATTCGTTCCTCAATTCTGCTTTTCATTCCCTTAGGCCTGGGCTTTCTGGGCTTCCAAACAAAGCTCAGCTAAAGACTTTCAATTTAAACAAGAATGAGACACAAAACTACCTACTTCTGTGATTCGCTTTCTACAAACTCCAAACTCATGTATTCTCCTAGGAGAATCCAGAGCAAGAACACATGTAATGCTGCATCCAGGAAGCTCCTAGACATCATAAATAGCAGTCCCTTTTACCACTAGAAAAACAGCAGCCCTGCAGAATCCTGCAAAAATATTTATGTGAAAGATCAAGAATATGGAATGGGAGCTTGTCTGAACAGCCCCACATACCTCTTCCCCTCAAATCAGATGGATTAGGAGTCACAAAAGATGTGAATGGAGGACAACTTTGTATTTGCCACCCTATAATTCCAGCACATAAAGAGGTAACTTGTATTTGCCGCTTAGTGAATGAAGAGCACATTCCTCCTCACAGAATTTCTTAAGACTGTCTGCCCGTGCATAAATGGGGACACAAGAGTTCTCCTCACAAACACAACAGACTTTTGCACTGAGTCCAATTCCAATAAGCACATTTAGAAAATTGAGCTCCTTCTGCTGTTACATGTGGCAGCTGATGCTAAACTTATTGTTAGCCACAGGTTTTAAGCTTAAATAATTGGGGAGGGGGAGGGTGTGTGATTTTTTTGGTGTGGTCTTGTTTGTTTGTTTGTTTGGGTTTTTTTTTAAAATTTGTATTGTCCCTAGATGTTTCCAAGTTAGGAAATGCAGAGGGACTGATGTCAGATGAAGCATGTGTTACTTCTGGTATTAATTCTCTACAGTTTGTTTTTCCTCCTCTGTTCTTTCCTCCACCTTGCTCATTCTGATCCAGGGGTTCATCTCCCAGACAGATTTCCCTGTTCTCTATAGAACAATCAGCACATTATCACTTTCTGCTCACCTTGTCAAAGTAGCGTAGCTGGTAATCCAGGATTATTCCATTGGGCTGGTCTGGCTGAGGCCATGACAGTGTGATGCTATTGGTAGTACGACTCACCTGATGCATCATAGGGACAGCAGAGGGGACTGAAATAAAAGAGAGAAAGAAGGCATTGCAAAAGGGTAAGTTGAACAACAAACTATGATTGAATATTAATCATGATGAGTTAATAAATTAGGTCAGCTTTTCCTTTAATTGCTGTTAATTTGCATTACGAAGTACTTTGTAAAATAATCATAAGAAATCCAAGCACAATACTGGGAGATACAGTCATGGACAACATGGACAGAAGGAAAATGAAGAAATCTACATCCAGCTGATCATGCACAGGAGTTAAAGTATCTATATTGTACTGGGAGCATGAGTCTGATCTTCAAATTTGCAATTTTTATATGCAAGATGAGAAGGTGTTTAGTGCCACTGCCTTGTTTTAAGATCACACTTAGACAAAGAATGTGACAGTGGTCAGAACAAAAGCAGAGCACACTGCTGGCCCTTCTGCTTCTTCCCGGATTCTTTGCCTGAGGGAAAAAATCAATTATGGGCTACTGGAATAACAGCAGCTTTCACTACCAGATCATTGCTGCAAACCAGAAGGCAGAGGCAGATGAGAACGCTGACACATTAAGGAACAGACTTTGGAGCATTCCTCAGTTCAGCGGTCTCTGTTCAGCTGCAGATCACAGAGAATGAAAGCACTACATTTTCAGAGCCTTGTATGCAGTGTTGTGTTCAGACCAGCTCCTGGATCTCAGACCAATCTCTGTCAGGACTGTTGCCCAGATGTCAAAACTTCTAGTGTATTTCAGACTCTCAGTCCAACTCTGGGGCATTGGACCAAAGAAGTCCAATGTGAATGGGCTTCTATCTAGTACTGCTGCCTGGGATCACCACCTAAAGGTCGCTGTTAGGTGTGCATGTGTGGAAGCTTGAAATACAGTTTTTTTGACTGTTCTTAAAGAGTTTGCTAAGTTTCTGTCTTTTGGTGAACAGGGCAGTCTGGAATACTACCCAGATGAAGCTGTTAGCTCTCTTGATTACATTATGATATTAAGTACTTTCAGTCAGTAAAAGATATTAATTACTGGGGGCAAATGTTAACTTCCCTTCATGTAGAAAGCAAGGATTTGGACATAAATGAGGGATTTAAAAACTTGAATCTGAACCAGAAAGCAAGCAAGAGCTTTGGTCTACCAATTTTAGAAAATGTTTGACTGGTTATTCTCAAAGTCTCAAGTTCAGTTCAGGACTTCGAGACTTGCGTAACTGCCAGTAATTTCCACTAATCTGGAACTCATTAAATCAGTAGGAAGGAAACATAATACTGTCTTGAAGATAATATAAGGAACAATTTCAAACTCTGTTCACTGAAGTAAGATTAGATTAGATGACAATGAGGAACAATACAACTGACTACTTGGGATAGTTTTGCTTTTAATTTTTTTGTCTTCTTAGAGGCACCACTCATATGTTCTGAAGACAACAGAGGTACAGAATACCTATTTAACGGCAGGCCCTCTCCTAAAGTAGTTAGCTCTTCAAAACAATGTCCTCAGAGTAGAAAGGAAGATCAATGGCTGTTAAAGCCACTTACATATGAAGATTTCTGGAGAATGGAAATCCACTTTTACCAAAAACATACATGAATCTGTATGCACACACATTCTCCAGGTTCATGCAAAAGCTAAAAGAATGTGAGTTTCAGCTTAGGAAGAGTTCTCCAAGCAAAAATCCAGGATAATTGTAAGAGGATTTTTTAGCCTGCCAGCTGTTTGTCCACAAAACTCTTCTCAAGTTTTGCTTTCTCTCTTCGAGCAAAATGTCATGTTGCCAAGAAACCTCAAGTAGAGCAACTAGGGAATCCTCATTTTGCTAATGGATGCAACATTTTCAGCAACATTTAAATTTTCCAGAAAAAGAATGCCACTGAAAAGCTGCCACTTAACTCCACTGGTTTTACAAAATAGACATAAACCATAAACTTCATTGATGTGAGGAATGAGACATTTGGCAAATGAGCAAAACCTGCGGAATAGCATTTTCTTCCCTCATTAATTGTAAGAAAGATAAAAGAAATGTTTTTAATAACAAGATAAAATTATTCTGAAAAACATAATTCAGATGGGCTTTAAACAGCTCTGGCAAGTGGGAACTAATTTAAAAATGTAAATGAAACAAAAAAGTAAGAATATAAACAATAAAATGCTTTCTGTCCCCCTTACTCCTTTTATTTTTTCCATTGCTTTTCTTTCAAAGAATATTGCACAACTACTTCACCTGCTAATGACAATGTTGTGACAACGATGAAAGGCAGCAGCAGCTAACGAGACCCTATATAGCATTTAAAACACAAATGAGTAACACTGTATTTAAATGTCAGGAGGTAATTAGTCAGTTAACATTTGATCAAGACAGATTCTGATACATTTCTACTCCCTTTTGATGGGACATAAAGCACACACCTGGAGAGCAGCAGAACATACAGCTACACTGTCAGGGAAGAGCCCACTTTTTCTAGTTTTGGGCAAAGATTTTGTAGAATGAGCAGAGTTAAATCTTCCCTCCATTCCGCTCCTTCCCCCCTCCAACAGTCATTCATCCCATCCTTCCCATTTCTTTCTGATCCCCAATTATTTCCCTACCTGGAAGAAATAAAGTCAACAAGCAACATTTGACCTGCCTTTTAGTAAAAATATATCCATTCTGATGTTAATATGTGCTGCGAATTTTTAGCTACGCATCAACAGGTTATCTTTTGCCAGTGGCACAAGGACTCAAGCTGGCATTGTGCATAGTCCATTTAGGCTCAGCAAAATCCACAACAGAACAATGATGTTAAATGGCACTCTACTCAGACAGGCAGAATGCAGAAACAGATGATAACTAGTGGAATTAGACATATTGGGGAACAACAAAAAACCCACTCAAGTGTATCTTTTGACCATGTGCCACAGCATTCTAGAATCTTCCTAGTATACAGGTATGTCCGTCACTCAGGGTAATCAGATGGTGGTGGTGGGGGATGACCAGGATAATAAAGTCTGCTGTATTAAAAAATAGCAATTTCAGTGATATGTACCTAATAAGCAGACACAGCAAAAGCCAGTAAAAACTATCAGAAATAAAACTAGTTAGGAATCAGCGCAAGGCAGGTTGTCTTTAATCTGCCTCTTTGGGACAGAATTCAGATTTTAATATGTGTTTGCCTCTCCTTTAAGGACAAAAATTACAAAACACTGGCTAGGGAGCTCTCCCATCACTTCAAGTAAAACAGATACAAAGATTCCTTCTTTGAAAAATTTCATACTAATGTGATGTGAATACTAATACTAAGGTGATATGAAATGTGAATGTAATTGTTGGTGGAGTAAGTACATATTTCCTGTCAGAAGTGTATTATAGTTACTCTCCCAGTGTTAATACATTAGGAAATAAAAATTTCAAGGCTTTATGTCCATAGGCATTCAAACTACAACACCTCTGTTGCCACAGAAGTGCTAGATGAGTATTTGCCTTTGTATGCATGGCAACTATTTAGGATGTTTATAACTGAACTTTGCTTTCAAAGCTTTGTTTTGTGTACACAAATGTGCCCAGTTCTATGTTGATTTGTCACTTTTATTCATTATGTTCTTTTCACATGGGGTTTATAAACGTAGACATGTTAGGTCCCTGTCAACTGACGGATGAAATCACAGGGCCTGATTCAATCCAATCTGGGCAGTTGGATTAGATACTGTAGGTCACTTCCAACTATTCCTATTCCTATTCCTATTCCTGTTCTCTGAGATGAAAAAAACATGCTGTGAGATCAGGTCTCTAAGTAAGACTGAAAAAAGCAGTGGTTTTTTGTATGCTATTTATAAAATACCCAATGTATGGAAAATTCTTGCACATACAGACATCTATATTCTCTAATAGGAGCCCCAAATCTACCGTTCTCACATTCTTGTTTCTCCTTTGCTACCTCTTCAGGTATCCTATTTTCCTCATATTCTAAGCAAATGGCAGGAAGACCCTAGCTTTGTTACACACAGCTTCCCCTCTATCACCTTCAAGAAAGATCAGTCTGAATTCCCCTCTTTATGTGTTTATTATCTTATCTTTGTTTTGAAAATATCCTATGTCTTTTCTACATAACTCAATTTAGTTCCGACCCTTTTTCTAAATACCTGAAAATCCTTTGAAAGTATCTTGGATTGTCTTCTGTCAAAACCTTGTGCTTTATTTCCAATTGAGGAAGAATGCTTTAGAAGGGCAAATTGGTTATTTTCACTTCTCTTATCTCTATTATTAATACTTTTTGTGTATGCATTCCACTCACATTTAATAAAGAGGAAAAAAGTCCTTTAGGACACAGGGTGCCAGGTTTTACTTTGTAGCTCCTATTTATACTTGCTCAAAAGGTGTCTGCCTTCATTTAAACAGTGGCTAAAACCTGAACTGTGTAAACAAGCACATTTGTTCTCTGCTCATGCTGCAGACATCGGGCATGGTAAAGAGAGAAACTGGAATAGCTTCTTTTTGTGGAGTGACCATAGAAATTGTTACCAATTCCCAGTTATAGCTAGGCAAATCCACTGAAGATGGCTAATTCACAAATGTCATTAATGTCAATAACAGGAAAATTAAAACTTAAAAGAATATTTTTGTTGTTCTATGCTAATAGAAAACAAAGTAGTTAAATTCTTAGGGACCTTTGGTGAGTGCTCAGGGTTGGCAATTAGATCATAAATAAGCAAATAACTTATTACTTTGAAGAACAATGTAGTTCTCTCAGAGAACAATGAGCATTTACATTCCACTTGCTTTACCTGCTGGCTTAAGCCTAGCAAAAGTATGTACCTTTTGACAGCTTTCTTCTTCTTCCTTTCTTGTTTTGAACAAGAAAATGCCTTGCCTGTGTCCCTGCTTTTGCCAACTAAGTCCACCATACTCCTTTGGCTCTATTTGGAAAAGCAAACATCTTCCTGCAATTCATCCATTTCCCTTTATAATATCATAATCATACTTGGCATTTAATTATTTTCCTCTTCTCACACCATTTCACCTGAAAATTTTCTGTCAGGTCGTCTTAAATTTTCTGGCACTACCCATAACTGTCCTTGTCCCCATTCAGCCTCTTACATAAGACTTCAGACTGTCTAACACTCATTTCTGAAGTCGTAAGGCTTTTGGTATTGCCATGTCCCACTGCTCTGATTCCAACTGATGCAGAAGGCTGCAACATATCTTTTCACAGGTACAAGGCAACCAGGTCAAATAATCTTTCCCCTCACATACCTCCATTACCTCTCATAATGTCTCAATGCAGTTAAAAGAACAGTCCACTGTTTTTAAACGTCTGCATAGATTTGCTCCAACATTTGAATCTCTGCTGTCTTTCTCTTTCCCTCTTCTTTCTAGGAATGTCACAACTGCCCAAATGGGTAAGTTCAGTAGTATGTCTCTGGCAACAGACATTAGTACATGCTTCACTAAAAGGTGTAAGAAAAAGAATGGACAGATAGTTACATCTGTGCACAGAGAAAGTTTCTTCAAAGTCCTTTAAACAAAAACCTGACTTCTGCTCTGGGACATGAAAAGAGATATTTGATTACCCTGATAAGTACACTTGAAGATATTAGAATGATAAATAAAATTTTAGTCAGTTTTATTTTATTTTTTTAGAAAATAATATGGATGGAGTTCAAGTTCTTTGCATTCTTTGTGTCAGGTTCCCACCTGTGAAGAAGTATAACTTTATTAGAATTACATAATAGTCTTTCCCCATGTACTTCCTGCTATCTGGAACAGCCTTTCAACATCTTTCTTTATATCCTGACGCTTCTTTAGGTATTCACCCTCAGCACTTCAAACCTGAGCTGAAAGCAATTCCCTTCTCTTGTCTCATCTCTGCACAGTTCTTCCGGTAATTAGCACATCGTATTTGCATGTCACACTATTACTATCCAAACAGGTTTTATTATTACTATCCAAACAAGTTTCAGGTTAAGTCTTATTATAGTAAAGGACATTTTTCAGTGTCAGCCCTTCTTATTCTGATTTCAGACACTGAAGAGTAGGAACATCATAATCAGTCTGCCACAGAAAAATGTGGTTGTGTAACCAAAGGATCTTGCTGAACTTTGGAGAAGGGCCAGAAGACTGTGGGGGGTAAAAACCTCTTAGATGAACAGTTTTAGAGACAAAGAGTGAATAGGTGCCATGGGAAAAAGAAAAAGTAGCACTGTTTCAGCACAGAATATTGCCTAAGACACCTCTAGGAGTACTTTTTGGATCAGCAATGGAAAAAGCAAGAGAACTCTGTATGAGGAATTAGAATACTCAGAAACTGCCAGGCAGGACTGGAGGGTCTTTTTTTGGGCCATCTTTAATTCAATGGAAAGAAAATTTTTGCTACAGTCCTTTATTCTGAAAGTGTATCTTTCTCCAGTTTGCTTTTTTCTTGTACCCTTCATGCTTTGCTGCACCTTTTTTGTCTCTTTCAGCATGTAAGGTCCTGAAATTTTAATCTCTGCTCATATAATAATAATAGTATTAATAATAATTGTTTTAATAACACAACAACAAGCACTGCTTAAGTGAAAAGCTGCTGAAGGGATCGAAAGGAGGGCTTATGGATGAGACAGGCCACGTGACAGAGGAAGCCAGGTCTTGTTAGTAGGAGCTGTCACTGCAAATCGAGGGCAGCTCATCTCAAGCTCACTCCCAACGATCCCAAGAAAGAGCAAGGAAAAAAACCTGCAACCAAACACAAAAAGAAGCCACTCAGTACACATTGCTGTTTAAGAAAGTTGGCCTCCCTTGAAACTGCTTCAGTGCAAAAGAGAGGCGCCTTAGAGAGGAACATCCAGCATGGCCAAGACACCCAGAGACACCAAGAGATATCTGAAGGAATAGGAGTGGTCAGAAAAATCAAACAGAAGCAAAAGAAGATTCTGGGCAGGAGGAGGAAGCAGCTACTCAATTAAATTATCTCTGATATAGATGAAGAAGGTTATGAGATGAGAAGCATAAAGACAGAGAACTCTGTAGGATGTTAATAGAACACCCACCTGTGTCCAGGAAAAACCCAAAGGAACTGCCTGGAATTGCCATACAAGTTACCTGGCCACATTTATTGTAAACAAAAAGCTGATCACCCGCTTGCAGTCAGCCTTTTAAGTAGACCAGGTGTCCTATAGATGCTCTGCTACTCAGTGTCTTTCAGGGAACATTTTAAAGGGACAAAACAGATGTTGTAAATCCCCTGACAGGTCCTATTAGTAGGAAATTACCCAAGGTGTATATATATACCATTTCTTTCCATATCATAGAGGCAGAAATTATAAGATATGATTCAACCAAGATCATGATGCTGCATCTGGTTTCATGGCACTTTCCTCAAGCTTTACCAAAACCTTGTTTTGCAGGGGTTTCCACATGACACTCTGGAATCTCAACTGGAGTTTGTTTCAGTTTAACATTTACACAACTCTAAATGTTTGCAGACATTTTCTGTCACTCAGTTCAAAATGTTCCCCCTCTTTCTCCTCCTCATCACATTACTCCTCATTATATCCTTTTAAACAAGCTGTGTACAATTCCTCTCCATATTAGCATATATATTCTTGTAAAAAACAACATATGCCCAGTCTCTTAATGTTGACATTTAACAGAACTCTATGCCTGTAAGTACATAGCTCTCTTCAGCTCCAGTCCCTGTAGATGGTATTTACAGGAAATCAGAATTCCTCTGACTGCCCACACAAGCCATTAGTATCTCAGCTTAATCATCCCCATGGTTTAGTTCCTAGTTATAAGGATCACAACATCTTTGAATATAACCGTACAATACATTTTAATATTTCTACCATGAAGGAAAAACAGAAAAAAAATAGTTTCTTATTAATAGGAGAATAATACTCCAAGACCATGTATCAGAACAGCAAGGCTGAAAAGGCAGCAATAATGGAGGAAAAAAATACATGTCATGCAGAAGAACACGCAGCAATTTCAGTAAAACAGGAATGATGATTCTGCCTCTGGATTCTTAGTCAAAATTTCATTTAACACCTCTCCAGGTATTGTAAAACTGTACTTTTCATATTCTTTTATGACCCACAGAACTACACAGTATTAACATATGCCATCCCAGGAACATGTACTTTTAGGTAATGAGCAAATATCATTGTACGCATTCTTCCTTGTCATACAGTATCTATCTCTATCTTTACCTGTATCTTCACCTTTAGACAGTGCTTATCTGTTTTCCACTTCCTTACTTTGATATGCAGCAAGACAAAGGTGGATGGATTTGATGAAACAGTCAGTACCTCTTGTGAAAGTTCAGTAGAGCATGACTGAAATGAGGAGAATGGAAGGTGGTGTATAGGAACAAGAAAGGATGGAAAACCAAAGCATCTCAAAACACAGAAAGACAAAAAAGAAATGTGAACCGTTGAAAAATGCGAGAAAGAATGACTGAAGTATAAGAAGATGAAATGGAGAAGAGTAGGAGACAAAGAAGATGAAGAGAAAATGAAGAAATGTTTGCTAAGACCTGATCTGGCAAGCTGATGCTCCCAAAATCCCTGATAGTGTTCCCTCTCCAGCATAATAAAACAACATGCTTTGTCTGATGCAGAGAGATACATCTCCCATTGGCATCTTCTCCAGGGCAGCTTCTTCCCCATCAATCACATCAGTTGCTAAACTCAAGTTTTACTGCCAAGATGGAAGAATGCAAAGACCATTCAGAGAAGGAAGGAATGAGAAGGGCAGAAGTGAAACTGCGGCAGGGCAAGATAAAACCAGGCACAACACACAAGTAAAAAGACAAAGCTTCAGGATTCAAAACATCAAAGCAAATCAAATGAGAGGTAGAAAGTTTGGGACTTGGACAAAGGGGTCTCCTCACCTGACTGGCTGGTGCTAACATTGATGGTGGCATAGTGAGGTGCTTCTGAGCTCAATTCCGTCACCAAGTTGACAGCCTGGATCTCAAAGGTGTACTGCACACGGGCCAGGAGGTTGGAGACCTGCACTCGGCTTTCTGTCAGGCCCACTTGGCGCGGTTCAAACTGCACACTGTCCCCACAGCGCACGCACGGCCCTGAGGAGCCCGCCGGGCACACTTTGCAGATGACATTGAAGAAAACATCCTTGCGGCCACCCAGGTCCTTCGGGAGGCGCCAGGTCAGGAGCACGTTGGAGCCAACAATTTCATAGCTAAGGTCACGAGGAGCAGAGGGGATGCCTAGAAGACAGAATGAGAGATCAAAATCGCATGAAAAAATGGGAGAGAAGGGGTAGGGGAGAGAAGACAAAGCAAGGGGAAGAGAACAGAAGAACAAGTTGCTTTTTCTTCTCATTCTTACTCTTCAATAGTCGCTTCTCTGAACAAGGCTAAGAAAAATATATCCTTTGCTACATCAAGCACACATATAAACAAAGAAGCAACTGTATTATCACATTTTAGAGAAACAAAATTATAAAGAAAGATCTTTGTTTCAAGGGTGTGACTTTCATTCTCCTAAAAGCCCATTGTTTAGGGAAGTGTCAATCCTTTGTAATTTTAAGTGTTACACAAGCTTAGTAAAGATTTGTCTCCTGCTGGGACTTTGAATACTCTCCTTTGGCACCTAATATCTCAGAACTCCTCACACTTCAGTTAGACTATTCCACCTATTGCAGGAACTGGACACCAGTTTCCCCAGGATGATTCCTAATGCCAGCCAATTCATCAATGGCATCGAAGGTAAATTCTGACAGCAGAAAAACTGCCCATATTGCGCATCCAACACTTCCCCTACTGGCACAGAGACAGTAAAGAGAAGGAGGAAAATGCAGAGGGTGAGAAGAATGCAGGGGGATGAGAATGGGACAAGACATTGCGGCTAAAAAGCGAAAAGTTCAGAGAGGTAAAAATAGGCAGCAGAACTGCACTGCTAAACCTGGGCACAGACACAAAGCAAGACGGGAAGGGTAGGGACAGAGAGGCTGAGCTCAGTAATGGGGAGGGGCAAGGGAAACATTATTTACAGAACATTTCCCTCTGAAGGCTGTAATGAAATCCAAGAATCCTCCTTCTCACCGCTACACTGTAGTCAAAAAAAGCAAAGCCTTTTCTCTGGCTAGTGCTAAGCGATATAAAGGATGATACCCTCTATTAGTACAGGTGGAAGAGGTCTTTGTGGGGGATCTCTCTGGCTGCAATTTAGTTCATTACTAGAGCGTTTGAATATTTACAATAGCTATAGTTCCTGTGTTGTTAAAAATATGAATATAAATTATGTTGGAAAATTGCACACAGAAGACTGCTAAATAATGCATTATTGACAAGATGAAGTATTTGTACATCATGAAATGTCAGAATTATATTTTCTTTTTTCATCTTAACTGGTCCACTCAACATATGCACTGTTTTCCCTGAGCATTCTTATCACAGCCAATGAAAAGGATAGACAACTGATCAGGAAAGAAATAATTCCTGTGAATTACAGATTGCTTGATGCTGGCTGATGAAGATGGATTCTGTGTAGTACAGGAAGCAACACATTACAGAAAAAAACCACAATCACATTTCCTAATTTCAGAGTATTTAACTTCAGAGCCATACAGGGTTTTGCTGTCACTTGCACAAAGGTCAAGGGTGATGCTTGACACATTATTTAAGCTATATTTTTGAGTGCTAATCAGTAACTTTATTTCATTTTCTGCATCTGCTTATTCTTTCTTGACCTATTAATAGTCAGTGACTGCAAAATGTCGTAACTGATGAGAACCACTGAGAAGCTAATGAAAAAACAAATTATTTTTTCCATAAACAAAATTTGCAGAATTTGAATTCTGTGCAGTAAATATGGTCTTCACACTTTGAATGATAAAGGGAAGAAAATATTGGCTAACTCATTCAATGAACACCTCATGTACAAAATGAGTTTAGCATTTCATGAGAAATTAGTATGCCATTCCTTCATGAAAAGTTGTACCTTATGCATACTTGCAACGGACTTATTTAAGGTGGCATGAGTCATCTACAATTTAACATTTTTTAATTTCTGAGATGTAGTATTGCAACACTCCAGTATTCTCAAAACACAGTGTCACCAATGTATCAGCATTCTAAAAAGCATGTGGGAACACTTCTGCTTTGTCATCTGCATTCAGTGAGTGGATACACCCTGTAGTCGACTGCAGGAACAAAGGGAATTTTTGGGTTATTTCAGAGGTCTTGAGAAGAGGTGAACTGCAACTCCCCTGAATCATTTGGGCACATCCTCTCTCATTAACTGCCCTTCTTGTTTTCAAACAATTCATCCAAACACTTACCCGTGCAGGGAGCATCAGAATTGTCTGAAGCAGATCGGTAGTAGCGGTTCTGACACACACATTCACGGGAACCTGGCAGTGGAGCGTGGCTGTTGGCAGGGCAGAGATGGCAGGGGTCATCTCCCCCAGACACTTTAAAGAAACCGAGGGGGCAGGCTAAGAGGAGGAAAATGAGAGAGGCAAAAGCAGGAAAATCATTAATTCAGATTTCAGAAACATTGCAATCTTATTTACATTTAACTTGTGCTGCTTCTGCAGGGAGAAGTTATTACACAGAGTAACTACTACTGGTTTTGGTGCTTTATGGAGCATGTATTGTTCAAGCTGCAATTTCAAAATAGTTTATTTTATTTTATATATATGTTCTTAAATTGATTCACTGGCAGATAAAAAAGAACCAGTCCAGAGACCATCTGAAATAATTGTCTTCTCATTACTCATTCAAAGAGCTTTAAAATTGGAGAAGCCAAAGAGCACAGCCATGTGATTGTCTGGAAATATCATACAGTTACATGTATTACCCACATCTACTTCCCTCCTGCCAACACACTCACAAAACTGGATTTTTTAATGCTGTCTACAACAGTTTCATTGCTTAAAGTAATATACACTACCATGGCTGATTTTACATCAAAATGAAGTGCAGACACTAAGATTGGCAGTCCTATTGTTTTCCTGTAGGTCAGAAAACTTCCCAGTAATGTATAAAAGCATCTTAATTAGTTAAATTTAATCTGCAAATGCAGAGGAACATGCATATGCAACAAGCTGAAACAAGGATGGAAATCCATCCTACAGGGAAAGAAAATGAAAAAATAATAACTTACTAACAATATGGGAGTATGGCACATTCTAGGTTTGGCAAATATGCTATGCTGAATCACCTCATAGGAGGTGCTGACACCTTACATTGAAGTGCTCAGATAGAGCTTTAACCATTTTTACATATGTTTTCTAAAGCTGATTTTCTATAAATAGATCTATAATTAGATCTATAAATAGATCTTTTAGATTTTTATGCACTAACAAGCTCTGGTAAAAGGTCATTTGCAAACTGACATTTGCTTAGTTAACTTCACAATAAAGAGCATTGACAAGGAATGGGACACTTTCAGATAGTGCCCAGCTGAGCATGTCAAAAGACACAAGGGACACCCTCAAGAGAAGAACTGTTCTGGCGGTTACCAGGAGCAGAACATTCCCAAAGATTGTGGATAGCAAAAAATTATCTGAAATAGAAAAACATGTAAGAGAAGAATATTATATACAGGTGTTATATGAAATTAGGATCATGTGTATTCAATTCCCTTTGCAGTTACAGACGCAGTCCAGACATAACATTCAATAACATCTGTGGAGTCCCATCAGCTTTATACCTCTTCTTCATCATGTTAATTCATCTTATCTGTCAAAATTCTTCTTGGCTGCAGAGCAATCTCCACATGTGCAGTGATAAGAGTGGTAAGTCCTGGAACAGATCAGACTGTAAAAGGGACTTCAATAACTCTGAATGATAGCTATTAGATAGGAGAACACTGTTTCTTCTCAGCACTCAAAAAATGACAGCAGTCAGCATGTGATACATTGCCATATGGAAAGGAAAGGAAAGAAGAGACTCGAATTTTTCATATGATGGATGATTATAAGAAAAGAGCAACTGCCTTTGCCTTCAAGTCTTTTTCCAGCAGAAAATCAAATTGTTTTCATATGAACAGATAGGTCCATATGTCCCTGTGGACAAAAAGAGTAAGATTTTGTCCCCTTTTGAATTATACCTCTTTCACTCAGTTTAAGGTTTTGTTAACAGTCACAGACATAGAATATAATTTTCATGCTAACTGGCAAATGCCACTGTACTGAAACTATAAGTATTATGAATGGGAAGTTCTCATCCAACTCACTGCATAGTCATTCAACCAAAATGTACCACTTTCAGGGATTTTCCTTTAATTATTTCAAATTTAAGAAGGCTGAACTGAATGTGAATTTTTTTCTTACAAGTAATTTTATCTCATTTATTGCATCAAACTCCTTCTCAAGCTTTTGTCAAGGCTTAGAACTAATGGCACATTCATTCCGCTTATAAAGTTAGACATTATAGAATGGTTTGTTTCATTCAGCACTACAGCCTTCTATCAAGTGGGATATTGACCTTGCTGCTCATCACAATAGTGAAAACGAATAGGTAATGGTAATGTCTGCCACCTGTGTGATGCTAGAAGGAAATCTGTAGAGGACATGGACTTTACCCCTGCAGTGCAAAAACATATTTACCCTCTATGGAAAGTGCTAAGCAAATTCAGGTAGGTTCATATTTAGCCCAATGGCATATCATATGGAAAGATAGCAAAGAATGAAGAAGAATTTGTCTGGTATTTAGTAAAGGAAACTTATTTTAAAATAAAGATGTTGTGTTTGAAATAAACATATATTTATTCTTGCACAGTTCTTTGAAGTCTACCAGCAACTTGCTGTTGAGCCTGGGGATGCACAGATGAGCTCTGCAGGGAGGCCACACTGTTGATGAATTAGACAAAGATAGTAAGCAGAAGTGCAACATTGTAAGTTTTATGTAAGGGAACCAATATGTAGCACTACTGCCTCAGTAAAGAAAGCCAGTTCATATAAAGCAGAACAAGTCTACTGCTTAAAAGGCCACGCAAGATTTCATCAATGTTATGGACAGCCACTCCATGTGACCATAAGCGTTAAAAAGCTGCTTATAAAAACCAACCAACCACCACACAGAGCAAGAATACAAATCCTTGCACAGGGATATGGTGTCAACTAATGAACAACAATGTTATCTGGTCGCATCACTGGCACAGCACACTGCTGTAGAGACAATACTTTGGAACAGGTACACGTAACAAATACTATAGATCAAATGCTTACATCTGTTCTTCCTTATTTGCCTCCCAAAATCTAATTTCATCATCCATGCACCATAGACATTACATGCCTGAACCATATGCAAAGGTAGATTATTTGTCTCCCATAGCACTGCCCATGTGCTATGCCTTTTCTGCTGTCACACTTAGGTGACTTCTTGCTACCTGTGAGCTCTCTTACTCATTGAGGCAGCATCTATTTTCGAATGCAGTTCTGGAACTGCAAAAGTAAGTGAATGAAGAATTGTTTACGTATGCTGAAGAGCAATGACAGCCTGTAAACAGGTGACTTTACAGTAAATTACAGGTTACAAGAGGAATGTGTCCACCAAGTAAAGTAGTAGGCTTTTGAGAAAATCTTCCAATATGAGCAGCAGACAAAAAAGAAGGGGATAAAAAAGGCCTATCCACATTTAAGAAGGAATCTAGCCTGTTTCTGAAATGGTTTTGCAATACAGTTGCCGTTTAGAGTAAAGTATCAGACAATGTAAACATATCTCCTTTTTCAAATGTCTCCACATCCAACACTCCCATGTCCTGTTTAATTTAAGCAGAGTGTGAAGCAGACGCATAGGCACAATAGTAAGCACTCCACTACAGCTCTGTAAACTGAACAAATAAAATTTGCTGCAGCTGTTTCACCAAAAACCCCACAAATTTAGTAATATGTTCCTATGTCCTATCTGTCAGCCAGGAGCAGATGGATGTCTTGGCTACACCAGGGTGTGTCAGAGGGCTTTAGATACTTACCTGTGAAAAACTGGATGGAGCTGAGAGCTGACAGCTGGAATTAGCCTCCCTTTCAGAGGCACTGATCCTCAAGGGGAACTTCAACCACCCTAGTATCTGCTAGAGGAGGAACACAGCCAGGCATAAGCGATTCAGGAAGTTCCAGAATGCATCAGCAACTACTTTCTCAGCAAAGGAATAGAGGAGGCAATGAGGGAGGTGCCCCTTGGATCTCATGCTCACAGTCAAGGAAGGGCTCATTAGAGATGTGAAGGTTGAAGGCAGCCTGGGCTGCAGTGACCATGAGATGGTGGAGTTCAAGATCCTGAGGGCAGTGACCAGAGAAAAAAATGAGCTCACAATGCTTAATTCTGGGCGAGCAGATGTGACAACTTTGGTGACCTGGAAGACTCCCATGGCGTAAAGCCTGGGAGGAAAGAGTAGGTCCAAAAAAAGCTAGTTCATATGCAAGGGTTACCTCTTTCAGGTGCAAAAGCAGTTTATTCCAACAAGTAGAAATTCAGGCAAATGCATGTTTGAGCAAGGAGCTCCTAGTTAAACACAAAAAGGAAGGATACAAAAGGCGGAAGCATGGACAGATAGCCTGGGAGGAACACAGAGGCACTGTCCAAACATGTAGACACACAGCTAGGAAAGCCAAAGCCTACCCAGAATCACAGCTGGCAAGTGAGTACTTCTATAAGTACAGAAGTGGCCAAAGGAAGATGAGAAAATGTGGGCCTTCTGCTGGGTGGTGCAGAGGTCCTGATGACAACGGATATCTTCTTCACATCAGTTTACTGGCAAGACTGGCCTTTAGGAACTCCAGAGCCTTCAGACCTGTGGGAATTCTGCAGCAAGGAAGATAATGTGCCTCATACCAGATCAAGTGACTAAATATTTAGGCCAATTGCATAATTCCTGATAGGACATATCCATCAGGGAGATGGCTGATGTCATTTTGAGGCCACTCTTCCTAATCTTTGAATGACTGTGGTGACTGTGAGAGGTGCCTGAGGAACAGTGGGCAGCTTGGCCTCACCTTCACCCCTGAAAAGAAGATGGAACAACTAATCCTGAATACTTTTTCCAGGTACACAAAGGACAAAGGTAATTGTGAGCAACCAGTATGGATTCTCAGAAGGAAACTCAGATGTGACCAGTCTTCTAGGATGAAATTTCTGGCTTGGTAGATGAGGGGAGAGCAGTGGGTATTGACTTCCTTGACATCAGGAAGGCTTCCCACACTCTTTCTCATAATATCATCATGGAGAATACAGTATGGGCTTTAAGCACCATCTCCCATAGTATTCTCACAGACAACTTGAACTTGATGAAGTGTGGGCTGGATAAGTTTAATGAAGTGAGGTTAATTGAAAACCAGCTGAACAACTGAGTCTAGAGGGTGGTGAACAGCGGCATGAAGTTTAGACAGTGGCCAGCACCTAGTGGTGTACCCCAGGGCTCAACATTTGGTCCAATATTGTACAACATCTTCATTAATGAAAGGGATGATGAGTGTACTCTCAGCAAGGGTGCTGATGGAAAAAGACTGGTAGCTGTAGCTGATAGACCAGCAGGCTGTGTTGCCATGCTGAGGGACCTTGACAGGCTGGAAAAATGTGCTGACAAAATTCTCATGAAGTTCAACAAGGTGAAGTTCAGAGTCCTGTACCTGAGAGGGAATGAACTGGCATATGCTGGGGGCTGACGACCTGGAAATTAGCTTTGCTGAAAGCATGCTGGAGATCCTAGTGGACACTGAGTCATACAGGAGCTAGCAATGTCTTTTTGTGACAAAGAAGGCTAATGGTAACCTGGGCTTCATTAGGGGGACTCTTATCAGCAGGTCAAGGGAGGTGATATTTCCTTTCTGCTCAGCTTCGATGAGGCCACACTTGGAGTCCTGTTTCTAGCTGTGGGCTCCCCAATACACTGCAGATGACATATGGGAGAGAATCCAGCAAAGGGCCACAAAGATGAAGCATTTCTCATAGAAGGAGAGGTTGGGAGAATTGGGACTGCTTAGTCTGGAGAAGAGAAGGCTTCCAGCAATCTCATTAAAGTGCAGAAATATTTTAAGGGAAGAGGCAAAGAGGAAAAAGCTAGACTTTCCAGTGACAGGCCCAGAGGTGAAGAGTACAAACCAAAACACAGGAGGTTCCCTCTGAACACAAGCAAACACTTCTTACCATGAGGGTGACTGAGCACTGGAACAGGTTATCCAGAGGGGTTGTAGAGTCTCCCTCTGTGGAGAAATTTAAAAGTAGTCTGGACCTAGTACTGGGCAACCTGATAGAGGAGACCCTACCTGAGCAGGGAGGGGTTAAGGTGCCCTCCAGAGATCTCTTCCAAGTTCAGCTATTCTGTGATTTTCCTTAAACATATGCAAATTAAAATATGTGGATAGAACCCTGTGGTCTTGGCTGCCTCATTGCCAGATCATTCACCACTTATGTGATTGTGGGTGGACAGGGAACAATGAATGGAAAGTTCCTCACACTAGGCTACATCTCATTTCAGACATTCAGAAGTGAAATCAGAATAGGATTGTTAGGTTCCCTCTGAGGGAGAAACCTGAGAAAAGACTTTGAACAAGACAGAAAAAAGTGTAAAGAAAAGCAATGAGGAAGAGGGTTCACCTGCCTGGTTCCACTTACACTGCAGAAATGGCAGCTGAAGAACTATGGAGTGGAATACTGAGCAACGTAGGCGGAAAGATCTCTCCACAGTGATTATTTTTTTATTGCCTAGTAAAAAAAAAAATTACTACATAAACCTATAATTTCACGCTGTTATTTCCAGGAGGGATGGCAGATACAGAGGAACGATCATACTTTGAAACTCTCATTCTGCCCCTGGGTATTTCTATTTCCAGAAGAAAAACAGCAAAATGAAATCATACAGCATACTGCAAGCAAAGCTGATTTACAGTGATTAAACATGATTCACATCTCTCTCACCTTCCTAAAGAAAATATAGCTAAAAAAAATTACTATGACCTAAAATTAGTTATTACTTATATTTTACATCTGCAATTTTGGCCGAAAAAGCTGTCCTGAATACAGTAGACACTAACTTTCCTCCAGGTAAAGGAACCTAAAGAATGGCCTCCAAGGGCAGGCACTGCAGCTATCACAAACTTTCTGCTTCTACCCAAACCCTGCCCCTGCATCCAGTCAGGGAGCTGCTTACATTCATGAGCACCTTTATCTCTGTTCAAAATTGCCTAAGATAGGCTAGCTCACAGCACTCAGTACCTTAGCCCACAGACAGCAATAGCAATTGTTCCCATGACATGGAGCTTTTCCTGGCATTGCCTCAGTCCAGTCACTATAAATAGTTAGGTCAAGTCAGGAGGAAAGAGAAAAAAAAATCCCTAGCAATCTAAATAGGCAAAAGCCACTTCCTTTTATTCAAGCAGTCACAGTGAGCCTAAGGCTGTCTTTACACACCCAGCATCCATCTCTCATTTGTTTCTGAAGGATCTTACCTTACATTCCCTTCTTACTGCAGGTCATGGCATCAGGGCCACTTGCTTTGGTCCTACAATGTCTGCAGAAGACTGCTGTGCTCACTGGAGATAGTTGTAACAAATTAGAAACTGAAGCAAGGCCACCATCTCCAGAACTAGCATGTTTTGCTTTAGAGAGCATTACCACTTCAGGACCGTCCCAGAGAAAGTCTGAACAAGAGCCACTTCTCCTGAAACACCTCCACTGTGTGCCTGCAGAACAACTTCACACAAAACACCAACACCAGCTAAGCCACTGGAGGCCTTGTCACTGGCAATAGTCTGACTTATCATCCCCCAGGCACCAGGACTTTCCAAGAAAACACAGATCTAGCTCTCATTGATTCACAATATCCAATGCAAGGACAGAGGGTTTGCAGAGCTGGCACCTCAGGGGGCAGAGAAAGCTGCCACTTCCCATCAAGTCAAGGCTACTATGAAAGGAGAAGGCAGAGTTTGGAGCGCGCAAGCGTTTTTCCCTCAGCTTGTCTCAGTCATTTTTCGTATCTTGGCACAGTGTCAGAATGCCACAATAGTTCAGCTGGGCACAGCTCATCTCAGACACTGACCCAGTTTTCCTCACCCCTGTCTTGCCTGCGTTTGCCTGACTGCTCACTGGAGACAAATTCCACCCGGGAGGCCACAGGACCAGTTTCTGACAGACTTCTAACAATAACAAATACCAAAACCAGCAGAGAAAAGCACTGGAATCATGGAGTGGCTGGGGAAAGAGGGGCAAAGAAAATGAAAATGACAAGAGGACAGACCAAGAAACAAAGAGGGTAAGAAAGCGAAAGAGACATTGCAAAGCCCCCTTGGATAGTCAGGGCAGAGGAAATATTCTGAGACCTAAACAAAACGTGGCAAGGGGAGAAGGACCAAGATGGGTAGCTGGGAACTTCAACTGAGCTTTATGTACCCCCAGCAGTGGTTTTAGGCAATGTGATACAGATGACACTGACAGATATGATTTGGAACTGAGCTGGGACATAGGAAGACGTTTAGAGGAACATAAAATTGCTCTCTTCTTGACTATGACAAGTGATCTGTTTCTTATATGGAAGTTCTGCTCCCAGGTGTACTGTGGGGCAGCAAAAATAAATGCTAGAGGTGAGAGTACTGAAAACGAATAGTGTCAAAGCTGACAATGGAGTCAAACTGGGAAGGATGAATGGACATAACTAGATTTGAGGTCTAGGGAAAACTGGATGTGCAGAGCTACAGAGGGTCTCAAATGAGAATGACTCCAGGCAAATGGAAGGAGTCTGGCACTTAAAGGGCAGGATGAGGGAAAGCAGTCAGTAGCTAATAATATTGTAGAAAGATGCTACAGACATTTTGACATTACATCTGTCATAATGCAAGAAAGATAGCATAATTAGCATGAAGAAGACACACTAGAAAAGAAACAATTAAATGAAACACTGCTTTTTTACCCCCTCAGAAATAAGCCCATGACTAGCTTATGGTGATATGAAGTAAATTCCCAGGCTGTTCCACAGTGACTGCTACTGTGCGTCTGGTGTCTTGTTCTGACACAGGTGGGATCAGCCAGAGGTAGAAGTAACATGATGAAGCAGCAGGGCCCTGGGCTGATCTGGAGTTTCATTGTTTCTACAACTGCTTGGGTGGGGAAGAGACAGCATAAAATGAAAGAAACATAAGGCGAGAAAAGTGAGGCTTTTGAGTTTTAAAGGAAAGCATCAAATCAACGGAGATAAAATAAATGAAGTGACTAAGAACTCTTTCCTACTGAACTGTTGATAGGAAATCAGTCGAGTAAGGGATTTTTTAGCTAAAAGAGGCGGAGCTGAAGCAATTACTAGGTAATTATGTATGGGAGGACTGCCAGGGAATAGGTTGTGTGAAAGAGAAAAACACAAAAACAAGACAGGAAAGATTTGGGCAGAGTAAGGAGAAAATATGAGTTGGTAGCAATCAGTTGATACTGGAAAAGCAGCAAACTACTTGAAAAGCACCAAAAGGTATGTGGATGTAGCAGAAGAAGGCTGGAAAAGCTGATGAAAGGAGCAATATGTAAGGAAAAAAAAAAAAAGAAAAAGGTAAACTAACCCAAGGTACCAAACATTATTGTCAACTGTGAGTTCACCTTGAAATTAAAGCTCTTATCCAGGAGAGACTAAGATACTGGTTTACTGTCATTTTGATGAAGAACAGGCTGGGGGGGGGGAACTTATGACTGGCATCCCCACATAATGGGAGGATATGAAGAAGGTGTAGGCACAAAGTGGTAGAACGTGAGATAACACACACAAGCTGTAATAACCTCTTATTACATCTTACTAAAATCTTCTCCTACATGGGAAAAAGTAATTTCACCATGGGTGTTGTCAAACACTGGAGCAGTTGCCCAGGGACATTGTGTAATCTTCATCTTTAGGCATAATGAAAACTAGACTAGAATAAGGCTTGAGTGACATAATCCACTTTGGTCCTGCTTTGAGCAGGGGTTGGAGCAGATCACTTCCACAGGTCTCTGCAATGTAAATTATTCTGTGATTTCAAAGGAGGCATCTTTTATGCTATTAAAATTTGAGAAGAGCTTATTGTGTGGTTTTTTTCATGTTCGTATTTTTAGCAGACTACTGAAGCTTTCACTTTGACATAAATCTTAACATTTTCTAGGTCCCATACACTGAAAAAAGTTTACCCAGGTTGGTGAGAAAGGGCATCTTTTAATAATACAAAAATAATCATGTAATACTCTTTCTAAATGAGACCTCAAACATCTGCGTGTACAGTTGCTAACTCCTATAGTTATCAGTAACACGATGTGATTCCTTCTGCAATCAGAGGGGACTACATATAGCCACAGGACACTGGCAATTTTAGGGAATCCTTACAGGTACTACAGACAACAGGCAGACCTTTTGCTGGCTTAATACTCTCAGAGAAAGAAAAGAGGAGAAGCAGCCATGTGGATGGTTAACCTTGGTAAACATCCAAATGCCCACCCAGCCACTCTTTTCTCCTCCTCCTCGGCCAGACATAGGGAGAAAATTGGATGAGAAAGCTCGTGGGCAGCAGTAAAGATCTTATAAAGACAAGGAGCTTGTTTACCTATTACTATCACAGGCAAAACAGACTAGGCATGGGGAAATTTAATTTAATTTATTGCTGATTAACATAGATTTGGATAATGAGAAAACAAAAACAAACATTGAAACAACACCTTTCCTCCTCCCTCTCCCAAGCTCAACTTAATTCTTTCCACCTCTTCCCTCCTCCTTGGTGTTTTCTGTCTCTGGTTAAACATGTTTGTACAGAGGTGCCACATATATGGCCAATCAGCTCAGCTCTGTTCTGAGTTCTGTCTTTCTTCATTCAGAAGTCAGCTTAGCACTTTATCTAGCAGTCATTTCTCTTCTCCTTTTTGTCCTCATTATTAATTTCTCAAATATTTTAAAAATATCTCAGTCATTAATTCTAAATATTATTTTCAAAAGCATCTGGTAACTTCAATCGTATATGACTTTTAACTAAAAGGCTATGATAAGCAGAGGGCAGTGAACCCCAAGAAATACATTATTTGTTTGAGGGGATTTGGGAACAACTGTTTTCAGTAATGAATATGTCAGTCTAAGAGAGGGCTTGAGAGAACAGCAAATCAGGCCAGAATTTTGGGAACCAGTATCCTAGGATAGCCTAATCACACAGAACTTTCTGTTTCCAGCCTTCTACGAGGTAAAACACAAGCTGCAGGAAACCTTGCAAGGCACCCTGTGTGTATACATCTAGAGAAAGAAAAGGAGCTAAGGTCCCAACCTTCTTTTTATCTCTGTAAACTGACATTCTCCTTTCTGACTGTTCAGCATGAGAAGTCTACTCAGATAAAGTCAAAAGTGAATCCCACGCAGACCACGTCCCACATTACCTAGAGGGTTTACTAAAGATTGTTGTTTCACTCCTCTCTAGCTGGAGAAATTTGGCATATAGTAAGATACAGCAGGCAGTCTTATAAAACTAATGAAAGAAAGTATCTTATGATAGGGGACAGGAGGAAAAAAAGGGCTTTCTGTCTATCCACTCAGAATGGCTTTTGGCAGATTCTTTGTTCTAAATAAAGAGATAACAGCTGGTCCAGGAAGGACTCCACAGGCTTGCATATGGTGAGGGGGAAGGCAATGCCCACACACTCTTCTACTAAAGCATAAGAAGGAAACTTGCTTCTTCTTCCTATCCTTAGTTGATTCTTCAGTCTTATTAAGACAAGCTCTCTACAGTATCATCAGTAGAAATCTGCCCTTGGGCTACTGCTTTTGTTCTGCATTTCATCTGGAACACTGTAGCAGCTCTGTATCATGTTGTATTTCTGTTCTTAGGAAAGGAGAACATACGTAGAGAGAAGCACTGGAAAGGACTCCACGCAAAGAAACACCCAATAAGGGGACAAATTACGTGAGCAGAATGTGGCTCTATTCAGAGAGGAGAACAACATATTGTTAGCAGAAGAAGAGTTCAGAAACAATGATCAACTCAGCGGAGTTTACAAGAAATATTAGCAGCAAAAAGTACCCTCTAACATTATGATTAATTATTTGGTTGTCTTTGGTTGCTCTAAGCTGCTCATGGAATCTGAGAAAGTAAATGATGGGAATGGAGTTTTGTAGCTTGATAGACTGTCATTATTTCAGTTATTCCTTATCATGTTTACCATTTTCATTTCTCTCCAGCTTCTGTGATAATGAGGCTGCAAAGGAGTATCAGCTTTCACTGAAAAATGAAAAATGGATGATAGATTTTTTTAAAAAAATCTCTATTTAATTTGCCAAGCCTAATTTCATTACTTTTGAGTGCTTAAGACTACTATCTGATACTAAATTATTGACAGGCAGTTTATTCCGACTATGAACTAGTCATGCTACTGATGCAGACAACAAAGCTAGTGCCATACAGAACTGCTCTATGTCCATCTAAGCTTACTGTCTCAGGAGGAACACTATGTGAATGTAGTTACACTTCTTTCAGGATAAGCAGGATGAAAAGGCACAGACATTTTAATTATTCTCAAAGTTTAAAAAAATGAAAAGCACTTATCAATTTTAATTGCTTTCTAATTCTCCAGCACAATTACCTGTGTTTTAATAACGCTATTTCGCATGACCCGACTCACTTCATGAAGCAGGAATTTAAGGTAACATATTGACAACCATTAATCATCCATTGCATGTGCACTTGGTGTTAACCAGAATGCTTGTATACTCAATGTCTGAGTTGAACTCGTATTTGAATAAATTACAATCCATCTTTAAAATTGTGTCTGCAGACAAAACTTGGTTCCATGTTACATTTGTTTTTTAAGAGTAGTAAGTGTGGTACAGCAACATTTTATATTGCTGAGAGATTTTAAGTAGATGCATATTAAAAAAAAGGAAGCATGAAAAGAACATTATACAAAAAATTATATAACCAAGATAAGCTGTTTCCTCTAAAGGACTGTCTTAAGCTTGACATAGGAATACAATCATGACATTAGGCTGGGTGTTCAGGCTTGGCCAGATCTTGACCCAATACCACTTCTGGGTGATATATAATTTATCCTACTTTCTCAAACAAATATTTCACAAAAAATGCCATGGGCTCCCAAGCAGAAAGTACATTACTGGTAATGATAATACCATTATGAATGCTTTTTCTAGTCAGGTCAGCCCTGACACATGTTCCCTGTCCCATGCCAAGGCTGCTGCCATTTCCCCTTTCTTTGCTTTTTATTACTAGCTCCAAGAACACCAGCAAAAGGGCCAAAACTACCTAGGATGGTAGAGTGTATTGGCTCTGGGCTCATCTCTGCTCCATGTGGCACCTTTCTTCTAACGCTGTTGCCTCTTGGTAAACAAGTGGAGTTATGGTAGGTCTGGCTAGTGACAACTCCTGCTAATTATGTATAAGCAGCCTAACAGGCTGTCTCTGTGGCAGCTTGAACTAAGGCCTGAGTGGAGTTTCCAACCACGTTCTCAGAACCAAGAAGTGGTGTCTCAGCTTCAGCAAGGACAAGGGTAACTTTTGCAGCAGCTGGGAGTGGGCTTGTCTGAGGGGGGGGGTGGATGGGACCCAGATGTTCCATACCACCTGGCGTCATTGCTGAGGGGCAGGGGGAAAAGACTCTTCCTTCTGAGGAGAAGGATGATCCTTCCAGTCCAGTGAAAATGTGACGGGGAAGAATAGATCGGTATTTGTTTATTGTCACGGACTTTCCATGTAAATAATTTGTCTTATACTTTTTTTATCAATATTGTTGTTGTTACTGTTCATTTTCTTATCTCATTGCTGTTTCCAGAAAAACTGCTCTTTTCTCAAACTGTGAATGTTGCCTTTTGTCCTTCCAGTTTGAGAGGGACCGGGAGCAAAGCAGTGTGGTTTTAGCAGGAATACTAAAATGGAGAACACCATTTCAAAATCACTCCAGCTCCAGTCTGAGGTGCTAAAAGTATCAGAAG
This sequence comes from Campylorhamphus procurvoides, assembly GCA_013396655.1. Lineage (NCBI taxonomy): Eukaryota > Metazoa > Chordata > Aves > Passeriformes > Dendrocolaptidae > Campylorhamphus > Campylorhamphus procurvoides. The sequence continues at coordinate 487,850 of WBMV01007844.1, forward strand.
AGGCTGCTGGTAAGCGTTTGCTGTAAGAAATGGTTTAATCTCCTAGCTCTGTGAACTTCTGGCTAGTGCCAAATACTGCTGATACAAAGAACCAACAAAAAAGTGTCTGCCTAAAAGGTGGGAAAACTGTTATCTCACCTTGGCAGGCTCGTTCATCATCAACAGGCTGGTAGCCAGCCTTGCAGGTGCATCGTCCGATGGCCACCATCCACTCCCCTTCTCCATTGCAGTGCAACCGAACACTTGAGGACCCAGTTGTGCTTGTCTCTTCAGCATTTGGCACACATGTCCCTGGAGACTCCACCAGTGAGGTCCTCTCCCCTCCAGCAAATGTTTCAGGAAAGGAGGCAAATCCTTTCACCACAGCTGGGCACTTGTAGAAAAACACTTGGACTGCCACCAGGGACATGCAGGCTCCTGAGTCCTGGAAGGCCAGGTAGAAGCCATGCTTGGTGAGTGGCCCAAAGCTACGCACTTTAACATTCATCTTTACCACCTTCCCAGTGCTGTCCACCTGGGAAAAGCTTTCATCAGCTGCAATAGTATCCACTTTGGTCCAGGGGCCCTCACGCCACTCTGGCAGGTCCTGAGAGGCTATGTCAGCCTCTGACTGGTGGTAGTAGAGTGTGAAAGTCTCCTTGCAAGAAGAGGCCACAGTGCGCATGCTGGCACAGTCTCTCACTGAGAAACGGAGGCGGACGTGCACTCGGTGGGCTCCACGTCGCTCTATGAAGTGAGTACGTAACCAGTTGTTCTGACCTGGTTCAGCCACGTTACAGACTTGAAAAGTTCGGATCAGGCGCTTCTTGTCATCCAGGACACTTACCTCATCCCACTACAATGGATATAGGGGAGAGAAAAGAAAAAAGATGCAGTTAAAAAAAAAGATTCAGTGTTCAACTGCATCAAAAATATAGGACAGGTCTTTGTCTTCCCCTTCCTTCTCCTTGCCATGTCTATAACAAGACTTGAACCTGCTGATGCCATGCGCAGCACAGCACTCTAGACAGGACAAAGTATGGCAAAGTAAAGAAGAGTGGTCAAAGCTTTGAAGTAAGAACTGTTGTGACAGAACATATAATTCATACAAACTTGTCATATGGCACTGTGAATCTTAAAATGAGAAAGTCACTTTATTCCCTCCTATTTCCCCACCTCTTATCTCCAGAGACAAGACGCATGACACAAACAAATGAGAGGAAGCAACAAGACACTGTTCTTTGGAAAACACATTAAAGCAGAAGTGCCTTTTACCCAGCTTTACCACAGCTGGAGCTGTGCTCTGGTATCTCCTATGCACACAAGCCACTTGCCATGGTCACTATAGGGGCAGGTCCAGATCCGGCTAGTGCCAGAAGGAAGGCACAAGGGAGGGATAGGGAGGGGTTACTGTACTGGAAGCAGGTTATAATACAAAGCTGTAAGAGAAACCCCTCTTTACCCTCTCTACTGGCGTTAGAGAATACATACAGGGTCCTGAGTATGACAGAGGAAGTGCACAGTGATATAGAAGAGAAGGAACCTGCTCAAGCATTCTCGTGAAGATATGACCAACCAACTCCTCATAACAAGATCTGCAATAAACCAGTGCCAAGAAGTAACAATGGCAAGTTAGAGTCATTAGTGACTCTGTCTTCTGTGAATCAGAAGCACCCATTTGCAGATCAGAATATCTTTTTAGGTAAGTTTGCTGCCTCCCTAAGGCTCAGTTTAGGGATCTCATCAGATGATGGAAGAGCTTAGTACAGCCTTCAGACTATTATCCCCTTCTGCTTTTTCACATGGGTACTAATAATATCCCAACAAAAAGTACAAAGTTGATCAAGAGAGATTTCAGGGCCCTGTGAAGAATGCCAAACAATTCAGAAGCACAGGTCATGTTTTTCCCAATCCCCTCAGTAACGGGGGGACACTTTGGAAGAAACAAGTAACCCCAAGATACCAGTACCTGGCTTCAGGACTGGTGCTTCTGCCAAAATGTTTGGGTTTGTAACCATTGAAGAATCTTTGAGACACGAGGTATGCTGGGACCTGACAGGATCCACAGTCCCAATGGGAGAAATGTGTCTTTGCTCACAAACTGGATGGACTGATTGAGAGAGATTTAATCTAGAACTTGATGGAGGAAGGGCATACCAACAGGAGAGCTGGAGGTAACCCAAGGGTTGGCATGGCACAGCCTGAGGATGGCAGGGCCAGTGGGAGCATGTATGCTGCTCCTGGGAGCATGGAGGGCTCAGGAGCACAACTGAAATGTCTGTACACCAATCCACGTAGTATGAACCATAGAATCATAGAATATCTGATCCCACAAGGATCATCAAGTCCAAGTCCTGGCCCTGCACAGGTCCACCCCAAGAATCACACTATGTGCCTGAGAGTGTTGTGCAAATGCTTCCTGAACTCTGTCAGGCTTGGTGCTGTGACCATTTGCTTGAGGACCCTGTTCCAGTGCCCAACCACTCTCTGGGTGAAGAATTTTTTCCTAATATCCAGGCTAAATCTTCCCTGACACACCTTCATGCCATTCCCTCAGGTCCTATAACTGGTCACCAAAGAGAAGAGTCGGTGCCTGTCCCTCCGCTTCCCCTCGCGAGGAAGTTTTAGACTGTGAAGATGTCTCCCTTCATCCTCCTCTTCTCTAGGTGGAACAAACCAAGTGATCTCAACTGCTCCTCGTACAGCTTCCCCTCTAGACCCTTCATCATCATCATCATAGCTCTCCTTTGGATACACTCTAATACATGCCTTTCTTATATTGTGGTGCCCAAATATGCACACAATATTGAAGGTGAGGCTGTCCCAACGCAGGGCAGAGCGGGACAATCCCCTCCCTCAACTGGCTGGTGATGCTTTGCCTGATGCCCCCAGGACATGATTGGCCCTCCTGGCTGCCAGGGCACTGCTGACTCATATTCAACTTGCTGTCAACCAGGACCCCCAGATGCCTTTCCAGTCTGCTCTCCTGCCTCTTGTTCCCCAGTCTGTATGGACATCCAGGGTTGCCCCATCACAGCTGCAGAATCCAGCACTTGCTCTTGTTAAACTTCATAGGGTTGCTGACTGCACTGTCTTCTAATTTGTTGAGGTCTCTCTGCAGGACCTCTGCCTTCGAGGAAATCAACAGCTCCTCTGAGCGTGGTGTCAGCAGCAAACTTACTTAGTATTCCTTTGAGTCCTGCATCCAAGTAATTTATTATGACATTAAGGCGCACTGGCCCTAAAATGGAGCCCTGCAGAACCCCACCATGAAAGGGGCTACATTTGATTGGGGACCAGCACTGTTCCTCGGACTCAATTCTAGGCCCAGTTCTATGCCAGGTATTTATCAGTGATCTGGATGCAGGAGTTGAATGCACCATTAGCATTTTTGCTGTTGAGACTAACTGGCAGGTGCTGTCAACTCTCTGGAGGGACAAAAGGTCTTGCAGAGGGATCTTGATAGATTAGAGCATTAGGCAATCATCCATGGCATGAAACTTAAGATGAACAAATGCCAGATTTTGCACCTGGGATGGAATAACTCTATGTGCAAGTATATATAGAGGGAAGTGTGGCTGGAGAGTGCCCTGCAGGGTGGGCCCTGAGGGTGCTGGTGGGCAGCAGCTCAGGGTGAGCCAGCAGTGTGTGCCCGGGCAGCCCAGAGGGCAAAGCACATCCTGGGGAGCACCAAACACGGCATCACCAGCCAGTCAGATGGGGGATCATCCATCCCACTGTGCTCAGGGCTGGTGTGGCCTCACATGGAGTGCTGGGTGCAGTGCTGGGCCCCACCTTTTCAGAGGGATGTGAAGGTCCTGGAATGAATCCAAAGGAGGGCAACAGAACTGGTGGAAGGGCTGGAAGGTGTGTCCTGTGAGGAGCAGCTGAGCACTTTGGGTTTTTCTAGTTTGATAAAAGGAGGTTGAGGGGAAATCCCCTTGCTCTCTGCAGCTTCCTGAGGAGAGGCAGTGGAGAGGGAGGTGCTGATCCCATGTCCCTGGGGTCCAATGATAGGACACGTGGGAATGGTTGAAAGCTGCCTCAGGGAGGGTCAGAATTGACATTAGGAAACATTTCTTTACCTAGAGGGTGGTCACACACTGGAACAGGCTTGTTAGTGAGCAGGCCTGAAGTGGTCAGGCAGCTGGACGAGGTGATTGTTGTAGGTACCTTCCACCTGAAAGATTCTATTCTATTCTTTTCTATTAATATGGAGGGATAGCTGGAGATCCTATTAGCATTTCTGAAGGAGAGTGGAAAGAAGAAAGAAAGGAGTTGACAATAGTATCCCACCCAGTATCTTCCTCTCTTAACAATCTAGCTTTGCACAACATACTGTGTCCAAATTGCTCATATGTACAAAATCCATAAACAAAGTCTCATTGCTTCCAGTTTCCCTTTCTTCAGATGCATGCATGTTTTCCCAGCAGAGGTACAGTCAAGAAGAGGAAAAGGGAAATGCTTACCCCATCAGAAGGGTGTGTGGTCCAGCCAATCTCTGAGGTCTCTTGAGTTGTATCCAGAAGTATTTCTGTTTATATTTAAAAAAATTAAATAAAAAGAGTATTCTGTGCTATTCCAAGTCAGACTAAAATCTTATCTGTTCCTTACAATATTATATTGTAGAGGGTTTCCATACACTAAAAATATGCATTCTTTTTTTGAGATTAAATATTACAGTTATGTCCATACTAGTAAATTAAGAAGGGCCTAAACAGGGGCAGAGGCACTGGACACACAATCAGGTTAAGTCATGATTAGCAAGTTGCTTGGCAATATTCTGACCAGATTTTCCCAAGCAAAGTGCAAGCACGCTGACAGCACAGAGCAGAGTCATCATAATGAGCAGTACAGATGAGACTACTCTCTTTTTGGAAAGGAAAAGGTGGGATAAAGAGACGAGTTATATGAATGCACGCTTGTCTCCTTTGGATTATGCTTGTCCATTTTATTTGCAGTTGTAAGTGTGGGCAAGATGCCAAGACATGTTTGTTTCCAGTTCTGGAACCAAATTTTTTTTGGAGTTTAGGACTCAGTTAATCCTGCATTTATTTTGCTCTGGATCTGGGCATTACATTGCAAGCCTCTATAGGAGTCCCAGTTTTATCAGGAAATTAGTATTAATCATCTGTTGTATTATCCTGCTTCAGAGGCCTAGTTTATTCCTACAACTAGTCTGCACTTCCATTGTTATTGAATCTACCACTGGAGACAGATACTAGCCTTGACTGCTCTTGGACTCATTATTCTCTGTTCAGGTATAAAGCAATATAGAAGAGACTGAGACAGTGCAAATTATAAATACAGTATTCTCCAAAATACTATGTCAAGGTCTGAGACCATTCTAAATGTGTACATTTAGAGAGAGGACATAGAAGAAAAGACTCCCTTGAATAGGTATTTACATATGTTGATATATACTGTATAAATCAACTGCTTTTTCTTTAATTCTGGAAAGTTTTATTTGTTTATTTTGATTTTCATATTTCCATCTTGTTACTTTAAAAAACCCAACCCCCTAAAAAACAGATAAAAAAAATAACCCAGAACTCAAAAGCAATAGCCAGCTTATTTATGATTGCGATTCATTATTCCTATTCCTCTTGCAATGGTTTAACGATATGACTGTTCCATGTTTTATGCAGGAGAGGGATCCTCAATGGTTTCTCTTTCCAGTTTATGAATCGCTGATGCTACTATCCCTACCAATGCACCTGGGGCTTCACTCCGCAATAATCACCAGAAAGGAAAGACTACAGTCATCCTAAAGCAGACATGATCAAGGAAGCAAGTTTATCCACACCTCAGCCTTCATCAATGTCCCTGAACTATGTTCCCTATATTCTTACAGGAGATCTTATATTTCTGAGACCTCCCTGAGGAGCTGACACAGTTCTTTGATTCAGAAGTAGTGCAAAATACCTGGGCAGGCCAAAACTGGAAAGAGCTGCTGGTTACAGTCAAAGTACAACCCCACTAAAATTATCTAACAGACCTCAAGAAATGCTGAGCAGCTCAGCATTCAAGAATAGCTTGGCTCAGATGGCTACTCTGAGCAGTAGAACATCTGCAAAAGGCCTATGCCTCCCTGAGGCACAGTCTTTCCTAGATTGTGCTGGGAGCAGAGGGACTTGGCATTCCCCTACACCCATTAAAGTCTCACTTGTACAGTCTGGCACAGGGGTTGCTCTGTGTCATGTCATTACTTTGCCACTGGGTTCCCAGACATGGCCTTAACATGCTGAAATAACATTCAAGGTCATTTTTCACCACAGGAAGAACTTTTTTTCTAATCAGGTCTGTCTACCATTTACCAAAGTATAGTGCACCTACCCTATGGAAACTCTAGAAGCAAACAAAATAGAGAAAAGTTAATCAGGGATTGGAAAGCCAGATAAAAAGTCAGAAAGGAAAGAAGAAAGAAAATAGAGAAGACTTGCTCATCAGACTATACTTGCCACATCAGGCATATTCTCCAGATAGCTTCTCACCACTGAGCAAAGTAATGTTCATCAAGCACATGAGTGTTTCACAAGCAAATAGAAATAGGCAGCCTGAAACAGACAGAACTGTCCCTCTCACAGTGAATATTTTAAGTCAGAAAGCATTAGAAAAATAAGAAAAGTACACAAGAATTTTGTGTGCCTAAATCTCATTTCACAACCTGCAGTCAAAAGGCACTGTTTTTCTTCTCTTTCTCCCTCTCCTACTGGCTGTATGCCCTGAATCAGATCCCCAGCCACACTACCTGCAGGCACATTCACAAATCTAACAAGCTGTTACACTGCTCTCTAATTCTGATGACAAGAGGCACAGGATGGTTCACGTTCACAGGGCTAAGAACTCCAACTCCACAGAAGTACATGGTTGCATCCATCTCTGAGGAATGGTCCTTGGTCCATCCTAACTTCTGATCTATGTGTAGGCACTGTTTATGATAAGATTAATTGGCATGGGTCAAACCCATGGCTGTGCTAATAATTTAACTATGAATGACTACATGTGTACAGGTACAAGCCTTCACTCTGCCACTTTATTAGTACTGATGACTCATGTAGCATTCCACACCCCCCATGTGCTGGGCCAGACCAGTATTCTACTGCTCTTCAGTGCAGATATAAATATAAATAAAAATCCCCAATACTTAAGCTAGTACTAGTCTATACTTACATCACAAACTAATGCCTTGGGCTACATTATACTACAATGTCACCATCAAGATCAACTGGACAGAGGTTGGAAGTTACTGTTACAAATCTGCATGTTCAGAATAGGCATGTTAATGATTTTAAGACTTTTAATGCACTTTCAAGACTATCTAGTGCTTGTGTTACAAGCAAAATGCTCCCCTGATGCAAGAGGATGACAATTCACCCAAGGATGATTGACTCTTAGACAATCTTCATGAAGGCAGAGATGGCCTAACTGCTTTCTGGATAGAAGAATCATTGTCCTCAGTGTCTTAACAGTGCAGTGGTGCAAGAGGGAAATATACAGTCCAAGTCTAGGCAAACTATATCCACTGACAAGAAAGTCGATCCTGAGAAGACAGCAAAAGAATCTCTTTACCTGTGGGATGAGAATTTGGTGCTAAGAATGACCAGACTGTAAAATCACAGAATGAAACAAGCTGGAAGGGAGGTGCAGAGGTCATCCTGATCAACAGTCCACTGAAGGCCAGTCTAAATTACAGTAGGTTACTTAGAACCTTGTCCAATTGAATTCTGAATATATCCAAATACACATGTATGAAGGGAAAAAGGCACTACAGTAAAAGGTAACATTCAGAAAGTTCCCCTTGCTATGCAGCTGAATGCCCCATGCAGTAAAGCTTTAGCAGACTTCTTGAAAAGAACTGAAACACTCCTTGAACATGAACAAATAGGAAGATGGTGAATGCTCTCTAAGAAGTCTGGAAAGAGAAAGCATTCTCTGGGCTTGTGCAGAAACATTGTTAGGGGTTGTCAAAACCAGTAATCTCACATAAGCAAGGCTGCTGCAGCTCCATATCTCCAGGTTAAGTAATAGTGAGGTTGAGTGGGTATTCCTGAAAGGCACATGCAAACACATAGACACACTATACATATGTGTATGGCCAGCCACAAAGATTAACACAGACACAAACACTCACTAGTCATGCAAACAGAAACATCACCACCAATGGCCTCATCCTGCTCCCCTTTCTGGCTGATAAGAATGAAGGTCCTTTAGTGGGAAATATATATGCATTTATATACAATATGGAACCCTGCAATAACTGTCCTTAAACATCTAGACTCCTGTAGCTGACCTCTGGATCTGTGGTCTCTCTGTATGCTGGCACCTGAAGCTCACAGCCCTACTCCTGTTGCTAGTACTCAGACAGCCTTCACACACACACACAGAGGAATACTATGGATCCTCTACTACCTGGCTTTAAGCATGCAGCCCACCCCATAGTTAGCCCTGGATTCTTGTTCTCCTGGTTTGCTGACACTTGGACCTGTGAGCCTCCAAGGTCTGCAGCCAGTTGCTGTAGTGCTGCCCCACAGAACCCTACTTACACATGCACATGCACAGGCACACATGCTGTGGATCTCTCCATTAACTGGTCTTAGACACACAGCCTACCCAGGGGCTGGCCCTTGGATTGTCTTGTCTCTGATTGCACTGATATGCATGATATATAGACAGGACTCTCAAAGAAACCCCAGAATTCATGGTGACCTCAGTAGTTGACCTGGACCTCCTGATTCCCTCAACAGACAGCCCTGTCCACCTGTTGCACTCACAGAGACACGCATACAAACAAGTGTCTCATTCATCTTCCAGATTCTCTGGTCTTTCCCTGATTTCTCAACCAACTTAACTCTACTAATGAGCCAGTCTGGCATTGATATAAAGATCACAGATTCACTAATATAAGCTTACTCACTCCAGTCACTTGCACCACAGATGCACAGATCCTATGACCTGTGGTCCAATTTCAGTTTCTAGCACTTGATTTTCATCCATTCCAGGCTCTCCAGCTGCTGGTAGTGCTGACTCATGGGCCACTATTACCTGTGGTTCAACTCCAGTGCTGGTATATAAATGTCTGTGTACACACACACACATATACACAAAGTAAAGACTCACCCAGCTAACTGATGAAAAATTGAATTTAATAAGAAAATAGGATAGACTGTGGTGATCAGATGCCTGGCAGGCATACTGACCTGCAGTCTGTTTACATGACTGCCCCTTTCTCTCTCCACTTTCTCACACTAAATCCTCCCCAAAACTACCTTGATCCTTCCCTTTCCCCATCTATGGTTCCTCCACTAAACAGCTCACAGTAAGTTTCATAGAAGCACCAAATGATCTTCCTTATATCCCCTAGTAAATCCCATGCTCCATTGGCAGTAAACTCCTTCAATCTCCATGGTGTTCCAGAGAGGACTTCCGTTGTCTTAAATTCATGGGTTCCATTCCCACTGCTTGGGCTGATCACACTGCTGTAATAGCCCTGAGAGAAGCTTGGTCAGGGTGCTTATTTCTCTATTAGGTTATTCAGGTTCCACTGCCTTTCCTTGCTCCTCTGTGCTCCTTTAAGTGAATGGAGAGGACCCTTTTATCAGGAGCCTTTCATCACTCAACTGAACACATATTTTTGTGCATGGGGTCTATCACCTGGAGACAGAATACAGTCAAACCTTTGGGAAGCCCTAAATACACCAGAACTTCTTCCAAAACTGAGCAGCTATTGTGATGAAGTAAATAGTATATCAATGGCCAATGACATATGCAACTGTAACAAGTATTTTATTTTTCAAAAATGAGTTGATGAAACAAGTAAAAAACCAGACAAAAATAGCCAAAATGTTCTACTTGTTTATAGCTCCCCAACACAAAGATTGCTGTCATTTAAACAAAAAAATACATTTTTTAAAGTTTAGCTATGACTTAACATGAAAAAAAAGTTGCAGAGTTACAAAATATATCTCCTAATATAAGGGAATATTATTAGAACAAACCCAATCTATATAAGAGAAAGGAGCTTGAATTTTTTTCTTGGATAAATCTGTATTTTTAAGTCAATCCTGCAAAGAATGATCCTGTATTACTTCTGTACTCGTATATAACTACTTTAAAAAAAGCTATTTGGAGCCAATGGACTATGTGTTTAGCAAGTTCAATGAAGTATAATATTATTTAACTACTTGCTCTGTCAGAGCAAAATGCTGACACTATCAGAACATCAAAGTTGTCACCCAAAAGGAGGAATTCTCACATCCCAATGTGGAGTTATATGCCATCTGTGAAAGAGAGAAATGACAGCCAAATGGCCTAGGAGATGGAAATACACAGCCTTTTGCAATGTAACACAGATTTTTAAGCTTTATGAATGACTGTATTTTTCTCTTTACCTGCCCTTTTCTTTTATTAAATCTCTAGGGAAACTGCCAGGATTAGCTGTTGCTGTAATTCATCTACTGATGTCAGAAAATGCAGACCTCAGGGAATTAGAAAAAAAAAGGTTCAACTTTGCATACTTTGCATATGAAATCAAATTAAATTACGATCTACAACTTTCCTGGTGATAAAATATAATGTGTGTTCTTCCACAGCTTAAAAGGTTCATTTTGCAAACACACACTACTGAGTCCACAACTTGGATCCAGCTGCCACTGACACCAGACTGGCTACTTTTGAAGACAGTACAGTTTGACTTCTAGTGTTTACCTTTTTCCTGCTTACTTTTTATCACAGACATTAAAAACTGAGCTTACGTCTTCCGAAGTTTCTCTGAAGCATATACTGAAAGTCCCAGATACCCTACAAAAATGCAGTTCTTTTTCTTTGAAGGTTTAATTATCTTTGAATATAAATAGTATTAGTTGCAAGCATGAATAGCCTCTACTTCCTACTGACCTCCGAGCGGCCAGGGCTAGGCAGCAGTTTGGGAACAGATTCAACACAGGGCTAGGGCACATGCCTGTGAATGGGAATGCCCTAGTACAGGGACTACACAAGAATCTATGCTGGAAAAAACCAAATCAAATGGAGTTGTTGAGACTGACCAAATGGATAAACTCCTCTTTACAAATCCGTTTACAAACAAGCTGCACATCCAGCCCAGTCTCGTTCACCTTCTGTATCCCTGCAATAGGATATTCCTCTGTCCTGGGCTTTCCAAGCATGTGGCAAAGATTTTGGCATGCAGGGAAGTATCAAGAAAGAACTGGGAAAAAAAAAAGTTTGCTAGGATTTTAATAACTCATGTGAATCACAAGCAACCAAGGCAAAAAAGGTAATTTTGCTTTTCCCCCCCCTCTGAAGTAAAATAACACTAATTTAAACTTTTCTTTGTATATACTAAGCTGTATACAATAAACCAAAAGACAATGGTATTTTTCACTCTGAAGATTCTTGTAGAGGAAAGTATATTTTTCTTCCAATTCAAAGGCAAGTCACTTTGAGCAATCAATACATTACTTTCAATAGCCCAAGATGACAACTAGTTAATAGAAGAGATAGGGGAAAAAATTAAGTGAGAATGTCTGACCTCACTACCTTTTTCTTCCACATTCCCTTTTGCCAAGAAGACACTTTCAATGCAAAGAGGTTCTACTAAAGCAGAAGAATTATTCCCTCTCTATCTTGCACTTCTGGACGGTAGTTAGAAAGGTTGTCCAGACATTCTGCAGGCTGGAGAGCTTGTTGTAAAATAAATGCAGTCACTTACATGCAGAACACATCATTCCTTTGGAACATATTTAATGAGTTCTGCAAAATGAATATTGCTTGTGTTTACAGATGCAGACATTTATAACTCAGTCAAAGTAAAACCAATATTCCGCATAAAATTCATCTCAGTGCCCCAGTAAGAGTTATTTCATTAACAAGTTATCAATTGTTCTCACCTGTCTTGACTGCAGCCCATCAGGCATTCTTAAATTCTGTGCTTCACTAACTTTTACAATCAGAAAGGTTAACTCAAGATGTTAACTTAAATGTTAAGTGATAAACTGTAATTACATAAATATACAGATTTTCAAAGAAATAAATTTTCTGTGTATTTCTTTAAGTGTCTTTGAGAAAAAGGAAAAATCCATTACTTCACCCAGCATGTAGCTCAAAAACAATACTCTCCAAACTAAATCAGCTAAAACTCTTGCTGACCCATAAACACTGGGAAATGTAATCTTAATGAAAACTTTTGTGCAATCTTGTTTCCTTTTATAAAGCTAAAATAACAAGTTTACAATTGTCTTCTGTTCGCAATGCAGTTTTCCCTCATGTTTCCCATGAAGGTTTTTTTTCTAGTGTAAAAATCATATCTGGAAAACTTTGGACAGATATGCTCATTCCTAGTGAAATCAGTGTGTCCAAATAATAGAGCTGTATCAAATAAATTCAGCCTAATGATTCCTTGTTATGCATTAAAACCAACAACAGTAACAACAAAAACATTTTTAATTGCTTACAAAAACTATTTACTTCTGAGTCATGAAGAAGTCTGAAGACCAACTAGGTCCTGTAAAAGCATGCTGCCTTCCTTATATCTGGAAAATATTCTGCATAAAAAGTATTTGCTCTCTTCATAATGCATATAAAGATGGTTTGAATATTTTGACTACTTCTCTGACCCTCTCTACAGCTCCTCCTTCTTTTCTTAATTATTTACAGTAAGGTTTAGAACATTTCAAACAAAGCCTAGTTTAAGAAAAAAAGGGATTTGCATTCACACTGTTAAATCTAACTCAAATATCTGAGAAATGCTTGGCAGAAAAATTACCTTGATGGATTTTCCCACTCAGTCAATCCTCTTCAGTTAGAGGTGAGAGTATTTTAGACACCTTCTAAAACTTCTAAGAAATATTACAAAAACTGAAGTCCACAATAGATATTCCCTATATTTTTCAACTTAAATCTGAAACCTGAAGTTCAAGTTTCTACTGTATATAATAATGAGTCAACAAATCAGCCATGGGCCTTTTTTCTTCCTTATGGACAACTCTGTACTAAAGCAAAGCTTTCTACATAGTTATCATCAGACTTTCCTCCCCTACTGCATAATTTTTCTTTGACTTTTGACCACAACAAAAATACTCATCTCTGAGACGCAAATTAGCTTTGGAGTGCAAACATAGGACCACACAGCACAGTCACAATGAAGGTGCTGACTCCCTTGACTCTGAATTGAGAGTTAAAAATCAGCTCATGGGAACCTTTACTCTTTCATCTCCATAGGCAAAATTTTACTGTCCTATTTTAATCCAAGCAATTCAACTACGTGACCTGTGAAGCTGTATCAGACAGTGCTTTCTCATCTCTTTTACCTCTACAAATTTACAGGAGTGAGGACTGAATTCAAAAAATGTCAGTTCCCAAAGGCATCACTGAGTTGCTTCATATTTGCAGAGAGAATTGACATTTTCTATTTCAGTTCCTTTGCCAGTTATACAAGGAATTACACAGTACTTTGTAAAATAATGTTAAAATCAGTAATTAACAGGATTTCAGAGATTTAAGAATTTGTATTGTAATCTTACATCAACTATTTAGTCTCTCAACTCCTCCCCCACTCTACTCCTATTAAAAGAAGGGATGCTTTAACAGGCTTTCCTCTTTTTATTAGATCTCACACTATTCTCCTTTCCTATCCTCTAGGTCTTTCCTTGCCTCCGTTTGATTCCTCCTCTCCTTTTTCAGAGGCTTTTAGAAATGCAAGAGATGAACATTCATCACAAAGCAGTACAGTTCATTGAGCACATGTAGCTGCAAGGATATTTCTTGGAACGAACAAGAGCACTGTTTACAATACCTCTGCCCTTCTCTAAGTCTCTTCCACAGCTCTCATCCTATCTCCTGCTCTCATCCCCCTCCCTCCTACCATCTATTCTTCTACCATTTTCTTGGCCTCTCTTCTCTGCCCACCTTTTCCCTACCCTGCCTTCACTTCTCTCCCTCCTTTCCTCTGCTGGCTGAATGTGAACTGCCTCTTCATGTTAATGTAAAGCATTCTCTCCACAATTATTATTTGAGGCAAGTTGTTACAATGTAAGACAAAGACTCTTGATTTCGGCCCACTGGATGCTGCCTTCTAGAACAGCTTAAACATTCAGAGATTGTTTCATAAAACAAACACAGTGCAAGAGCAGGAACACAAGAATCAAATACATGCAAAGCATAAACAAGGAGCTTATTCCCAGAGCAAAAAAATTATTCTTTGAGGCAGTCACTTTGGAGATAGCTAATAGTAATATTCATCAATGATCTTTCATTAGAGGATTTGCCTCTCCCACTAGAAACAATACTAAAAGTTTTACATCTCAAGAGATAGTGATCATCAAACAGAATATGTGCTCAGGGCTCATATGGACTAGAATAAGCATACTGGAGAGCACACTTTTTTAAAATTCTTTTTTCAACCTCTACAGAAAACTTCATTAAGTTGTTGCAATATATAACATCTGTTCTTACCTTCTAATGAGGTGACTAGATGAAAGAAGCAGACCATCCAGATCCAACCCATTCCCGCTGCTCTTCTTGCACTGATGCCAGCATTAGAATCCATGAAGATTCTCTGTGAATACCACCATTTTCAACAAACACCACTTCCTTGAAATGGTCTGAGATTTCTTGGAGTGTTTTAATATCTTCCCAAATCAAAGCACAGAGGTCTTCACACAAAAATACTGTTTAAGGAAAAACAAAGTGGAAACAGAAATCAGGTCACAATAATACAAAACTGACAGTTTTTATACACCCACTCCATCCCTTACTACTTCCTAGATACAGGTGAAAAAGAGTAGCACAGATCCACTATTTACCATATACCCAGCCCTTAAGACTTCAGTCAGTCACAGGAGTGTTTTGCACACTGCCAGTAGTGATTTTGAGACATTCATGGCAACAGTGACAGTGGGTTCCCAAATCAATGTTAATCTGTACCACAGTATGGGCTGTACCTGTACTTAAGTCCTGACTCTTTGCATCTTTGGCAACATCCCTTGGAAGGTGTCCATTCCATTTCCCCTGTACGCTTTTCAAATTCTGTCTCACTTTGCTTTTTCAGGACCCTGCGGGGCAGTAGCTATGCCAGGAGAGTTTTTGCCAACACAAATCTGCCCAGCTGACACACTTGTAACTGTGCATCAGATGAAAGTGTTTGTCCCTTTAAGCATATGACTGCACAACGCTACTGGAAGCTGGACAGTATTTTTCCCATTGATATGTTGTACGTGAGGAAGCAAACATTGTGATGCTTAAGGTCAAATAGTGTTACAGCCAGAAAAAGCAGAAACAGTACAAGTTTATTATCTTAAATGGGAAAAAAATTCCAAACAAAACTCTACCAGCCTGACATTCAGGCTTATCTCACAGTAAAGGAGCAGAATATAGCCTAATCTGGCATTGCATTAGATCAATCCAGCACAATAATTTTGCTAAGTAAGGTAATTTTGGCTCCATCTGCCCAATACTCAGCCCACCAGAGAAATACCACAATTATATGTAGGTTGCATGCAAAAAGCCAGTAGGTTTTGTTTCTTCAGGTGCTCTTTGCACAGAGCATTGAAAATACTTCAATGTCTTCAGTGAGACAGTGAAGCGTGACTAAGGAGAAAGAAAAATGTCTCAGGCAATATACAGAAATGGCTCAATAACTTGGCTGAAACAGGAGATGGAAACATTTGTAATTAAAAGGCGCAGCCTCAGTGCAATTATTTGAAAACCTCGAAATGCGGGATTTAAGCAAGCTGGGCACAGCAGAGAAAAAAGCAGCCTGGGGATCATGCAAAGAGGCAATTTCATTTGCTTTATTGGAGAGGGATAGAAACTACTGGACAGGCTGGAATAGTTCTCTCTTATGCTGCCCCAGTGAGAGTCTAGAACACCAAACACAGAAGAACCAAAGGCACTCTGGGCATCACTAAAATGTAAGGAAACTAAAGGGATCTCAGCAAGAGGCAAAACCTTTTATTCATGACTTATAAGGAAAGAGAAAAATAAAATCAGTTAAGTACAACAGAGAAAAAAATTAAGACTAAATGGGAAGATGGTATAATATATAGGTACTGCATATTAGTTAATGTACACATCACAATGCATCAAAGAAAAACACCACTGGATGTAACTGTAAAAAGGAGAAAATTTTAGGCTGAATGATTAGAAAGCCCTTCTTTACAGAAATAACTATCCAAGCACATAGCAGTGTTCTCCTGGCACAAGGCTGATGGTTGCTACCTGAGCCACAAAATCCAAGACTGGGTAGACCAGAACCAAGTCTGTATGACTACATGGAAACATAAATACTCACCATTTTTACTGCCAGTCAATCTGTAACATTATAATACCTAAAAGCCTTTTTTATTAGGCCAGTAAGATCCTGAGAGATGGGGACTTCTAAAAGTTCACTTTGAAGGCAAACAAATGCAGAAACAGAGGTCAAATAAAACTGAACAAAATTTTTATTTCAGTCAGAATGTGACTTCATTCATTTATATAGGGTTTGAAAACAGCTTACAACTAAGATTTTCTCAAGTCACATAACTTATTAGTGGCAGAGCAGAAAACAGAACCCAAATATGCTCTGGTTGTTGGATCTCAGGCCATAGTATTGAAATTAGCACAAATGGTTGTTGGATCTCAGGCCATGGTATTGAAATTAGCACAAAACAGATATAATTTAAAAAATCCCTTGTACACAGAAGCAGACAAAAAACAATTTCTGGCTCCAAGAAAACCAATTGTTCTGCTTCCCTCCTGACCTGCACATCTCTCTTACAGCATCTGTTTGGCTTACCCTGGTCAACCCTATATCCCACTAAAGTTGCAGAGCTCTTCATGAGGAATCATACAGCCTCTGCCCGGATTAGACTGCAAATTATTTTTCCTTGAAATAAACTGTGGCTAAATCAAAAAGCTGGTTTTGATTTAGCAGTCAAAAATAGACAAATTTGCCTTTTTTCTTTTTAATTTTTTATTCTGCCTCTTCCATACCTCAGTGAAAAATGCTTACTCCCCAGTGAAGGACAGAGAGAATTGTGGAAGCATTTAAGGGAGAGTAGGAGGGAAGCATTAGTCTCTCTGAATTAAAGAGTACCAAGCCCCTAAATTGCTAACCACTGCCCTGCCCTTCCCCCTAGCACTTGATGTGTGTAGAATCTGACTACACCCAAAGACGCTCATCTTTCATTCTTCAGTTCTCCGACTATTTCTTCCCTCCACCAAACTACGTAAACAGAAACCTCAAACCATCCCAACTTTTACACCACCCTCTTCTTTTGTCCACACAAGCACCTTTTCAGCTAGTTACTTCTTCCAAAACTGTGTTCAGAGAGATTACTTCTTCTTGCTATGGAATCTACTATTCCCCAAACTCCCTCAAATCCAACTGCAGAGCAATACACCTTGTCTGAACAGGATTCTTCAACAGACTTCCTTAAATACCCCTTCTCTTTCTTCCAACCACATAAACTTGCCAGTCATGTACCATCTGTCAGTCCTCTTACGCTCACTCTTCCATAAAGGATTCTAAACCATTTTTAGGCACATATTTCCTTAGCTAGTGGAATTATCTCAATCTCCTTAAGTCCTGAAAACCCTAAAGCATCTGAAAAAACATGACAGCTCCTGAGGATCCCATGTCTTTTAATGATTCAGCCCTATTAAACTGTGAAGATCCCAAGCAGTCAGAAAAGACAAATCATACATTTCTTTAGCTTTAGTACTAACCTCCAAGAGATGGGAGATGGAAACCTCCAGGTTATCTGCTTCCATTGTTCACCAATACTACCATGGCTGTTTACTTCAGCACAATGTCTGTGCTACTGTAGCCAGATTAACAAAATTTATGTTTGAGATCCCAATAAAAGAGGTAAATATAATTATCACCAGTATTTTCAAGAATCCTGATTTCTTAGTTGAACAACCAGAGAGGAGAAGAGTTCTTTGGGAAACTTGTCCACATGGGTTTTGAACATTGCCGAGAATGGAGAGTCCTTGGCTTCTTTGGGCATCTACCAGTGCTGAAAGGGATTTTTATTTTTATTTTAGTGAGTTTCTTTTAATTCTTCCTTATATACCGTTGCTCTATTCCATTGTATATTTCAAAAGAGGAGAGTCAGCTCTTGCCCAGCATCTCAAAGCTTCTTATACCCAAGACTGCAAACATAAACTATTTCAGCTGGAAAGTCTCGAATGCAAAACACAATATGCCTGGCTTATCTGGCACTGTTTAAGGTCTGTTTCTTCTCACCAGACAGAATCAGTGCTGTAATTTCTCACTTTTTCTGAACTCATTCTTGAAGTGGGAACACTTTAGTACAATTTCCAGGCAAATGATGCTCAGTGCTACAGAACAGATAGCAACAGTGCTGCCATATGTACTAAAACAACTGACACTAGTACAGTTCTGTGCTTGCAGGATTTCTCTCACAAAGTGGGCTGCTGTGTGCCCATACTGTATCAAAACTGTGGCAAAGCATTTCATGCAGTCAGTATCTCTGAGGCAGTTTCCTTATGCAAATAAAAGATTCCCTCGAAGTTCAAGTGCTGTCAGCAATGACATGTGAAGAGCCATGGGGCAGTACTGTTGCTTAACAGGTCAGCATTCACTCAAAATTTTCTTCTCAGATTTGCTCCTAGATTTGTGTAGTCACTTTTTTTTCGAGTACCCCAATGGTGTATGTCTTGAGCCTTCATGAAGGTGGTAATGCACATGACAAACCTAATATGGGTCTCCTTAGAATGGACTTCTTTTTTCCTTCTGTGTTTGCATGTTACTCTGAAACTCAAGAAGAGTAACAACTAGGTAAACTGTGTTAATTCTGTTCTGCTGGTCCTAAGCTTCAAAGAAAACACCTTGTTTTCTAATCTTTTTGATTCCATCCATAAATCTTCAGACAGGCATTCACTGAGGCACGTTCTAGCTCAGTATGCAGACAATATGTAGTCAGAGATCAGAAAGTAATGCACACTGACCCTATTCCCCTCTAACAGACACCACCTGCAGAACCTGCCATCAAATAGCATTAAACATTCATCTGAACCATGCACCTGGTCTGGCTTCTGCAGGAGGAATTCAGGCATGCCTTTAGGATTAAGAAAAAAGCTAGGATTGTTCAGGCACTGTACAAGACTCCTGGAGAAAATATGAGGGCTTGACAGGTTCTTCTTCTCCATTAATGAAACGTAGCTGTTTCTTTGAGTTCTGTGAAATCAAAGCAAACTAGAGGCATCAGGAAGAACTATTAGTCCCATAGCCTTAATCCCTACAGAAGACTTATGGGCAGTTCAAATATTCTATTCTTTAAAAGCTGATAGGAGACTGATCCACTGCAGAGAGGATGTTGCATCCTGCACTCCTTTGTAAAAATTCCAAATCTAATATTGGCTCAAATGCCTTATTCCCAGAAGGCATGGACACAAATGGGAACAATGGACAAGTCAACGCTGTAAAAATTGTCAGTTCTTAATCAAGAGTTCCTGACAGCCTTCCTTACTGGAAGAACACTTGTGTTTTTGAATGTACAGTCAAGAAAATAACAATTCTGCATCTTTTAGGGAAAACTACATTTCAAAACACAAGAAAACACTAAAACAGACCAGTGTTCATCTAACCCAGCTTTTCTCTGTGTCTTCAGTGCTAGGAAGAGTTAGGTGGAGACTGCTTGCAAGCCTGGCCTCTATGTGATCCACTTTGTTGCTACTCCTCCAGTATGCACAATTATAAAACAAGGGTTATTAGAGAGTATCCTGCAATACATGCCCTTTAGTATCTCTTTATAAATTTACCCAATCCTTGTTTTGAACTTGCAACAGATTTGAAAAGATATCTGTCTTTGTGCAAAAGAAATGGGTTTATGTTTTCTAATTGTTCTACTAATAGAAGTTGAAATAGTAACAATGTCAAAGTTTGTTAACCTTTCAATTCCTCTTAACTGTCCCAAGATCTTTTCCAAATCATCTTGTTTCCTCCCACTTGAACAATGCTTCTTCCTCATTCATTGTTAACTGACTCCTCTCACCGTAGAAGTCATTATATGGGTACAGCTTCCCTCTGCCACACTTGATACCACATATATCCCCCACATTTTTCACACTTCTTCCTCACGCAAAGGAAGAAGATGCAATATAAATGCACCTCAAAAATTCTTCAGGGCAGAGAAAATGCTGTACCTTTGCAAGCACAGTCTTTCCTCCTCTTGCACATTTTACATTGTGACTCATAAGAGCTTAATATTATCTCTGAGTAAGAAGCATTAAAAAATAAATGAGCACAACATCTGGGAGAGACCATAAGCTACTACTCCAATTAATTTGTGCTGCACACTGATTCATCACATTTAGGCAGCATACAAAAAGTGAAATTAATACTTCTCATTCATGATAAACAGGGAACCATGATACTGTTATACATCAGGAAAAGGCCTTCACCCCTCCTTTGTTGTACTCAGTGTTCTCCTACTATAATTGCTCCTTTGCCACAGAGATGCCCTTGGAGCTCTGGTCATGCATCTCACTAGGCTAAATGTCACAATGCTGTTGTGAAAAGCTGTCATTCAATGCCTGCCCAACACTTTGAGCATGAGATAATACTGCCTACCTTCTTTCTTAGACAATAATTACAATAACTGCTATTCATAGAAATCTTTCTACACCCCAAACAGGAAGTGAATGGGGGGAGAGAACACATAATTTATTGCTCTGGGTTTTAATATTATGAAGTTAATATGTTTTCTTCAAAAAACCTATCATTGGGACACAGATAGCAGCACGGAGAAGTGTTTGATTAAAAAAATAAATCATCTCGATAGGTGCTGTATATCCTTTTATCCTGTGTTACTATCTGAGGTTATTTTCAATTGTTCCAAAATATTTTAAAAATATCTGAGAGGACAGTGGGATTTGTAACAAAGCCTTATGGATTTTTCATGGTCTGTTCAGTTTATTAGCTTAATTTTGAGAGAAAGGCTCAAGGTGAATTGTATAACTAAAGTTAAAGGAATTCTTCTTCAACAGTATACTTCATAAAATATTTCCTCTAGCTGGTTTGATAATTTGCTTCCTACAGATTAGCTAAATAGAATTGTGTCTGTGTCTTTTGGGATTCCTTAAGTTTACAATAACAATCCAAAGGTTAATTTTGAATGTTCTCCAAAGAAAGGCATTTATTTCCTTGTTTATCATGAAAACAACAGGAGTCTTGAAGCTGATCTTGCATGCTCTGATTATACATTTCCTAGTGGAATCCAAATTAAGGACTTCCATAGGGAAAGTTCCTTCTTATAGGGAAGAAAGAGATACTTATTCTCATGAATTTTTTTATTAAACCCTTGAGGCTCAAGTAGGGTGCCCAAATTAGAGGCATCATCACTGAAATGACCTCTACAGTCAGTGGACTGAGCTGAATCATCATCAGTAGGTAACTAAGATCTGCATTAATTAAAAAAAAAAGGGAGTTGTGGACAGCTGAACAGCTTTCTCCAGAAGACTCTCTAGTTGCAGTCTAAAGGTATCTGGGGATATTCTGAGCCTCTGTGCTGTCTCCCAACCCACACAGGTGGCCACATTAGCACTTCTTTAGATAACTACAGAGCTTTCCCTTAAATCTCTCTTCTCTGCTATGACACATCATTGCCTAGAGTAGGCTCACGGCATTGTCTATGACTCCAGTCTTTCTTCCTAGCCAAAATTCATTCACAGACACCTTGTGTCTCGTGTTTCCACAGACTCTATCAATGCCTCCACATTATGTTTCTGCTCTGCCTAACAAAGATGGACACTCATGTCTTGAAACTACAGCAATTAAAAAAATAATTAAAGATACAGATTCTTTCTTCCACCTATTAGCTACTTGAATTACATGCATATTAAGTACAGCTAAGTTCCTAAATAAAATCTCTTCCCACCTCACAAGACTTGACTTGACAATTTATATAGTGATTTGTGTACTTTTCAAAGAAACATTGGTAATTATACTTAAGTTTCTAACATTAATGTCTGGAAGCAAAATTCCAGCTCTAAAATATTAATAACATTATAGAACGAAAAATGTCAATAAATTCATTCTTGTGTTTGTTACCCATCACTTGCTTGACAGAAACTCTCCTAAAAAAATAAAAGGAATTGCAGTGATACAGAAATCACTCCCTTTGACTTTTCATACAGTAAATAGAGAAGACTGCATAAAAAGGGAGAAAAAAATTAGCAGCTGTCCATCACATTTATCTACTTTGACTGAAAGAGAAGATGACAGCTGTACCTACTGGGTATAGTTTCACTGAGATGTTATCAATTTTGCTCTAATTTCTCAGGATACTTGTCTCAGTACAACTGTGCACAGATCCTTGAAATGCACTTTCACCTATGTGGAAACAAACATGGTGTTTTCAATTTCAAGCATGATTTACCTTTAATGACACTTATATCTGTACAAACAGAAGGAAGACGTAAGATTTCAGAAATAAAACAAATACATAATTCACAAGCTCTAGGGCACAGCAGCAAATCTTTCTCAAGCACTGTGTAAAATGTTGCATTTAAGAACAGGATTTTATGTTTATGGTACTGGACAAGTATCTCTGAAGATCACCACATTATTAACTTCTAGGTGAAAATAATCTGTGACAGTAAAAATTCTTTGAAAATCGGTATTTCCTTCTCTGGTACAGCTGGCAATAACTGAGTTTAAACAAACACTTCAAATTTCACTGTAATTTTATGATAGAACAAGTTTCAAAACACGGAAAAGATGCATACTATTTTGGCACTGCAAAAGGGAAAGGAAATTAAACTTTCACAGAGTTTTTAAACAAAGGATGTGACTGTCCTGGTTTCAGCTGGGACAGAGTTAAATTTCTTCTTAGTAGCTGGCACAGTGCTGTGTTTTGGATTCAGTAAGAGAATACTGTTAATAACACAGATGTTTTAACTGTTGCTAAGTAGAGCTTACTCTAAATCAAGAACTTTCCAATTTCCCATGCTCTGCCAGCGAGGAGATGCACAAGAAACTGGGAGGGAGCATGGCCAGGACAGCTGACCCAAAGGGGCCAGAAGGATATTCCACACCATGCTCAGTATATAAACAGGGGGGGAGTTGGCCTGGAGCTGCCAATCACTGCTCAGGAACGGCTGGGCATAGGTCAGTGGGTGGTGAGTGACTGTATTGTGCATCACTGGTTCTTCTTGGGTTTTACGCCTCTCTCTTCTTTCCTTCTTCACCATCATCACCATTATTATGATGATCATTATTATTACTATTATATTTATTGTTATTATTATTGTTATTATTTCATTTCAGTTATTAAACTATTCCTATTGCTCTTATCTCAATCCATGTTTTTTACCTCTTTCAGATTCTTTTCCCCATCCCACTCAGGGATGGGAGGGTGGGGGGCAAGCAAGCAGCTGTGTAGTATTTAGTTGCCAGCTGGGGTTAAACTATGACAGTGACGTAAAGAGCGTGTCCCTAAAATCATGTTCTCATCTACTCAGCAATGCTGATAGTGCTTCTTTTTCAAGTGAAATTAAAGTTATTATATACCAAGTTCTGATTGCTGATGGATGGAAAGTGATAAAGAACCCAAGCAGAGTGTTTGCAATGGCCAGACAAGCAATGCCACAAATCAGACAAATAACCTTGACATTTTCTGAACAAGTCTGCAATTGCATCTGCAAATCTGCACAGACAAACCAAACACAGAGCTGCAAAAGAGCCTTAAAGGTGCTGTCAGGATGCTGGAAAAGAAATCAAGGGCCTGAAGGGTTGAGCAGGGGGAAAAGTAAGAGCGGATTGTAAAACTAAGATATAGATAACCCTAAAAAAGGGATGTTTTATAGTAATGCTGTTTCCTATTTTAAATTAAGAATGTAGCCTTACATGGCATGTCTAGAAACCCAGACCTATGCACAAAGGCTCTAAAGACACAATGGAGGGGAAAATAACCCAAACTGAAAATACTTTTCTTAAACTGTTCTTTGTGGACCAGTTTGCAAAGTCCTTTAGTAAGAATTCATATTTTCTTCAGCTGCAGCATATTAATATGCATATCTTCATTTTTTGTAAAAATATGCTTGCTGTCCTCATCTCTAATTTTGCTTTTGACTTCATGAGGGTTTTACAGTAAGAAATATTTAACAAAAGCAGAAAATGCATGCTATTTGTATTCACAGTATCCAAGCCTATGTTGTGTATTGGGAGATAGTGGCAGCACTGACAGCCAGTTGAAAGATAATGTTCCTCTTCCATGGGAATTCCCAGCATTTTGAAATTGCCTTTCATTCCATGAGAGAAACTGTCATTTCAAAACAGATTACAGAAAGAAGTAATAATATTAAAGCATCTTAATTTAAGTGCAGCTCTTTTTATTAAGCTCCTTTCTGGCTTCAGTGAGGCAACTTGGGTTTTCAGAGAATGCGCTTCATAATTTAAGGGTTAATTAAAACTACTTTTTTCCATTTTAATCAGTTTCACAGCCTTGGGCTGTCATAGAGCTTGGTGCACAAATTGTTGGCTTCATGCATTTGCAGATAGAGGCGACTTTTAAAACTATTTAATTACTAGCATTATTTATCATTGTTGTTTTTATTCCTGTTCAGAGAAGCCAGAATGCTTCTTTGTAAAACAACAAGGCAGAAAAGCACTGAAGCATAATCATTTTACTGACTTCTTAACTGCCTTGATCTTGCTGTCCAAACCTCTTCCTCCAGCCTCACTCCATGCAGTTGATTACCAGGTAGCTTCCATTCAGTTACACCCCCACAAAATTGCAAATACCAGGGTTTGAGTTCATAAGGTTGCCCTAAGAGAGGTCTGTAACAGAACATATTCCCTGAATGGAAGTGGGAATAAAAAACTACCTTCAGTCAGGCTGATTCCCTTATGTTTTGCTAACTGCACCAACAGGCTATACAATACACAAGCCTTAGTTCCAACACATAAATTAGAGCGTTTGATGTGGAAATGCATGCACAAAACTAGGAAGCTGTGAAGGAGAGAGAAAATGGCTCAGAGAAGAGTTGTACCACACAATTTTCATCTCTATATGACCATGGTTTGCCTAGATGGGAATTCTGTCTGTTCTACTATTAGTTTGAGTCTCCTGTTCCCATTAGGCACTAAAACACTACAAAACAATCCTGCACTGCACTGGTCACGCTCCCCAGAGCTGCACACCAACACTAACTTCGGCCTCTCTACAATCACTTTTGCAGCAGGCATTACTGCACTATGCAATATCAAGCAGCTGGGGAGGCACCTTGGAGGCAATCTCTCAAGGCACAGTAAGAACACAGAGGAAGGAACCATGAGACTTAGAACTTATTTTGAAAAAAAATGAGAAAATAGATGGCTTCTCCAGTTTTGCCCTCTTCAGTTCCAGTCTCCAAATCCATAATGCTCAGTCGCCTTTCCTCATAGTACCAGGGTCTCACTGTTAAAGGGATTGAACCGAGCAACAAGAACAGACACTATAGGGGTCCTGTTGAACTTCAGAAACATTGCACTTGGTCTTTAACACTAAGTTTCTTTTAACTTTTCTCAACAACATCTAGATATTTGTTTAGAGGACAACATTAATGATTCATGCTGGTTCAAGGCTTAGACCAGGATCTCACTTTGGTTTTGGGAATTGGGTTGCCCAAAACTGGCTCCTGTCTACAAGACAATTGAGAGAGAAATGAAGCAGAAATGGTAGCTTGAAGAAAAGAAGTGAGATTAAGGCTGCAAAGAAGAGAGAGATGACCTGAACGGGAATGACTGCTTGGAACAATTACCTGAGTTCAGTGAAACATCACAAGTAGCGCATGAGTAGCAAAAGCAGGTTAGAGCCCCACCAAAAATTTGAACTTGCCACTGGCAGAGCCTGCAGAGCAGCCAATTTCATTCTCTGGTCCTACCCTCCTCCTCCATCCTGCATTTCCAGTTCGATGTTTCCACCCTCAGGAAATGGGAACATTATGTGCCACTAATACTTCAGCAGAACAGAAATAGTCTTAAGAGGAAATGGGAAGGCCAAGCAGGTTACAGTAGAAAGATATTTCAGGCTCATAGCATCTCTTTCTAATGCATGTTTGTATTATTTCTCGTGACAGAGATGAAAGCAATAACACATAAATCTCAGAGTTCATCCTGCCTTCTCTGTGTCTCAAAGGCTTATTTATACTTCAGTGTGGATGCTGGGGCTCACTGCTCTTGTTACAACCACATCCAACCTCAAAACCAAAGGATTACATTTAAAATGGAGCAAGTACAATACACCACTTCCTTTTCTTGCATACCAACTAGTCTTGGTTGTAACACACCAGATCCAAGATATATTTTCTGTCAGGAAGGTAGTCCCTCCCCCACTTTCTGGTGAGACTGTAATAATAGAAATAAAAAGAGGGGGATGGACATCTTTATTTAGACAACATCTGGCCTACTGCCCCCAGTGAACTGCAGAATTTTTGTCTGTATATTTCTTTAAGCTTTCATAGTTATATTTTAAAATTACATTAGCAATTGGGGTTCCATGTCTTTCTACAAAGTACATGGACCTTTGCTGGAAGAAAACATACCTTAATACTGAACTTATAATTATCTACTTTGGGGAATTTGAGACAGCCCTTTTACTTTCAACACCTTGTCTAGGATCCTGCCAATGGTATCCCAGGTACTAGAGCTACTCCAGAGCAACCCCTTTTCAGTCATCATTATGTTAGTTCTTTTTAATAGAATTTTAAAAAAAATTCGCCATAGTCTCCTAATGACTTCTGTTCCTCTGCACTGAGCTCCCGGTTCATCAGTGCTGTACCAGAGAAGTTCACACAATCAAATGCAAATAGACTATGTGCATTTGCATTAGTGCCATAACATCAGGGATTGTCCAATTTCAACAGCCCAGGTTCAGAGACACAAAAGAAAATACAGTAGAAAACATCAGGCTGACCTGCTATGATCTGGGGGGCAGGGTAGGGAGTGGTGGTGGGGAACAAAGCTGATTTCAAAAGAATCATCTAGAAACTAATTTTAGAAGAACTTTTTGAGGTTTTAGGGCAAGTTCCTCCTTCAAACTCTGAGTTCTATACATAAAACTCTTTATTAGATACAGTGGGCTGGTAGAGACCACCAGCCAAGAGAAGCAAGAAAGGTGCAACAATTCAGTGAGCCTATTGTTATCCTTGCAATTAGGGTTGTCCACTAGGTGTTAATTTATCAGACAGAGTAAGGCTTGTTTTAGCTTAATTCTTTCAAAGAATTGAACATTTTTATTTTTAATCTGCTTCCAAAGAATGATTTGCTTTCTTTACACTCTGTCATTGCACAAGTTCTTTTGGGGGGCAATTCATTAGACATAATCAAGAGAATCTACCCAGGAAACAATTTTAAAGCTATTCTCTTCAGGTAACAGTGATTTAGTCACTAATTTGATTTCACAGAATCATAGACTGGTTTGGGTCGGAAGACACCTTAAAGATCATCTAGTTTCACCACCCCTGACGTGGACAGGGACACCTTACACTGAACCAGGTTGTTCTAAGACCCATCCAGCCTGGACTTAAACACTTCCAGGAATAGGACATCCATAACTTCTCCAGGAAACCTGTTCCAATGCCTCACCATTCTCTGAGCAAAGAATTTATTCTGAATATCTAATCTAAACCTACCCTTCTTCAGTTTAAAGCCTTTTCTGCATACCCTGTTGCTTACATGTCCTCATCAAAAGTCCCTCTCTAATTCCCTTGTATCCCTTTTATGTACTGGAGGGCGGCAATAATGTCTCTCCAGAGCCTTCCTAGTCCAGTCTGAACAATCTGAGCTCTCTCAGCCTGTCTTCATAGAAGAGGTGCTCCAGCCTTCTTCTTGGCCTCCTCTGGGATGACTGTCCCTTCATGGCCCTCTGCCTTCTACCCGAGGTTGTCCTTAGTTCTTGCAAGAACCTGCAGATCTCTGAGAACACCCAGAGCCACTTCAAATACGAGACTGCTAAAATTATCCATGAGAAACACACAGCTGTTGACACAATTCTTCCAGTCAGAGTTAAGAGAACTTTTGACTGAAACAAAGAGCACAAGTCATGAACCATTCCCTTTACGTTAATTCACTAAATGTTTCTGGTGCACAGCCTGGGGCCCTGAGCAAAAAGGTAGATACAATAAGGTTCAAAATGAAAATTAATTACTCTTCAGCACCTGACTACACATACATGTCCCAGAAGAACACACCACCAAGGGACACACAAACTAAGAAAATTCCCTGTCAAGCCTCCATCTACCTCCTGGGTTGTAAGAGACCACTGACTTATACTCATGTCACCAGAATTTGTTCTCAAATCATCTTGTACTGCTCCTTTATGTATTTTAACATGCTTAGATACTGGAAGGGGAGAAGGCCACTAAGATCCTCTCTGCACTTGTAATGAAATGAACATTCCTCAATAGAACTCCTCCATTCCCGATACCATACTGATGGCAGTGAAAACTGCTGATAGAGTAGCCCCTTTATGAAGAACACATGCACCAAATGGGATTAGCAAACTCACTGAAAAGTGAAAATGTCAGTACATATTCGCATTCCCTTGCTGCTGGCACTGGCTGAAAGCCTACTGACATTAGCAAGGGAAGAGGCCATCTGGGAGACAACTGCAGGCAAGCATCCCAATCCAGTTGCGCTTCCAGCAGCTTCTCCCTGGCTCAAATCCAAGAAGGAGTAATTTCAAACATTTTCCTGGTGCAGAAAGCATTCCAGATTTTGCGTACTGGAATCAAATTGATCCTAGCTGTGAATGAATCCTAACATTTGGATATTCAAACAGTTTTATAAACAGTTCAGTTTGAATTTCCAAACTGAAATTATTCAAAACCTGCCCAGAAAAATCTCCACAGTACTGTCCCTCTTGTGACATCCCACCCTCTTCTTAAAGAATAGCTAGGAAGATAAGAGAGTTCTGCCAAGGAACCATTTGTAGGCATCCTCAGGATCTGAGAGAACCTGTGGTAAGCCTGATGCTAAAGGCCTCCACACAGGCGTCTGTATCCTACACACTGCCTCTGAAGTGGTCAGCTGGGCCAAACAGATTCATATCATGTGAGCATTTTACAGTAAGTGGGAGAGAGATCAGGTCATTTAGGGCGCTTTGAAAGCTTTACAGTAACTTGAAGAAACATCAGTATGCTAAAACAGAAATATGTTACAAAGAGTGAGTAGTCCTCAGACTTTAGCTTCTAGGGTTTAATTACATGATTTAGACACACTGGATATTTTCCAGAGGCATGGCACAGAGCAAAAAACTGCACTTGGAAACTGCAGAATCAGCAGAGGAATCATTTACTTGGCAAGCTTGAGGAGACCGGGGAAAAAAAAAACTCTCTGAAAATGAAGTCATGTATGTTTCAATATGCAGGTCTGGGCTGGCGAGAATTTCCATCCTAAGGTGAATCAAGACTTTAAGGACTCAACCTTCATATGTAAGGCTATAGTTTTCAGACTGGATAGGGTGTATTCTGATAGTATCCATAAGACATCTTCTGTCTTCCCAAGACAGCACCTTTTTTCGCCTCTTTACCCATTGCTATGTGCACACAAGAGCATGCGCACGCACACGTGCATATGGGAGTGGGGGTGTGCATGTGAAACGTTTGAACAAAAATTTTCTTGACAAGCAAGCCTGAGTAGCAGAATGCACAGGGGCCTCTGGAGGCACGACAAATTGAAACCAGTGACTAGAAGAGCTGTTCTCGGAAGAACTCTCAAGAACAATCTTCAAGTAGGACTTGTGTGACAAGCATCAGCCTGCTCCATAGTGACTTCTTAAGAGGCACAACAGTGCCTTCAGTGGGTTAGTACCTCCATAAACTACACACTTTTTAATTATTTCCTTTTTAAAATGCAATGTATTAACAGTACATTTCTGTACTGTTACTTCTGTTTCTGGTGGCAGAGGAATATTCCTTGAAAGCACAACACATGCCTCTGAGAAGAAAATACTAGTGTAGCTCTTGTTTGCTAAGTTTAAAGCTCCTGATATAAATCAAACCTGAGTGACAACATGAAATGGCATTTTCTTACTCAGATTTGCTGCTCTCATGTTAGAGTACCATGGATGACATGAGTAATTAAAGAGTTTTTATCCTTTTGGGGGTCTGTTCATGTAGAACAGTTGGCAGCACTGGAGACAGAGAGCTAGTTTGCTGCTGCACAACATCTACAAAATTATTTACAAAATATACCTGTTACACTTGTGCACACCCTTGAAGTCCATGATGCCACATGGTTGCCAAAGAGAGTAAATATGGAGAGAAGAAGGATGTTCAGCCCAAGACTTAACATGCAGAAGCTAAATTATAAGGTTGCAAAGAGCTAGAAAAACTGCTGAATGTGTGGAGTCAGTAGCTGAAAGAAGTACTTTAACTGTATTACTGTAAGATGATATAAAATTTGCTAACAAAACATAATTTTTATTTTTTTGAACAGTAAGATATAGTACCAGTATAATATTAAAGCAGGTTTAAGAAAAAACCTGACAAAATAATGACAATATTTATAGGAGGCTCATCAGTTTCCCCTTAAAGTTTTAATTAACTTTTCAGAGAAATGAATCTTTTAGAAAAAAATGCATTACACATTTATCACCAAGAGCAGCCAAACTGGAACATTCTTAATAAACACATTTCATGATAACACCCTTTTCGGGAGATAGTGACCCCTTTTTTGGTGGCTAAACCACATTTTAAAGCTCTAGCTTGACCATACACACCAGTTTGTACTTCTTCCATTGTTTGTGTATGCAGTAAACATGTGCAATATGGCCACAGAAATGAAAAATAAAAATAAACTGTGCAACCTTAAATGTGCTCCAAAAGTAATTTGCAGGCATCTGTAGGGACTTTAGGGTAACCTCTGCACGGCTGAGGGATAATGCATGAAACCTAAGGAAAGAAGGTTTTAGGGAGAGCAGATCTATAAAGGGGAGCATTCCAGAAGGCAGAGGAAAAGCGTACATAAATCTTGTAAGAGAGCAGGTATCCAGGGAAGGAGAGCTGACCACAAAACCACTCTATCTCAGTGGTGGTATACAAGATAAGGGGCGAGAAACTGTATTATCTCTTACATGATCCTCTGCATATGGCACATGAAATATCAAAAGGGAGAAGGGGAAGACACCTGCACCTGGGCACAAAGAGGGATGTACACAGTGAATTTGCACAGGCATAAAGAAGGCAATTCTCAATGGACTGAGGGATCAGCTCTCCTCTCAGACACATCTGCTGGCAGCCTATGGGTGCATGCTGGAGAATAAGCAGCTGTATCCTTGGAGCCACCAGCTGCCTTCCCCCCAAGAGGATTTATACTGTGCCACTGGTCAGCCTGCAAGTGAAATACAGAAGGTGAAGAGATTAACAGCCTTGGGCAAAAAAAAAGACAGGAGGCATCGCTCCCCCAACACTCTCCAAAAAGTCTCTATAACCCAAGGTGTTCTTGCCACAGACAACAGCCTGGAAGACCTGAGAACCTCAGAACAACACAAGATATCATGCGTTTCTGTGGGGTGAAATTAGAGAGAGATACAAACTTAGCTCATACAATCTCCAATGCTCCAAAGTAACGGTATTTTATTTCCAAGCATCAAAACATGTGGCCATGCAAACAACTCTGAGAAGCTCAGTGCAAGTGCAGGAAAGTCAAACAGAACTCAGAAGTCAAGAAAAAAATGTTTTGTGGCTAGAGTGGCACACAAATCAAGGAATTCAAAACTGCACATGCGTAATTTGGCTAAGTCACCATACATAGAAAAGGCAGTAAAGTAAAGGAAAGGATGCAATTATATGCAGTCATTTGAAGCTTGACAAAACACTAGCAAAATAAACTGAAGCAGTGATAAGGTGTTGGATTTAGGGAACGAACTTTTAGAGAGAAACAGTATTTTTTTTCAGCACCGAGATGGAGTAACATCAAAGGAAAAGGATTATTAGATTATGGATTATCTTTTCCTTTTCTTCTCCCAAAGGAACCTCAGCATTGAAATAATTTCAAACTTTGAATAAAGGAATAACTAAAAATAGTCAATAAATCTTGTATTAATGGCTTGGGGCAGGTGGATCAGCTGTGAATAAACAAGAAGTGCACCCACATCCTGTTCCATGTTTCTGATCAGAACCCACATAACAAGGAAAAAGGGAGCCACCCTCCTTCATCCCAGCTGAGGCTGCAGATTTGTCTCTGTATCAGACGTGTCTGGTGGCAGCATCTCTTCTTGACTTTGTTGTTTCCATTTGCCCTCTCACTCTCATTCCTCATGAATCCGCATAACTTGGTATCACTGCTAGTGAAGGATGCCCCTTGGGAGATTTGCTTCCCCGTCTTTACTCTCTGATTTCTAGAACTTGTAGGAGAGGCAGGCGATATTCATTCTTCTCCCCAACCAAACGAGTGTGGTAATAGCAAGAGAAACTTCAGAGTAAGTGAAATCATCTCAGCACATCCACAAAAGGCAAATTTAAAATTACCCATCACAACAGCCCCTCCCACATTTACAGATTTATTTAGCTTGAGTAGTAGTAACTTGCATCATCTCCTTGAAAAATAGGTTAACATGGCTTTTCTCTGCCACAGGCACTCATTGAACCATCTGTCTCCCATAAGAGCATTGAATGACCCTACCCACAGACAAGGCCACATGGATTTCCATGTATCGTTCCACGAGGATCGGGAACCTACACCTGCATCCATCCACCCCTACCTCGGAGACTTCAAAGGCAGAATTTCCCTACGGCTCTTCAGAGAGCTGGAGAAAGGGGGAAACAAGGGGCATGGGAGCAGACCAGAGGCACCATGCATGTGTGGGACGTGTCTGTGCGCGACGGCAATTCCCGTGAGCGAGAGGCCGTGACCCGATTCCCACATCTGTCCTCTCCGTGCCCACAGACGGCACCTGACAGCAGAGACGCGCTCGGGGGAGGGTCCCAGCAACGCTGCCTCTGAACAGCAGACACCAGGAAAGGAGAAGAGAAAGCATGACCTGAGGAGTTTTAATCCCTTCCGAAGCAGCACTCGTTTGTTCCGTGCCTGCCCCTCCCTCGGATGGCAGAGACCCGAGGGTACCCCGACCTCGGCCCGCTCACTCGGAGCGCTCCGGCCGGGCTCACAATGCCCATCCCCGCCAGCCCGCTCGCCCTCCACGGTACCTTGTGCAGGACTCCAGCAACACCCCTTCCACTTCCCAGCATTACTCGAGCAGTTTTCGCAGGAGCCCTTCCCGCTGGAGCCCTGCCGACCGGCCGACCGGCATCAGAAAAGTTGGACAAAGACCATTTTTCATCGCGTGAGTTGCTCCATCCCGACGGGCCAGCGCCAGCTCCGCCGCTTTGTCCCCCGGCCCCGGGCACAGCCCCCGGCCCTCGGACGATGCCTTTCAACAAGTCGGATGCTCCCGAGCGGTCCCGATCCCTGCGCTACTCCCCTGGCCCTTCTCCGGCAGCGTCCTCTCCCCGCCCAGGATCCCTCTCCTGCACGAGTCCCTCTTCCTCTCGCTTCCCAGGCTCTGCCTTGTCCCTTTCTCCAGGCTCCTCTCTCTCGCTCGCTTTCTCTCCCCCCCTGCCTCCCTCCCTCCCTCCCCTCCTCGCCGTGCCCCTCCTCCATTCTCTCTCCGCCCCCCCGACCTGCTTTCCTCCGCGGAGGCCCAGCCACGGCAAAGGGGGGCGGGGGCGCTGCGGGACCCCGCACTCCGGGGCGGCTCCAGCCCCTCCTGGCACTCCCGCGGCCATCGCCATCCTCTGTCCCCGCACAGCCCCTCCGGCTCCCTCGCCCCCCGCCGCCCCCGCCTGCCTCCCCTCCGCGGGGCGGGACCCTGGGCGGCACCGGCTTCCCTCTGCGATCCCGGGTCCCCCTCCCGCTTCTCTCCACCCAGCCCCTTCCACACGGGGATTTTCCAAGCGGGTCTCCCCTCGCCGCAGCCTCGGGGTTGCGGCGGGGCGCTCTCGCCCCTGCGAGGTTCAGGTCAGGAGAGACAATGTGCCCGTACAGGGCTGATCCTTGGGCAGTTCCCTCTTGACACTGTTGAAATTCATGTTACTATGTGGCGACTCCTGCCTTTCCCGCGGCAGCCCCGCCTAAAGTTAGTGCCTGTGTGTATTCCACTTCTACATGCTCCCCCTCTACTCGGCCCTACTGAGGCGCATCTGGAGTGCTTTTGTCCAGTTTTGGGCTCCTCGAAACAAGAGAGAGACATGGGGCTCCTGGTGCGAATTCAGTGGAGGGTAACAAAGATGCTTAACAGACCAGAGCATCTCCCTTACAGGGAAAGATGAGGAAGATGAGCCTGTTTAGCATTTAGACATGTCTGAGAGGGGACATCATCAATGTCAATAAGTGTCTGCAGGGAGGGTATTAGAGGAAGGAGCCAGGCTCTTCTCAGTGTTGCCAAGCAATAGGACAGGAGGCAATGAGAAACTGATACACAGGAACTTCCTCCTCAACATGAGGAAGAACTTTATTACTTTGCAGGTGACCCTGCACTGGAACAGATTGCCATGAGAGGTTGTGGAGTCTCCCTCACTGGAGATATTTGAGAACCACCTGGACACAATCCTTTGCAATATGCTCTAGGGTGACCCTGCTTGGGCAGGGAGGTTGGACCAGATGACCCCATCCATGATCCCTTCCAACCTGACCCATTCTGTGATTATGTGAAACGTCACAGAGGCCAAGTGTTTCCTTGTTTCTGGGTATTAGCAAACCTCAGTCATTGTAGTGAATCAATCAGGGTCTTTCAATTCTCCCAAAGAAGAACCTCAGCCTCCAGTGTAGAAACAAAGGACTGGAAACATCTTTCTGGGTCTCTCTTATCTCCTGCTAGAGCAAGGACAGAGTCTACCTACTCATTCTGCAAATGTCACTGCACTGAACATGGAGAAATGCTAGAGGATGAGGCATGCTGCATAAGCCTCTGCTTGTACATTCAGTGAGTTACACAAGCAAGTGGCAGAAAATGAGGAAGGGTGCAGTGAGCTACAGTGTAAGCATAGTGTGCATTTAGGACTGAATGGAAAATATATCCAAACTCAGTGGCTTACAATTCACAAATACTTCTGTGATAACACAGAGCAGAATTTTGAGTTTCTGCTGCCAAAGTTACTTCCTTTGGTTTGAAGTATGAGCTTCACACTACATACAATAGAAAGCGACTGTGATTCCCTTCCACATAAGACACTGATATACAAAAGGACAAAGCACATTAGACACCCCACTGCATGATAGAATGTATAAAGTTCTGCTTAAAAGAAGTACCATCAGCAGATACTGCCACATCTCAGTGCTCAAAAACCTAGGGCTAGTTTCCACACAGCACAGTCTTTTCTATCAGTTCTGTATATATGCAGAATAACACAAATACCTACGTCTTTCCAGACAGCATAGTTTCTTTCTTAATCCTCTCTGTGGGGGTTTCTAGACACCAATTACAACAGACCTCTTTCCTTCCAACTTCCCTTCCCCCCCTTCCTCCCATCTGATTCTGAAAGAGAATTTACTTCATGAGAAATTGCAGGTATTCAGCTCCTCTTGGAATCTGGTCCTTACTCAGTAGGGTAGTAAATTTTTGCACATATGTTTTCCTTTCTTTCCCGGTTTTGTACTATGTGGAGCATCTGGCCCCTAGAAAGGAGCAGTGGGACTGTACCATTGCACCAGGGTCGGGAAAGAGGTTAACTAGCTGCTTTGTTCAATAGCTGCAGAAACACTTCCTCCCCTTTATGGTAACGGAATATTCCCCCCAAAACCTCCTCCTCCTCCTTCTTGTGGAACGAAAGCCAAGCATGAGCAAACTGCTACACTGAATGGGGAAATCTGGGAAAAGTTCCTGTGCACGCGTGCACATGCAACATCCAAACCCTGTTTAAAACCTCACCTGGTGAAAGGCAAGCTGACAGTCAATCTTTTACGAGGGATTAATTTTATGGCAGTGTTTAAATGTTCTTCCTTTAATGTTGCAGCATTTTGCAATGCTGCGGCATTTATATCTTAAAAAAAANCTCAAAAACCTAGGGCTAGTTTCCACACAGCACAGTCTTTTCTATCAGTTCTGTATATATGCAGAATAACACAAATACCTACGTCTTTCCAGACAGCATAGTTTCTTTCTTAATCCTCTCTGTGGGGGTTTCTAGACACCAATTACAACAGACCTCTTTCCTTCCAACTTCCCTTCCCCCCCTTCCTCCCATCTGATTCTGAAAGAGAATTTACTTCATGAGAAATTGCAGGTATTCAGCTCCTCTTGGAATCTGGTCCTTACTCAGTAGGGTAGTAAATTTTTGCACATATGTTTTCCTTTCTTTCCCGGTTTTGTACTATGTGGAGCATCTGGCCCCTAGAAAGGAGCAGTGGGACTGTACCATTGCACCAGGGTCGGGAAAGAGGTTAACTAGCTGCTTTGTTCAATAGCTGCAGAAACACTTCCTCCCCTTTATGGTAACGGAATATTCCCCCCAAAACCTCCTCCTCCTCCTTCTTGTGGAACGAAAGCCAAGCATGAGCAAACTGCTACACTGAATGGGGAAATCTGGGAAAAGTTCCTGTGCACGCGTGCACATGCAACATCCAAACCCTGTTTAAAACCTCACCTGGTGAAAGGCAAGCTGACAGTCAATCTTTTACGAGGGATTAATTTTATGGCAGTGTTTAAATGTTCTTCCTTTAATGTTGCAGCATTTTGCAATGCTGCGGCATTTATATCTTAAAAAAAACAATCCGATTTCTGAAATCTCCCTCTGCTAGGCAGATTATCACACCCTACCAGAAAAACTCACCCCTCTCAATATGTAAAGAATCATGGCCAACATGACAGAAAGAGAGAAGCAAAAGCTCTCAATTCCAAACTACCATGGGTGGATCAGATTCTTAAGACAATCTTAAACGTGACAAAAGCAGCATACTTCATGCAACAGTGTGACTGCATGATATAAAGCTGTGAACTCCAAAGTGGGGTGCATGCACCCCAAGGGGTATACACAACAACCTATTGGGGTGCAAGAAGAAAATATTAGAACTCCAGTAGTACACAATTTATAAATAAGTAAAAATATGTATTTTGGGGGTATATGCTAAAGCCTTTTACCAAGAGGAGTACATGATCAAAAGAGTCTGGAGGGCGCTGATACAGACAATCATGTGCTCCAAATTACACAGAAAGACATTCATTTTATGGACACATGATTCCACAAAATAGTGAGTTTCAAATATCCAGACACACAAACAGGTCTTGCAAAATTTAAAGAAAAAGGAGAAGGTGGAGTTATTAAAACAATGGCCAGGGCAGCAAAGCATAATTCATTTCTTAAATACTCTCTTCACTGTGTGAAACATGTTAGGTCTTGAAGAGAAAAGAACTGGAATGTGCATGGCAGACCACACAAACCAAAGAGAAGAAAACCACCCATGAGAGAATAGCTGAGAAGGATAAAAGGGAGGGGTTGGATTAAGACAAGGAGAATAAAGTTTCAAAGGAAAAAAAGAGAAAAAGGAGAATAAGAGTGAGAGAGGTGGGAGACAGAGGTAGAGAAAGTAAGATACACACAGAGCAACTATAAAAGACAGACAAGGAAAGGGATGTGAAGAAGAAAGGTAGGAGAATAAAACAGCAAATAGAATAGCAGGCAGAGGAAAGAGTAAGAAGAGTACTATTTATACATGAGAGGACATGTTTGACAGGCAGTTTTGAAGCAGAACTATTTAGTGGATAAAATCTTCGAGAAGTTTTTTCCAAGGCCAGATTTATCATTGCAACTATCTGAAGCAGCACATTTTTCTTCACAGATTTCTGAAAAATAATCATGCAGATCAGTAAATTAAAACCTTATAATATCCTCTGGATACCATACATTTTGGCCTTGTTGCTTTGTTTGTTGATGTGTTTGGTGAAATACAAAGGTATTTTCTCCCTAAGAAAAGCCAGCTGAGAAAGAGGAGAAACTCACATAAAATTCATAAAAGATAGCTGAATGTAATTTGGCGAAGCACAGAAATGCAAAGGGACTGAGGAGAAGCCCAAAATGGAGAGTGAAAAACCAGACCCGGCACCTTTAGAGTCTCCACACTGATTCTTGGCAACCATTAGTATTCACTCCTCCTTAAAGCTCCGCTTCTTGAGCTTTAATGGAAATAAATCTAAACCAGAAAGCAGAAAAGCCCCAGTCTACATTATCTGATTATGCATCCACCTGTATTTTAACTATTATTTTTATTAAGTATATGTATCAGTTGTTATGAAAATCACCTTTGCTGACTATTCCATCAACTAGTCTTTATAACATGACAGTGTATTAATTTTATTAATATATCTCAGTTCACATGATACAGTGTATTGTCATAAAGTTGCAAAACTTTACTGAAGACATTAGTATTGTTCTATTTAAGTAAGAGAAACTAAAGGGTGGCCTAGTCCTGGAAATAAGGACTTTGCTTCTTGTAAGCTTGTTTTGTCCATGAAGGATAAAGCTTACCCATGGGCAATCAAGACAATACCAGTATCCTAGACCATGTCTTTGAAACCTTCCCAGCATCACCTGGCATCAAAGGTAAGTAACTATAGCAAGACTGACTCCAGGGATGTCTGGGTCAATAGATAAGCATTAAGAATTCTGAAAAAGATGTAGTTCCTTTCCAGAGATTTACTGTGATTAATAATCAGTAGTGTAGGTGTTAGTGATTAGTCAAACAATGTAGTACCTGAATGTTTGAAGGATATAAGAATTGTGTGTAAAACCACATTCAGGTTGCCCCATTTTGGCTGGGACACCTCATGCACATGAATTAATATTTACCCTTGTAATTCTATGCTTTGCATCCTAACCTCTCTGCTCAGCTGGTTGCAAATTTTCACAACAGTCTCAAGGTGAAGAAACAGCTAGACTTGTGCCAGTTCACTGGAGCTACAGTCTAAATGTCTGTTTATCTATCCATTTTCTAGCATTCTTTCTATGTAACCTAAGCATTTTAGCACACTCATCACACGTGTTATTAACATTCAGGAGGAAAACAAGTCATTTATGCAGTGAACCAGATTTGGGGACTTTAAAAAGAGAAGTAGCTGCCTGGGAGTCCGTGACTGGTTTTACAATAAGCCTAGTTCCATGCTGGGACTGGACATTATTTAGTCAATTCCGTGCACACCTGCAATCCAGCTGTGTAAGTTCAATACTGTCTACTAGGTTTTTACCTGAATGCTCAGACCTTGCAAATTAATGTGTAGCTTACTGGGACATGAGACACTACAGGATTTCTGAAGCTACCAAAGAGGGAAAAATAAAATTCATTAGCCCTACAGGCATGGCTCAGGAATAGAAGTGTGCAGTGAGAGAGATGTATATTTATCTTATGCATGTTTTTAGTAAAGTCCTACGAACACCCTAGAAAGTGTGAATATATAGGTGTATCTCTTATAAAGGTATCGAAGTTGTGAACTTGTATGTCTACCAATCTTCTCTGTAGTCTACCAATCTTCTCTGTGTTCTACCAAGCAGTCGAGATTAGCCCTGCCTATCTGCTGATCCATGTTGTTTGAAGCTTCACTCATTTCCTTTGAAGGTGTGCTGCAACCACAGTTCTTGACCAAGCATGAAATTTTTAATCTCTGCTTGTGAAAACCAGGAAACTCAAACTCCTGTTGGAATAGCACAGACAAAGTACCACTTGGAAGAAAGAGAAGCTCAAATAAATTGCTATTACCCAATGTTTGGTCGCTTCCATAAGAGTGTTTGAAAGTATTCCATACTTAAATCACATCTGTTCCAGATTCAGGTGGCTTATCTGAAGAATGACTCCAGAAAACTGCATAAGATTTCAGAAAGCTCTCTTTTCTGTTGCATGCTTATACTCTAGTGGAAAAAATGGACCAACAGTTACGTAGATGGAAAGGGAAATTGCATTCTCTCAGTGCCCTGGGATTTAAGCAAAATTGCCCTGCTGAAAAGGTCACATAACATGCAACTTTTTCTAGGAAGCCCAATAGAAAAATGAGGACATTAAGTTACTGGCGTTGAAAGGCAGAGAGATCAAGGCTAAACATCATCAGGAAGCTGAAAGGAATGGAAATGAGGTTCTGTAAGAGAACCTAAGGTGCCCACGGGCTGTTTTTATTTGTTTGCCAAACCGGGTACGTTGCGCCACCCTATGTCCAAGTCCGTCAGGAAGGTCTCTGAGACTGCTCAAACTCACAGCAAGAGGTTACATAAGTGACTGTCGTTCCCGTTTCGCTCTTGGCTGAAAAATGAGTAGGAAAGGAGAACTACAGTTTTAGTTTGGAATAAAATGATTTATTTTCTTTCTGAGAGGAAAAGAATGTGGGAAGTGTTAAAACGATTTTGTTTAGCCTGAAACTCCATTTGACTTAATTATTTCAGGAGTTCTTCAGAGAAGGAAATGGATGGGTAGATACATAAAGCTGCTGGCAGAAGAAGTGTTTCATGAACAGAACCAGTCTGTACCTTGGCAGTTCCTGGGTCCCGATCTGTTGCCTGGGTGCCAGTTTCTTCCTCAAGGAATGCTTAATTACTTTTAAGATACAGAAACATCTCAACAGGAAAATTAATTTCTCCCATCACTCATTCCATCTCCCATGCACAAACTGGCATGCTCAGGAATCTGGTGGTAGCAACATATTTGTAGAAAACAGTTTAAAGGCACTGTAGTGCAAAATGGGAACTTGTTTCTAAGGTTGTTATCCTACAGACATTTCAACCCCACAAGAATATGAGCCTCTATGGGGATAGATAAACTTACACTCTTTTTTCTCTGCCCTGAACTGTATTTCCTCATTACCTTCCCTGTGCTAGCAGCAAAGATTTGTGCAGTGATCTGGATCATAGAATTGATCTGTCTGAAAACTAATTCATCAAAAATTATATGTAAAATTTTGGAGTACATGTAGGAGACTTTATGAGGCTGAATAAATACTACAGCTAGAAGATGGATGGGAAGGCAAAGGGTGTGCAGGCTAAGGAGGGACAGTCAAGGACACCACTTTTAGAAGCAACACAGTTGATGTATGTTTTAAGTGGACATATGCCAGTCCCCAGAGTATGAGGTCTTTAAAATTGAGAATCCCATAATAAGGATGTGTTTCCATTACCCCTTGCTCTTGCAGTCTATGTATGAAACTGCTTTCTTCTCGCCAAAATTAAAACTGGAAAAATAAAGTAAGAATTTCTCTAAGAAACTTCAGGAAAATAAAGCTGAACCTGAAAATGCTGCCAGAAATGGTTGAAATGCCATTTTTCAATAAATCTAGAAAGCAAGGAGGGTGTGGAGGTGTGAAATCACAGAGGTTTAGCTGCAGCGTAACATGAAAATAGTAAAAAAACCCTCTGCATAATGCAGCATGCCTGCAGAAGGTGAGTAAATAACTTGAAGGTAACAGTAGCAATGAAGAACTTCTTCTGTTCTTCATTATAATTGCCTCAGCTCTCTTGCTTATCACCCTGAATCGTAGAATTATAAAATCATAGAGTATCTTTAGTTGGAAGGAACCCATAAGGATCATTGAGTCCAACTCCTTGCTCCTTACAGGACTGCCTAAAACTAAACCATACAACTAAGTGCTCCTTGAACTGCAAGCTC
Organism: Campylorhamphus procurvoides; assembly: GCA_013396655.1. NCBI lineage: Eukaryota > Metazoa > Chordata > Aves > Passeriformes > Dendrocolaptidae > Campylorhamphus > Campylorhamphus procurvoides. The sequence continues at coordinate 529,395 of WBMV01007844.1, forward strand.
AGTGCCAAGAACACATCCTATTCCAGTGATTGTTTACACTCAGTGAAGGAACTTTTCCTAATGTCCAATGTGAACTCCCCTTAATGCAGTTTCATATAATTGCAATTGAATAAGAAGACAATAAAACTATTTTTATAAATATGTCAGCAACAAAAGGAGGGCCAAGGAGAATCTCCATCCTTTAATGGATGCAGAGGCAAATGGATGAGGAAAAGGTACAAATGCCTTATTTGCCACAGTCAGATCACAGCGAGATCAGTCATTCTTCAGGTATTCAACTCCTACAGATGGAAGACAGAGACAGGGAGCTCCCATAATCCAAGACAAATGCCTAGTGACCTGCTACACCACTTAGACACACACAAGGCTTTGGGTCCAGATGGGATCCACCCAAGGGTACTGAGGGAGTGTAATTTTGAACCAGATCTCAGGAGAGTAGAGCCGGCTGAGGGGTTTGAGCGTGGTAAAATTTTCCTTGCACTGAAGTCTGTATGCAGGGATTCAGAGGCTAAAAATACTACGTGGAGGGTCTAGCATTTCTCTAGTCCTTTCAAGAGAGCATGGAATTCTGTTTCTATGAGGGTGCAAAATCACACAAAGCGTGTGCAATTTAGGAGTGTCCCTTTCAAAAACCAGGCGCTGGGGCCGGGTGGCGCCGCGTTGAGTTTCTGTGTCTGACAGTGTCACCCCGCGGACAGAGGCGGTATCGCTGCCTGACTAAACGCTGCTTGACTTCCAAGCATCCCAAAGCACAAGCTGCACGCGGAGGGATCAGCCCTCACTGACCTCCAGCTGAAGTCTCACATGAGTGCCATTTACTAGAACCGGAGGAATAAAAGCATTGTGTGTACGATGCATACAAATTCCATATGAAAAACCTCCCAAAGTCTGGAAAAGTACTAACTCTTTGTGCTTATGGATTCTCACTAGCACTGCACAGTTCAGGGTACTGAAATCAGTAGAGAAAGAATTTTTAAACTACCTGCCTTATCTCCAGCAATGTGGGGATTCTCACGAATTCTAAGTGACTGGGATCAATCATTAATCATTAACTACTACTCTGACGGGCTTTTCTCTACTCCAGAAATTGTCTTGAAGCAATGGGTGCTCTCTGTTTAAAGTCAGCCTTATCCTAGTGACAAAATGTGATGCTACAGTTTGGAAATTAAATTAGTTTTTAAGGAAGTCTTTTTTTCCTATGTGTCTATGATTTCCTCTGTGATGCTAATTGTCCTGGACAACCTCACCTGCACCCTCTAACAATGCAGTTTCTGTCCATTGCCCCAGGAGCTCTATTTAAGCTCAAATGTAGGCACACATTCCCTGTCTTAGCTGTGTTCTATGAGGTCTTTACCATTGTTGTTGGTAAGATGGGTGAGAAGCACCATTGCTCTGCAGATCTTGCTTTCTATTCGATGTTAGAAAAAGCTCTAATGATTTTCTATGGACCATATTTACAAATTATCTGTTCTCAAGTCGAGAGTCTCCTGCTGGCTCATCTAAAGGCTGTCTCTTCTACTTAGTGCATAAAGATTCTTGGAAGCATTTTAAAGGCAGAGGGTCATTCAGGAAAGGCCAGCTCAAGGTCTTCAACACTGACACAAGGCTATGTTTTTGCTAAAATGCAGGTATTTTTCTCATATCCCATTAGCATTACTGAGACAATAATTCAATCCTTGTACAGACAAGGGCAGGGAGATGTCATCCTAAAAATACAGTAGGTTTTATGGAAAATGCTATGGAACTACTTTTACAAAGTCTATCAATGAGAGTCAGGCTTCTGAGTACTGTGTGTAGTTAGATCTCACCTGCACCTGTTCATTAGGTTCCAAAGTGCCAGGCAGAAAGATCATCTGGCATGGCTGTAATCTTGCCTTTAATACAGGCTTCAGCTTTCCTGTTTCCTTTACTTTTGAAAATGTCATTGATTTTTTTAATAAAAATACTATATTTAAGTTTCTCTTTATGCCTCAACAAAGCAAAGATAGAAACTGCAGTGTTACTGATGCACAACCATACACTGCAGCTTACTTCCTGCATAAAAGGAGTATCAATTTTGACAAGGTATAACCAAGTGAACCATAAAATGCTGCAAAAAAGAAGGAAAAATTATGAACTTTTTGCTGTGCTATACAACAAGACTGGAAAGATCATCCAAATGAAGTAAATATGATTTGTGCATGCAAAATATTTGGTGCATCTCTTGCATACTTACAGTTGACTGTATGTCTGCTCAGAGAGTAGGACATGGCAAACAGCTTGTCTGGGCACAAAATGCAGGTGGAGAAGAGGACACCCCTCTGATGGTGGCTAATGTAGCCTGCTTGCAAGGAGGTGCTTTCTGGTTTCGCATTCAACAAAGACATGGATGTGGTTGAAAGATTTCTATCTGTAACTGCAGCAGTTTGCATCCTTGACTAAGTATTCCCTGGCTCAGACAAAAAAAAAAACAGTCAAGAAAAGGCATTTATCAACTTCAGATAAATGCAAGACTGTTTTTGAGGTCAGTTCTTAGACCATGGCCTGTAAAGAAAGTGAAGATATTTTGTCCACAGTAACATGGATTTGCTTTTTTTACCATATATAAACTACCCTAATGTCTTGCCTTCTACCTCAGTGTCCTAAGGATAGGCCTTATTCTCAACTTATCTTGCTTTTGCTTTCTACAAATCCATTTTTCTCTCTCATTCCCATTTATCTTAAAATGCAGCCTGTATCCATCTGCCTACCTTGCAATGAGTCCATGATAGTCTAGTAAATCTACCTACTGACTTTCTGTCATTCCCTTGATATGAAGTGGTTTTTAATGAACTGCTAAAATTCTTCATTTTCCTGGACTTTGAGTTACTGCCTGAGCAAGATCAAATCAATAACTATTTTGAGCAAATCATTTAAGAGGAGAGGTAGTTGCCACATGCAAAGAGTTTCTTGACTGACTGTTAAAGAAGTTATAACTGTGCCTAGTCAGTTCAGGGTATTGGCATCCTATACTCAAGTTCATATGCAAAGAACAGAAATGAACATGGAAAATTTATGTTTAAAGTAGATTTATCTCTTCTCTCAAAGATGGAACATGACTTGTAAAAGGAATACTCCAGGAAAGCAGGACTAATTTGATACCCAGTTTTTCAGTAATTCTCTTGTAAAATGGTTCTGTGGAACATGAATGTTAGAAAAACCCACCATATGAAGAGTATTAATTTATGATTTTTCAGGAAGTTGAAAAGATAATGGACGAAGGAGGGCCAGGAATAAAGGGAGAGTCTAATAAAAGGAGGGAAAGTAAGAGCCACAATATGATCAAATAACAAATCCAGATGAATTAGTTAATGGAGATTGGACAAAGGAAGGCTTTGTAGGGAAAAATAAAATCAAGGCAACAGATAGAACATCTGGCTTCAACATGTCTGATATCTCTTGCTGACATCAGTGCTGTTACAGGACAGAAAAATGTTGACATGATTGTTGTTCCTCCCTACAGCTGCTGAATGAAGGAAAAGAATGGAGTTGGCAGGACCAAGCGGTGTGTCTTCTCTTTTTTTCTCCTTCAAGCTTTCAGATGAGCACTCTCAGGTCTCCTACTAGCCTCCATGTTTCATTTTTCAGCTTCAGGGACCATTGGTGCAGCTTCTTGGAAAGTTGCAGTGGCAATGGTTCAATGAACCAGCAGTTAGCCCACGAGGAACTTTTCGCAGCTCCGGCAGTTTGTGCTGCTCCAGATAGTGCAAGTATCCTGCACAAACATGCCATGGCTAGTTGTAAGAAGAACCAGTTCACAGTCAGCACAAGGAGTTTCATCAGTAATGACACAAGAGTTGTGTTACTCGTGCCTGGAGCTTTGTGCTGAACCAAGCTCTTGCACAAAGCTACCCTGGTTTCATCTGGCACTTCCTACCCTCACTGCAGGTAAGGGCCTCAGATTGTTTCTTGGTAAATAGAATCACACAATCAATTAAGTTGCAAAAGACCTCTGAGATCATGAAGCCCAACCTTCGACCCAACACTACCTTGTATACTAGACCATGGCACTAAGTGCCACATCCAGTCTCTTCTTAAATGCCTCCAGGGATGGTGTGGCTACCACCTCCCTGGGCAGCCCATTTCAATGACCAATCACTCTTTCTGCAAAGAACTTTTTCCTAATGTCTAATCCAAACCTCCATTGGCGATTTACATTTCGTTAGTCCTGGAAACTGAATTAAAAAGGAATCTCTCATTACTAAATTCTGCTCAGAGGTTTTATTTCAGATCACAAGTACAACTACTCCTAAGTCCCAAAGATATTCTGAGTTAATCAAAAGGCTCTTAATTGATTTTTCCCAGTATCTCTGACAATTTTTGTTCATTTTTTCATTGTTGTTTCACATATAAAAATGGGATTCACTGGAAAACATAAAACTGCCTCCTTGTTCATGAAAGCGTTCTTTAAGATCTGCATTTTCAGGGTGTATGGAATGTGGTTCATCCACCTCAGACTAAGGAATGCTGATCAGTGAGAAATCCAGAGAAAGGTGAGCCCTCAAGTGTGTTCATGCCCTGGGGGAAGGGGAAATAGGATCAGCTCACAATCAACTTTAATTATGTGTGGGAGGGACAATTCCTTTTGACTGATCCTGCTTTTATTTACGCACTGAGATTTTATTAATGAGTAGAGAACAGGTTACTCTTACTCTTTTATTTGGACACTATGACTGTTCACTCAACTCCTGCTCAAGGTTTTGGCTAAACCAGTTCATGCTAAGGCCTGATGCATGCTGGGAGCAGTGCCATTGCATCCATGTGAGAGCACCACACAAGTAGGACAAGCACCCAGAAAGAGGTAAAGGGCCATTATGCAGCCATTGTCACCTGCAGATTGCTGGCTTCTGCACTCATCTTCTTTGTCTGGCAGTTTCTTCAGAATCTGCTACCTTATGAAAATGATGTAGACCAGACTTCCCAGCTGGAAGATATAAAAACATGAGCTTATGCAAAAAGCAGATACAAGAGCAGCTGGATTGCTGAGACTTTTGTGCTTCCCAGTGTGATACAGGGAATGTCCACACCATGATGGAAGAGGGAGGATGAACAATCTCTCCATTGGCTAGGTTGCTAATATTTGTGGCAATATTAGTTTTTACAACACTAGGCATGTGGCTTTTTTTTTTTTTGCTTGTAAGTGCACAAATTAATGGTTATGAGCTCTAAGTTATGAAACCTTATTATTTGAATGGTGAATAAGTGAATTTATGTGATAGACTACTCTAGGCAAAAGAGGATTGACCCTCTCTTTGCCGTATTCTTAGTAAGCTCATGAAATAGAGTTTAAATAACAAGGTATTTTATCCTGTAAATCTGGAAGAGTCAAATGGGCCATGGCAAGACATTTGATTTGACAGCTTCTCAAAACACGGAATATATCCCAATGCTGCTCTATATGCATTATTTTTTAGACATACTTGACATCTTCATAAGGTCAAGAAAACAAATGGGTAAATGTTAAATAAGAACTTATTTTAGGAACAGAAGAATATTGAAGATTTTCAAGCAGAAAAAAAATAAAGTCTTCATTGTTATGCATTGGAACTGTTTAATATAAATAAACTTTGTTTTCTGCTTTTTTTAAGAGTATCTTAATACAAGTTTAACGATAGTTAATAGTGTAAATAGAAAAACATCCTTTAGTGCTACTGTTGGTAGAAACTCAGCCTGGCTGTTCATAAATCATCTTATGTAATTGCAGAAATACAAGACATTAATTGATTTTAAGTCTTTTATATTCCTTTTTGTCAATTTGACATGTATTTGTGGCCAGCTTTATTTCACAGAGTTTGAGAGAAAAATTGTGTTATCACATTTTGCATGTACATCAATATAAGTTCATTCCCATAATCACACTGCTTCCCAAATGCTTTTATAACTTCACTAAACAGCTTCAAAAGCTTGTAAAAATGTAATACAAAATTGTTCTGTGGATTCAAGTATATTTGTAAAAGTCAGTAGTGTTAAAGCAATCGAGAAGCCAAATTTTATTAATGCTTATTTAAAATCCTTTCTCTTTTTTTATGAAAAAGTCAAGATACTCAAGTTTTCAAACGGAGAAGTAAAGTTTATTTGTGCTTTAGCTTGTGAGAGTTTTTTATCTTGCAAGAAGTACTCTCATTACCAAACAGAACATCAAACATCACAATAAATAAGGGTGTTTATGGACCTAACTCTTATTTATGGTTCCCTTTCTCTTTGCCAGAGGACAAGTGTTTTCAAGTGTAACTAGCTGCATGAGTTCTTTTCTCAGGATGTGATAAGAATTATGAAATTTATTAGGGTTTGTGTACATTGTTGCACAGAAGTGGACTGATAAACAGATTATGCTCATCAAACCACAAAAAAAGTTATTTATGTCACTCAAATTCAGCCCACTTTCCCCTCCATATTTAGCTGTTCACAGTTACTAGTCAGTTTTAGCCAGTATGTAATAACTATTGTAATAATCTGAACAGTACAAAAATGGATAGTTGTGACAGATACAGAAATACTTGTATTCTTTCTCAATTACATTCTGAGTGCACAAGCCAAATAGTTTTATCTGTTAAATAAAATTACTTTAAATATTGTTAGTTTATACCTCTGTCTTGTAGTATTGGCCCAAAACATTTCTTCCTCCTCCCATACAGTCCTGCTAACCTCATAAAACGCAAGCTGTGTTTCTTAGTCCTGCCAGTGTGTGGCCCTCACTTCACTCACTGCATGGCTATATGTTATTTGTATACTTCTGCAAAGTCAAACGCTTTGGGTTTAATTCTCTCCCTTTTCTTTCTTTTTTTTTTTACATATTGGTAAAATTGGAGGCAAAGACATTAATTTCCTTTGATGATCATATGTGAGATTTTGTACGGAGGCGCCAGAAAGCAAACTCTGTTGTTAAATAGTTTTATCACCATGTGATAAAGCAGTTTCAGACTGGTTTTAAAGTTTTGCTGACTTGTCATCTTTCCTTAGTTTTTCAGTAAACTGTTGAATAGTTAATGAGCTGTATCTTCTGCTCAAGAATGCATGGCAGACAGCATCCTTTAGGTTTTATTTGCAGCTGTGCTGTAAAACATGCTTCTTCACTTACATGAGAATTTAGAGATCTATAGCTTTTGCTTCCTCTGCAAAGTCTTTTATTGACTTCAGTGACAGCAATTTTACTCAAAATCAATACTTTGAATGTTAAGATTTCTTAGGTGAGGAAGAAGCAGTATACTTGCTGGATCTCAGTCAGTAGCACTGCAAGTTGATGAAACATCTTTTCCTTGACATTCTATTCTCTTTATTTAAGCCTCCATCTAGCTCTCTTCTGAATGAGGCAACACATCTATCTCCCATCTGCTGTTTCCAGTTTTATCTTCTCTCTCACCAGAGTAGATGCATTGTTGATGGACAAGAGGACTTATGCCAACCTTTCTCTTTTTCATTTGACTCCGGACCACTCTCCCACTGGTTCTCCCTCTTACAGCACACACAAACAGGTCTGGTCTTTTGGCAGAACCAAAGGATCAATAGGCGTGCAACATGCTTGATGCTCTTCATAGGAAGAAGAGTGTAATAGGAGTTGAGATCAGCTGCCCAAGGAGTTGTCAGTCCTTTTCATGGCTTCTAAATACTGTGATGTGAGAGACTAAACCTGGATAAATTGGAGAACAGGGTGTATTCTAGTTTTTATTGTCAAACTGAAGGAGGCTGTAAGTATACTTGTCATTCTGCATGTGTGTTTGAAAGAACAGAGGATAGGGTTTGTAGGACAAGATTGTGTAGTTCATCAGTTGAGTGGGTGGGGAAGTCTTAAGAGTTTCTCGTGTTCTTCAACACTTACAAGATGGCAAAAATAGTCATCTGAAGATCTGATAATGGAAATTTTAAATAGTTACTTTGTTATCTGGGCACCAACAAAATTACAGACTGATCACAGCTGTGAGGTTTGGCAGGCCTAGATGCAAAAACACTGTGTAGCTGGTATATGGGCAGAAAAAAGATGTTTAGAAATGATAAGTTTTAGTTGAGTGGGAAGAGAAAAAAGTAAGACGAGAAAAGGGGGAAATGGAGGTTAGCTGGAAGAGTGTTGTTTGGGAATTATAGAGCACAATAGCTGGAAGAGTGTTGTTTGGGAATTATAGAGCACAATAGGGATAAACGTAAGGATATCACAAATGGCAGGGGGAGATAGAACAACTGATATGTAGCTTTAACCTGCCTGGAGGAAGGCAAATTATCTGATACCAGTGATGCTGAAGGAAAGAAAGATAACTGGGTAGCAGTTGCTTCTTCTTTTTATCATGACATTCATTAAGTACATGAGCAGAAATGATCTGCTACACATGAGAAGACCTTTTCCTTTCTCTTGTGTTTTATGTTGTTTTTTGGGGGCTCTTTGTTTTGCTTTCTTTGTTTGTTTGGGGTTTTGTTTTGGTTTCTTTGTTTGTTTTGGTACTCCTTTCTTTCTTTTACAAATAGATCCTCTGATTCTCCACCAGGAGGGGCACAGAGACAATCGTGCACATACTGGTTCCAACAAACCTGTTCAGGGAGTCGAAACACCACGTTTTAGTGCAGGCAGCAAAAGAAGTGAACATTTACACAGATCATAAAACAACTTTATTAGAAAAAACCACACCCATTTGAGTGCACTACTGTGCCAGGAGCCCTCAGTATGACCAAACACAAGCAGGTACTGCAAAACTAAAATAATAATCTCCTTTATTCTCCACTGTGAGTGGCTGAACATACTAAGTTTCTTTCCATCACACCCTCACCAGTGGATATTCCTTGAGATATACAGCCCATTAGTTAAGTCTGTTATATCTGCAATAAGAATTTAGAACTGCTTCAATTGAAAAAAAAAAAAGGAAGCCACCCAGAAAAAAGTGGATTGAAATTCTAGGCCTGAGTAGGAAGGGGATAGTACAAAAACTGCATTGCAAGTAGCCTAATTGTGATGGCAACAGTCTTGTGCTGTGCTGTGCTGAAACTTCCATTACCCTCACTGAGCAAGAGACACATAAGGTTCTGAAACAGACTCCATTAAGGAGTTAGGGGTCTTCTGAAAGGAAGCCTATCACTCAGCCCTGAATAATAGTAGCATTTGAAATTCTATCGATGAAAATTGCTAAGAGTCTCCTTATTTTTGAGATGGATAATTTTACAATATCTCTTGATGTTATGAAACAGATCAAATCCATGCTGGAACCCATACTGAAATTCTTTTCTGTGTAAATCACCCTCACCAGAAGTGTTGTCTGAAGTTGAATTAACCAGACAAGATATTATGGAACATACAAATGACACTAAATGCCATTATCAGATATTTTTCAAATAAAAATGCTATGATAGCACAAGCCTGAAACAGGTGGCTTAAAGATAGGAGTGTGTATTCTCTCATGTAAAATGTTCTTGATACTGTGCTGGAAGGTGGCAAGTGTAACACAAATTTTTAGATAAATTTGACAAATCAAAAAAAAAGCGCACATTTTTGACTTTTCATCCTGGCTTTTTTCCTGACAGGATAATAGTTAGGGGATTCAAACAAATATTTATTTTTTTAACAACAGAAGAACAGTATTTTTTCCTAAATTTCTGTAATTGTAGGTGTAATACTGTATTCTTTTCCTGAAAGATGTATTTGCATTTACTCGAGCAATTCTCAGCATGTTTTATTCTTGTAAATATTAACATTGCTAATAATAACTTTTTCCACATCTTGCAATTTTATGATCACACAAAAAACCCAAAATGAACTACCTAAAAGGATAATCCTGGCATTTTTTGAGAATGGTGAAGTTCTGGGACGTGGCTATAAATGAGTTCATATGCATCCTAGGTGCATAGGTCATACAATACCTTGCTGGTCCAGCTTTGTATAATAAACTGTTAGAATGTAACAGCGTTTAATGTCTGGTCCTATGGATAGTAAGGCTGCATTTTTCAGAGCGATTGATTTATGTACCCTCACTTTAGCTTTCATATGTTCCTGGATACTAAATCCATGAAGCCCACGTCAGACTTCATTCCCACTGAGAAGAAAGCATGCCTATCACAGCACTGAGCTAATGATTACTCAGGTCATGGTATACTCAGAGTGATGGCAAGACATTTTGGTGCCTTTATTTTTACAACTTTATCAGGAAGACTAACGTCCCTCCCAATAAACTCACTGTCAGGATTAGGCAATGAGGTCTCTCTCTCCAATTTAGTAGTCCTAGAACTAAAATACCCAACTGGAAATTAACAGACTAAGTTTTATTCCTTCCCTTGCTTCCTTTGGGCTTGACTTAACCACTGGTGTGTAACAAGACGTTGTGAGTCAGATTTTTCACTTGAAATTTTTTCACTTTGTATTAACTTCTTAAATATTTATTGATCAGACATAGAATCCATTCCATGTAAAAAGTCCAAGCTATAAATTTGTATTTTTTATGGAGTAGAAAAACATTAGTCATTAATCCCTTTGTGATACCATAAAACACAGTGCACTACGGAGTTGGTTTGTCTGGATTCAGTTCCTCTCTTGAAACAACAAAAGCCCATGATTTGAATCTAGATATTGTCAGTGAATATTTTTCCTGTAATATTGCTGCAGCCCCCTCTTCCACCCCTTGTCTCATATAAACTCAGTGGAAAACTCTGTGTTCTGTGTGAAAAGAGGCTTCTTCTTCTCACACATTTACCTGAATCTTAGGGTGACTTCTACAGCGTATCTAGTTAGGTACTTCATCAGACACTTCACACACTAGTTCCTCTCCTCATCAGCATTATCTCGGCTTTGTGAAATCCCATTCTCAATACCAGCTCTGAGATCTTCTTCTTACAGATAAAGAACCTGTGCATTTCTGAGTCAATACTTTCAATGTAGCATTTCACAGTCTCCAGTTTCATGACAGACATAGGCATCTCTGGGACAAAAGTTTCAGTACCTTTTCCATTAAGTTCTGCCAAAGCAAAAATAGAGAACTGTGGAAAATACATCGTCTAAGGATCGCTGTAAACACACACTCATTCCACCAGATGGTATCCTTTCACTTCAATAAGAAGGAATAGATTAAGAAGCATAGACTTTATGTTGCTTAATATTAGCATTGTTCTTTGGGCCCACATTTCAAAGTTATAGATGGCAAATATGACTACTGTGTCGGTTGTCACTGTGCACCCAAAATATCATGGTAGGACAGTAATGAGTCTTCTTAACACAGGTTAAAAGATTGTCAGAATCAGTGGTATCACTCTGG
>WBMV01007852.1:4085-18242 GCA_013396655.1 Campylorhamphus procurvoides
TCCTTCCCATCCTTCTCCTTCCCATCCTTCTCCCTCCCATCCTGTCCTTCCCGTCCTTCCCATCCTTCCCATCCCTCTCCTTCCCATCCTTCTCCTTCCCATCCTTCTCCTTCCCATCCTGTCCTTCCCATCCTTCTCCTGCACATCTGGTGACCTCCCTGCCATCCCAGGACACACACCCAGGGGACACGGGAGGAGGGCAGGTCACAGAAACGTGGCCCAGGCAGGGACAAGGGCCAGGAGATGAAAAGTGAAGGGTGGGACAGAGCAAAGAGCTCCACTTTGGGCAACCCCCTCCCCTGGCATCAACAGGGGGCACCGGCTCTCCAGGGAATCCTCTTTGGGATCAGTGTGGCACAGGGGAGCGGGACCCTCTCCGTGCCCTGGATCTGGTGCCACAGTGGAGCTGGGGGGGCTCAGCCTGGAGAACAGGAGGCTCAGGGGGGACCTTCTGGCTCTGCAAGTCCCTGATGGATCCAGGGGAGGGTTGGGCTCTGCTCCCAGGGAACAGGGACAGGAGCAGAGGGAACGGGCTCAGGTGGGATAGGGCAGGGGCAGGGGGGATATTGGGAATAATTCCTGCCTGGGAAGGGTTGTCCAGCCCTGGCACAGCTGCCCAGGGCAGGGGTGGAGTCCCCATTCCCGGGAGTGGCCAAAAACCACATGGGTATGATAAACCTCAGGATTTTATCCAACCTTCCCCATTCCATGACTCCATTCTCTCTGAGGTCTGCTAGACAAACAGTCCCACCAGCACCACCACTCTGAGCAGAATTCCACACGGGAATGATGAGATCCCACCTCGTGCCCTGGATCCTGTGCAGCACCATCAGTTGTCCAGATCTCAAGCACCACCAGGGGATATTTGAGCCGAAAGCTCAGCCCAGCCTGGGTTGACACAACAGGAGAGCTCGGAGGTGCCCAAGGACATCTCTCCAAAACTTGCTTAGGGCACCTCCACACCCTCAGCCAAATTCCTTGGCTCACTCTGGAGTCCAGCCACGCCAACCCCAGCCAGACTGCACTGTCTGGATCTCATTCCAAGAGCTTCCAGTCAGGGAAGAATTCCAGCCCAGTGTGAGAAGCCAGAGAGCAACAAAAAGGTAGAGGCACGGGTTGGTTTTGGTTTCTTGCATTAAAGGCACCATTAAACCTCTCCCATAAGTGGGCTCTCCAGGTCCAATATTTTATATTGTTCAAAAATTCCCTCTGATGGAAACATTGGGGATGAACCAGCTGGAGGAGAGTAGCCATGCCCTCATCCCCACCAGTGCCAGGTACCACAGGGGGACTGGAGAGCCCAGGGATGGAGAGAGATCAGGGATGGAGAGAGATCTGGGATGGAGAGATCAGGGATGGAGAGAGATCAGGGATGGAGAGTCCAGGGATGGAGAGAGCTCAGGGATGGAGAGAGCTCAGGGATGGAGAGAGATCAGGGGTGGAGAGTCCAGGGATGGAGAGAGATCAGGGATGGAGAGAGATCAGGGATGGAGAGTCCAGGGATGGAGAGAGATCAGGGATGGAGAGAGCTCAGGGATGGAGAGAGCCCAGGGATGGAGAGAGCTCAGGGATGGAGAGATCAGGGATGGAGAGAGATCAGGGATGGAGAGAGATCAGAGATGGAGAGAGCTCAGGGATGGAGAGAGCCCAGGGATGCAGAGAGCTCAGGGATGGAGAGAGCTCAGGGATGGAGAGAGCTCAGGGATGGAGAGAGCCCAGGGATGCAGAGAGCTCAGGGATGGAGATTCCAAGTCCTTTGCCTTTGCTCTCACACTCCTGTGTATCCAGGAGATGCTCCAGTCCTAACCAAGCTGGCACCTGCCACTGTGTTAATGAGTTCCTTGCTCATCAAGCTGCCAGCTGGACTGTGTGAACTTGGAGAATGATCCCAAAGGTGACTTTGGACCAGATTGAAGGGGACAACAGGAGCTGAGCACGCAGCAAGGGCAGAGGAAGCCACAGCTCGAGGAGCACCAGATGTTCTGCTCGTTGACCTGCTGTGTTGTCTGACCACTTGGACATAAAAATCAGCAAAGTGACAAGAAACCCGTCCCCGGTGTCACAGTTGTCCTTGAAGATGGGAACTGCTGTTGCTGGCCTGAATTAGGACATTTTTGGGTTGTCACCAATAAATGACACCCAGTAACAACAGCCCTGAGCCCCAGCCCTGCCCTCCAAGAGCTCTGCTGCTCCAGACATGAACTGTTAAACACAGAAGCTCTTGGGTTCTTTGGATAATCTTCAAATAAAGCCCCGATTTGGCTGAGAGTGCTCGCACTTTGCAGCCTAGGCTCCTAATTTGGGGATAAACCACTTTGGGAGGGATATTCATCAGCAAAGGGATTATCCCTGCTCTGGTCCCTGTGAGCAGCTCGGGCTGAATCACCCACAGGTTTGAGGGCAGGGTGAGCACCACATCTCCAGCCCATCCCTCCTCCTGGTGAGGAGGGGATGCTCTGATGAGGATCCTGATGAGGAGGGGATGCTCTTCATCCACCTCCTCTCTGGGGTATCACACAGGGTCTTCTCAGGGCTTGGGAGAAGGTGGGGAATACGTGAAAGGGAATTGGGGAATAAATCTCTCCATGGAAAGGGTTTGTGAGGAAAGGGCTGGACTCAATTCCCCTGCCAGGACCCACCACCCCAGACCTTCCTCACTGGTGGCCCTGGAGCTTCTCCAGCCCTCAGGGATGGCTCTGAATTCTCCATCCAGCTCCAAAGCTCTGCAAACACAGCCCCTCAACATCTGGAGCCTGGGAACACCCAAAAACTTGGGAAACAACTGGATTTGATGCTTTGGGGTGGGGGTGGTGACAAGGTGGGGTCGGTCACAGGTTGGGCTTGATGTCTCAGAGGGCTTTTCCAACCTCTGGTTCTGGGATTTTAGGATTTTATGGAACAAAACCAACTTTATGCTTCATGTAACTAAAACCAGTCACGTTTGACTTGTTAGAAAACAAGTCTATAAAGACCTTTAAAGCCATTCCCATTTAAAAATGAGTCATTTCCACCAGCAAACCCACTGAAGTGTCGGTGTCTGAGCTGATTGGAACTCAGCAGGTGTGAAAAAACATCAGCAGCATCTCCCCCAGAGAATTCCATCTTTTTTGTATAAAAAGCCTGCTCAGCCCCTGATGCTGATTTAAAAGGGCCACTTTCCCCCACCTCCATCAATATTTAAAATCCCTCTTCAATCCCAGCCCAGGCTGAGCTGGGCAACATGGAAAGGGCAGGAGATGATGGGGGAACAATCCCCACCCCAAAGGAACTCGCTGGAATCGTTAAAGGCTGTTTTAGCTGCTTTGGAAATGTAACAACCAGCAGTACTTGGCTAAAATCAAAGCTCTGATTAGCCAGTCCTCTTAATGAAGCTGCACTTCAGGTGGGCAGCACAGCGAATTTTGAGAAGAATTCCATTTTAGGGTCTTTATCACGGATTTTCCAACTGGTTTGGGTGGGAAGGGACCTTAAAACCCACCCAGTGCCACCCCCTGCCATGGGCAGGGACACCTCCCATAGCCCAGGTCACTCCAAGCCTTGTCCAACCTTATTTATAACTGAGATAAAATGAAAAGATGGGTTTATTTTCCCAAGAACTGGAGCTCCTCAGTAATGGGGATCTCTCCCAGGAGGGTTTTTTTCCCAGGAAGGAGGGGCTGGGCTCGCTCAGGTTGCACCCCCTTCCTTTTAGATCATCCTGAAATCCCCAGGAATTTCAACCCAAGGAACACTTTGCTGGTAGTTTTTTTAACATATAGCTATTATAATATATAATATATAATATATAATATATAATATATAATATATAATATATAATAATATATAATATATAATATATAATATATAGTATATAATAATATATAATATATAATATATAATATATAGAGATAGCTATATACATATATCAATATATCTAGGTATCTAAATATTCTATCTAAATATAATAAATGTAACTATAAATCTTCAGCTGGAGCTTCTCTTGGTGAAATTGTCCCTCCATCCAACCACACTCAGGGACATTTTCCCTGACTCCTGTATTACCCAGAGCCATCCAGGGTGGATGTTAATCCTTCCTCATTTATTGTTTTATTGTTCAGTCCTCATTTATTATTATTATTCCCATTATTTCCACATTTCCAGCTGGTGAGGACAGGGCACAATTGCCCCTCCTGCTGTCACCCTTGGCCCTTGGGCAGTGCCAGCTTGGAGTGCCACACAATTCCCAGCGTGTGTTGTGCAGACACACCAAATGTGACGTCCCAAATCCTCTCTTTTGGCTTCCAGAGGGTGCAGAGAGGATGCAAACACTGCAGTCACTGCTTGGCACGTCCCTGGGAGGGTGAGGCTGGCACAGGGTGCCCTCCAGCAGCTCCTGCCCTCTGCCCTCCTCTGCTGCCCACGCTATTCCTGCTTTCTGCATTCCCTCCTTCTCCTCCTCCTCCTCCCTGTGGCAGCTTTTCCTGCCCCTGGAGTGCTGAGGTGTGTCTGTGTGGCAGTGCAGCCTGGCACCCCCAGCCTGGCACCCCCAGCCCTGGTGCCATCTGTGCCCGCTCTGACAGCCACGGCAATTGGAATTCTCCACCAGGACTGTTCAGTGTCCAACAATGACATTCCACATTCCTTGTAACCAAAATATCAGAGCTCCAGGCTGGTTTGGGAGGGAAGGGACCTTAAAACCCACCCAGTGCCACCCCTGCCATGGGCAGGGACACCTCCCACTGTTCCAGGGGGCTCCAACCTGGCCTTGGACACTCCCAGGGATCCAGGGGCAGCCACAGCTTCTCTGGGAATTCCATCCCAGTCCCTGCCCACCCTCCCAGCCACCAATTCCTTCCCAATCTCCCACCCATCCCTGCCCTCTGGCACTGGGAAGCCATTCCCTGTGTCCTGTCCCTCCATGCCTTGTCCCCAGTCCCTCTCCAGCTCTCCTGGAGCTCCTTTAGACCCTGCAAGGGGCTCTCAGGTCTCCCTGGATCCTTCCCTTCTCCAGGGGAACATTCCCAGCTCTCCCAGCCTGTCCCAGAGCAGAGGGGCTCCAGAACTGGAGCCTTTCTGTGATGGCCCCACCCTTCCCCTAAAATAATACATTTTCCCTCATTATTGCCCAAGAAAACTGCCACTCCCCCCTTGATTTCCCCTCCCTGCGAGCCTGGGGAGCAGCAGCTCCTGCCGTGCCCATCAATTCCCCACATTCCCAGGGACTTTGAAGACGTGATGATGTGAAGAGCAGCTTTCAGGCCAGCATTTATTACCTCTTCTAATTCCCACACAAAGCACTACTTGATATTGTTACAGAAGCATCGGCACCAACATTTATTAAATGCCAAAGGCACGGGTGAATCCCTTCTCACATTCAAAATGGTCATAGATTTAGATAAAAGCCCCGAACAACAGAAATTCCTATTTATTTGCACCGAAAGCACAAAAGACCCAGCAAATTGCTCTTGAAGTGCTGAGGAAGAGAGTTTGGAAGTCATTTGAGATCCCAAATGGGATTGTGTCTGAGGTGCCATTGCAACGAGGAGAGGGGAGTGATTTGTGGGGTTTTTGAGCTGCTTTTGGCTCATTGTTTTATGGAATCATCCCAGAGTGGTTTGGGTGGGAAGGGATATCGAGGATGATCCCATCCCACCCCCTGCCATGGGAAGGGACACCTCCCACCAGCCCAGGATGCTCCAACCTGTCCTTGGACACTTCCAGGGATCCAGGAGCAGCCCCAGCTTCTCTGCCCAACCTGCATCCCAAGGGAAAAGAGCCAGGAACCATTAAAATCCCTAAAAAACCCCAAGGGAGTCTATTTAGAGGAATGTTTCCCTGGGCAATGGTTTGCTTTCCTCCCACCCTCTGCTCAGGCTCCATTAGTGGCTGACAACGTGCCAGGGCAGAGCTTGGGAGGCGTCAGGTTTGGTCCCATTTCCTGCAGCAGTGGCTGCAAATCTCCATCTATAAAAGCTGGAGCATCCACTCATCTTCCAGTGGCTCTTCTTTCATTCCTTCCCCAAAAGCCTCTTTCCCACATCCATCATAACCCAAGGAGGGAGCAGAGACTCTGAGTGCAGAGCTGGGAAGGGGCTGGAGCAGCAGGAGGGGCTGAGGGAGCTGGGGGGGCTCAGCCTGGAGAAAAGGAGGCTCAGGGGGGACCTTCTGGCTCTGCAAGTCCCTGATGGATCCAGGGAGGGTTGGGATCTTCTCCCAGGGAACAGGGACAGGAGCAGAGGGAACGGGCTCAGGTGGGACAGGGCAGGGGCAGGGGGGACATTGGGAATAATTCCTTCCCAAAAAGGGCTGTCCAGCCATGGCACAGCTGCCCAGGGCAGGGGTGGATGCCCATCCTTGGGAGGGTTTAAAATCCATATGGATGTGGCACTTGGGGACATGGGCAGTGGTGGGGATGGGTGGGCTTGATGGTCTTAGAGCTTTTTCCAGCTTAACCATCCCGTGGTTCCATCCTTGAGCATCATTCCCTTTAATACCATTTCCCCTTTCCTGTCCCTTCTCCACCTCCTTTCCATGGCCCTTCCCATGGATTTGTCCCCCTCCAGCAGCCCCTTTCCCAAAGGCAGGAGGGGAGGAAGGGTGGCACCAAAAGCTCAGCCTGGGTTTCCAAAGCCACTCGTGCATCCCCAGGGTGGGGGAGCGTGTGAATAATTCATGGCCTGGGATATCAGACCCTGCCTTTGTAGGTCACAGTTCTCAGTTTCTCTTTGGAAACCTAATCCAAAGCTGGGAATTATTTGGGAAAGCTAAAAACAGACTGGCCAAAATCCCCAGGGGACGTTGTGTGTGCTTTGGGAAGAGCAGGGAGGGATTTCACACGCTGGGATAAAGAAATAGGGAATCACCTCCACGTGCTGGGGATTTTTGGGAGCTCAGATCAGAAAGATCATGTTTCAATCCATAAATGAGGAAAAGGGAAGGCAGAGGGGATAAGGCCACCTGGGCATGACCCTGTTAACTCTCAACACTCTTTCAGTGATATGGAATTGGATCCTATTGACTGTCTTTGCTCCCAGAGAGCTGGGTGGTGAGAGAGATCTCCAGGCTATGGGGACAATCTGACCCTGCTCAGGACAAGGGGGAAGGTCAGGTCAGGGATGGGCTGGTTCCATAAAACACAGCCAGGAACTGGCACTGCTGGGGCACCTCCAGCCCTGGGGGCACTGCTGGGACCCTCAGCCAGGAGAGACCCTGAGTGTGTGCAGGGAAGGGAAGGGAGATGGGAAGGGGCTGGAGCAGCAGGAGGGATTTGTGCCTGGAAAGGGTGGTCAGGCCTTGGCAGGGGCTGCCCAGGGAGGGTTGGAGTGCCCAGCCCTGGAGGTGCCCAAGGCCGGACTGGCCATGGCACTCAGAGCTCTGGGCTGGGGACAAGGTGGGCATCGGGCACAGGGTGGGCTGGCAGGGCTTTTCCAGCCTCAGGGATCCTGGGATTCTGTGTCAGAGTCCAAACATTCAACTTTTACTTCAAGACAAAGGGATGGAAAAATCCTGTGCAGAGCTGTGACCCCCTGGCATCCCTGGCACAGAGCGGGCACATCCAGCTCTGCCCCATTGCCCAGGCAGCATCCATCTCTGCCCTACTGCCCCTGTGCCCCACTGCCCAGGCAGGGTCCAGCTCTGCCCCACTGCCCTGGCAGAGCTCAGCTCTGCCCCATTGCCCTGCAGGGACATGCAGCTCTGCCCCACTGCCCTGGCAGAGCTCAGCTCTGCCCCATTGCCCTGCAGGGACATGCAGCTCTGCCCCACTGCCCTGGCAGAGCTCAGCTCTGCCCCATTGCCCTGCAGGGACATGCAGCTCTGCCCCACTGCCCTGGCAGAGTCCAGCTCTGCCCCAGTGCCCAGGCAGCATCCAGCTCTGCCCCATTGCCCAGACAGGGGCATCCAGCTGTGCCCCACTGCCCAGGAAGGGCTCAGCTCTGCCCCACTGCCCAGGCAGAGTCCAGCTCTGCCCCACTGCCCAGGCAAGGTCCAGCTCTGCCCCACTGCCCAGGCAGCATCCAGATCTGCCCCATTGCCCTGCAGGGACATGCAGCTCTGCCCCAGTGCCCTGGCAGAGCTCAGCTCTGCCCCATTGCCCCTGCAGGTCTCAGCTCTGCCCCACTGCCCTGGCAGGCTCAGCTCTGCCCCACTGCCCAGGCAGGGTCCAGCTCTGCCCCACTGCCCTGCAGGGACATGCAGCTCTGCCCCACTGCCCTGGCAGAGCTCAGCTCTGCCCCATTGCCCTGCAGGGACATGCAGCTCTGCCCCACTGCCCTGGCAGAGCTCAGCTCTGCCCCATTGCCCCTGCAGGTCTCAGCTCTGCCCCACTGCCCTGGCAGGCTCAGCTCTGCCCCACTGCCCAGGCAGTGCCCAGGCAGGCTCAGCTGTGCCAACACTCCTGCTGGGCTTCCAGATGCATTCTGTTTACCAGGAATATTTCCTGAAATATTAGCCCAGGCTCTGCAGAGTCATATCGACTTTAACATGCATTTATTTTGATTTTTTCCTATTAATGATAGTCAGGAGAGACTTGAAAGGGGAGCAGCAGTTTGTTTTCCCCACGGTGACACCGACAGCTGGAGGAGGAACAGGACAGGAACGTTTGCCTGCTTTGTATAACAAGCCCAAAAACCTGGTGTGTGGTTTCCCAGACAGCACCTGCATTCATCAAAACGGGGGGTTGATACATTTTTAATATGAACTGTCAGTCACACCAAAACCTGCCGTGATTGTGGCTGCTGTTTGTGCACAGCTCTGAAGCCAAAGCCTTTGACAGGCCCAATTTCAGGGCTGTCCTGCAGGGATGTGGATGGATGAGGAGCTGGGAGGCACATTCTGGGGGTGGGAGGGGAAATCATGGAATGCCAACCTGGCTTGGGTGGGAAGGGCCCCTAAAACCCATCCACTTCCAACCCCATGGGCAGAGACACCTTCCAGTCACATCCCAGTGATCCCAACACCTCCCCTGGTGGGATCTGGTGCCAGGGAAAGGCACCACCACCAGACAAGGTGGCTCAGAGCCACATCCCAGTGATCCCAACACTTCCCCAGTGGGATCTGGTGCCAGGGAAAGGTTCCACCACCAGACCAGGTGGCTCAGAGCCACATCCCAGTGATCCCAAAACCTCCTCTGGTGGGATCTGGTGCCAGGGAAAGGTTCCACCACCAGATCAGGTGGGTCAGAGCCACATCCCAGTGATCCCAACACCTCTCCCAGTGGGATCTGGTGCCAGGGAAAGGTTCCACCACCAGACCAGGTGGCTCAGAGCCACATCCCAGTGATCCCAAAACCTCCTCTGGTGGGATCTGGTGCCAGGGAAAGGTTCCACCACCAGATCAGGTGGCTCAGAGCCACATCCCAGTGATCCCAACACCTCCCCTGGTGGGATCTGGTGCCAGGGAAAGGCACCACCACCAGATCAGGTCACTCAGAGCCACATCCCAGTGATCCCAACACCTTCCCTGGTGTCCAAAAAGACACTGGAAGGCACAGAGGGAAGGATGACACCAATTCCAGAGAATCTGTGGCTGTCCCTGCATCCCTGGGAGTGTCCAAGGCCAGGCTGGATGGGGCTTGGAGCACCCTGGGCTGGTGGGAGGTGTCCTTGGGGTTGGAACAAGATGAGCTTTAAGGCCCCTTCCGACCCAAAGTGTTCCAGGATTCCAGGATTCCATCATCTGCTGTGCAGGAGGAAAGGAGAAAAGGTGAAATCTGCCTTTTCTGGGCAGGTTTAGGGAAGGAAAATGCAACATTCACCTGTGCTTTTGTCCAGGTCCAGGTTCAGAGCACAGGCAGCTCTTGTGACTCTTCAAACCAACAATCAAGAGTGTCATTCTTAAGAATATTGACTCAAAATCATATAGATTTCTTAGAAATTAGTGTTTCTCCACAATACACACATTTATCTGAGCCAGACTGTTCTCCTGATAAATCCCATTAAGCAAATTAAGGGAGCCAACCCAAACTCCACACACCCCTGGAGACCTGACCTTCCCAAAGCACAGGAAAGGGGCTGCAGGAAAAGCACTTTTATTCCATTTATAAAGCCAGAAGTTCCCCCAAAGGTTCCTCCTGCAGTTCCTCGGTGTTGAAATCATCTGCAGGCAAACTCCAAACCCCACTAAGACATCTCAGATTGAAGGGGACAATAACACAGCAGCATTTTTGTCCTTTTGATATCCTCAGTGCAATTATTTTGGGATAGATATTCACTAATGGCAGGAAATACCTTGCAAGGAACTCCAACTCCAGCAACTTTCACACAAGAGATGGGTTCTAAAAACCATAGAAAAGAGAAACTTGTAAAATCAGATAAACAGCAACATGTTTTCTCTGACTCCAATAAAAATGCTCCCATCACTTAGTCCCTGCAGTGCCAGAAAATAAAACAGTGCTGTACAAATATCACAGAGCCCAAGTATTTGACTGAATGGACTAAAAATTGCTGATTTGTATCAGGTGCAAGTTAAACAGGAGAGGTGGGGAAAAAAAATCCTGGACTTCATCACATTTTAATTGCAAATTGATTTAGTCACCGTTTACCTGGGCAAAAATAATCCCTAAAAAATCAGAAAACATCCCCTGGGGCTGGAGGGAAGATAAGTAGTTGTATTTTGTATTTACACACACTTTGAGACCTTCCCCACCGTTCTCTACAGAGTTATTTAGGGCACCAAACTGCACCCCTGGGCTCGGGGGACACTTTTGGGGGATCACTGGCATTAAAAAGGTTTGGAGTGACTCCAGAAACATCCTCCTGGAGAAGATGCTTCTCACACCTCTGGGACAGGGATGCTCCTGGGCAAGGGACACAATCATGGTCCTGTCCCATCCCTGGGAGTGTCCCAGGCCAGGTTGGATGGGACTTGGAGCCACCTGGGCTGGTGGGAGGTGGCCCTGCCCATGGCATGGGGTGGCACTCGATGGGCTTTGAGGTCCTTCCAACCCAAACCACTGTGGGATGGTCCAAGATGACCTCCAGAAGTGAAATGAGGTATAAAGATTTCCTAAAAGAAGAAGAAATGAGAAAGAAAGCCCTCAGGAGGTTATTCAGGAGGAACCCATTTCCCTTCCTGAAGGAGGGGCCATGCTGAGTCCAGGACGAGCTGCTCATCCCCACTGATTTCCACATATCCCTTGTAGGATTTCTGCTCCAGCTCTCCCATCCCACTTGCCCTTCCCTCCAGGGGCTGCCCTTGGTTTGTTCTCCCCATTTATGGCCATTTTCCAGCTCCTCTTCCCTCTGCCCCCTCCCATGGGGGGAATTAAGCCTGGCTCTGTTGCCCTTTAAGCTTTATCCCCACGCTTTTATCTTTTATCATCTTTTATCTCTTCATTAGTGTCCTTAGGGCACATCTCAGCTTCCTTTAGCCCCAGTTCCCCCATATCCCTTTCCCCTCCCTCCCCCTATGATTTCCCATATCCCTTTCCCCTCTGTCCCCTATGATTTCCCATATCCCTTTCCCCTCTGTCCCCTATGATTTCCCATATCCCTTTCCCCTCCCTCCCCATATGATTTCCCATATCCCTTTCCCCATATGATTTCCCATATCCCTTTCCCCTCCCTCCCCCTGTGATTTCCCATCTCCCTTTCCCCTCTGTCCCCTATGATTTCCCATATCCCAGACCCCACAGCTGCAGGGCTGGCTGGTGGGGAGCAGATGTCACCACTCTCTTTGAGCTGCAACATTTCTCTCAGGAGATTTTTTATATCTTTCCCAATTTTACTCCCCTCTTACAACGCCGGGATTTGGGTTTTCCGCCCGACCGTCGGGAGCACATTTTTATTTCTAGCCCTTGCTGGTGATGAATTGGGATTATTTGCCTCAAATAAATCCAGCAGCAGCAGGATCAAGCCCTGGGCATTACTGAGCTGTGTCCCTGGGTGGGATTTTATGGAGCATATGAGAACAATAAAGTGGGAAATGAAATTCCTGAGCACAAAAATCCCTCTCTGACCAGCAGAGTCTTTAACTGGGCCCAGGAGCTGCAGCAGGTTCAGGCTGGGATCTCCTGCAGAGCTGGGCAAAGTCCCATATTTATCATAAAAAGCATAAAAATGCACCCCTTATCCATGTTGGAGAGAGAATTCCCATGAGCCATGAGACCCCAAGGGGAAAATCAATTTATTTGGGGAATTATCACTGACTTTGCTCTGCCTTTTGTCTTGATTTTGCCCCAACATCCTTCCCTTGGCTCTGCATTTGGGATGTGCTGCTCAAACCCTCACTTTCCTGAGCTGTTCAAAATGAGGGATTCAAGAGGTTTCCCCAGGGCCTCAATTCCTGGGTTTCTCAGGCTCCCAAATTCCCCAAAATGGACCTCAGCAATGGGACATCCTCATGATCAAGGCGCTCAAAGGACATTCCAGAGGTGACACCTCATTTCCAGAGCCACCCCTGCTGTTTCCTCTGTCATTCCCTAGAAATTGTGAATCCTCAGCTTTAGATTTTTTATTTCAGGAAAAAAGTTGGATTTCCTCCTGTTGCTTTTCCCTCCACTGGGTTGATCTCTGTTTTCCAGGCTGACAGAGCAAGTGGAAAAAGGACATGATTGGGATAACAATCCATGATAACACAACACCCAGAGGGAAAAATACACTCCTGAAAATGTTGATTCCATTTTTCATAAAGTAATTATTCAAAGGAAGAAATAGGCTGCTAAAATATTTTGGGAACACAGGGAAAACTCCCCCCAGTTCCTTTCCAAGGGGTGAATTTATGGAACCAGGATACACCAACCATCCCTGGGACTGCTTGGAAGGAAAACCAGCCAACCCCACCCTCCCACACCAGATCTGAGGGCTTAAAAATCAAAATCAATGCCATTCTTAAATAATTTATGAGCTCTAATGGAAGGGAAGAAAAGAGATAAACCCTTGAGTGTAACCCCAGTCTGTCAGGAAATAATCAGCCAGCCAGACCAGGCTTTGGGAGGAATTGTCTTCCCCCTTTGTTATTTGGGATGTCCAAAGGGATGGGATTCCCAAGGCAAAGGATGATCCTGGAAAAGGCTCAGGATTGCCCTTGTGGAGTCAGGCTGGGAGCTCATTCCATGGGCAAGTTCTCTCCCTGCTGGTGACTCCGCAGATCCGCCTGGAATTCCCTGCAGCTCCCAAAAATCTCCCCCTGCTGGCCAGGAAACATTCCAGAGGGGGTTTATGTTCCACTGAGCCACGGGAAAAAGGGCATTTCTAAGGGGAAAAGAAGAGAACAAGGTGTGTTTCGAAATGCTCCAACTCCTGTCATTGCATTCCTTAAATACTCCCAAAAAATCCTGGATTTCAGAAATCTGGATTTCAGAATTCTCTGCGTGTCCAAAAATAATCCATCTGTTCCTCCAGCATGTGGTGCTTGGGAAACTTCTGGGAGTCATTTTATATTTAGTTTATACATAAGAAATATAAACGTATTCCTAAGAGGAAAATAAAAGACCAATTTGTGCATAAATATAATTTGTAGTTATCATTCTATAGGGAAAAAAATGTGTGTTTAAATAGTGTCATATTTAGTTGTCATTCCATGGGAAAGGAATTTAAAGGCTGAATCTCTCAAAAAAATCTGTCTTTCAGAACTCTGTGCTAGAGAGTTTATATTTTAGAATTTGTATTTTCGAATCTCCCTTTCAGAATTGGTATTTCAGATTTTGTACTTCAGAAATTTCTCCAAATCCTCTCATTCAAAGGACAGGTTTCCTGGCAAGAGACTTTCCTCCAGGACCACGAGGGAAGGGGAAGAATGGGATGCTCTGGAAAAAAAAATATGTAAAACTATAGAAATAGTTTTAAAAATCAGAAAAAAAAAACCAAAATCACTTGATTTAGGATCTCTTTATTTTAGGCAGTAATATATAAAAATTAAATAAAAATACGGTCATTGAGAATTAATAATATTAAATAAATAATATTAATAAATAACTATGAAGCAGACAAAAGCTTTATAGCCTTTGGGTACCCCCTGGAAACTGCTCACTGTGCAGCAGGAGAGCGATTTCAATGAGATTTAAACATGTAATTTACAATTTTAATGAAAAATGTGGATGCCACTGTTTGATCAGGGCAGAAAAGTCTGATTAATGGAGGTTTTTCAGGGCATTTGGAGACTTCTCTGGACTCTGCCAGAGGTGTGAGCTGAGGGGTTACAGCTCCCATTCCCACTCCGATTCCCATTCCATTCCCATTC